>JAPTOF010000008.1:10600000-11160000 GCA_028554755.1 Cordia subcordata
ACTTCTATCACATTAGAGCCTAACCAACTGACCCAAAATGCTTAAGCTAGTAATGACAGTAGTAGTGAACCTAAGCCATTATAAAGTGCACACAAATCTCACAAAGAACCGATGTGGGATGGAGCGTTATGAACTCCCCCCCCTTAAAGGCCTGACGTTCTCGTCGAGGTCCAAATACAAACAGAACAGAACCACAATCCAGGACCCCAGGCAGCGTGGAATTTGCCCAGAACCTGCTCTGATACCACCTATAATGACCCAGACCCAACTACTGGCCTACCGCCACACTTGAACCTAACTAATTGGCTCAAAATGCTTAAGCCGGTGATGACAGTAGTAGTGAACCCAAGCTATTATAAATTGCACACAAATCTCACAAAGAACCGATATGGGATGGGGCGTCATAAACTCCCCCTTTAAAGTCGCGACATCCTCGTTGCGGCCCAAACACAAACAGAACCACAGTCCAGAATCCTAGGCAGCGTGGAATCTACCCAGAACTTACTCTGATACCACCTGAACAACCCAGGCCCAACTACTAGCCTATTATCACCAGCTTAAGCATTTTTTGCCAGTTGGTTAGGCTCAAGTGTAATGACAGGCCAGTAGTTGGGCTTGAGTTATTTAGGAATGTGACATCCCACATCGATTTGTGGGGTGACTTGTGACTTGTGACTTGTTTATAAGTGGTTGGTGGGGGTATAATTAATAACTTGGGTTAACCATTTTGGGCTAATTGATTAGAGGCCCAAGTAGTTATTAGTTATACCCACAACACCAGTCTCACTCGGCGGTGTGACAGAATGGTATCAAACCAGGCTCTGGGCAGATTCCACGATACCTAGGGTCTTGGACTGTGGTTCTGTTCTGTTTGTGTTTGGACCTCGACAAGGACGTCAGGTCCTTAAGGGGGATAGTCTGTAACACCACATCCCATATCGGTTCTTTGTGAGATTTGTGTGCACTTTATAATGGCTTGGGTTCACTACTACTGTTGTCACTAGCTTAAGTATTTCAGGCCAGTTGGTTAGGCTCTAGTGTGGTGGCAGGCCAGTAGTTGAGCTTGGGTCGTTACAGAATCGTATTCAGAGCCAGCTACCAAGTGGTTGCGGGAGCTAAGTGCTATGCGGGACAAAGTGCTACACCAAATGTGCAGTGGGAGCCACCTTTTGAGCCCGTAAAAGCCACATCTAAAGTCTTGCACCGCCTAATCTTGTGTGTGATTGTGTGCCCCTGACGATGACGACAAGTCCTTAACGGGGGATGAATGTGATATCCCACATCGGTTCGTGGGGTGACTTGTGACTTGTTTATAAATGGGTAGTATGGGTATAATTAATAATTTGGATTAACTATTTTGGGTTAGTTGATTAGAGGTCCAAGTAATTAGTTATGTCCACAACACCAGTTTCGCTCGGGAGCGTGACAATGTGAAACAGCAAAAGCTGAAGCTTATGCTTTCTTGTTAGCGTGTGAGCTTGTGGAGAAAAGGAATTGTTTGTCATCTTTTGTAGTACTTTCTGATAATGTGGCGATTGTATCAACTGTCAACAAAAGGAAAAAAAAAAAAAAGATGCAAAAGAGTTATTAATTGGAAGATTGATAATATTATTCATCAAGGTTTGTTGAAGTTGTCAAATGCAGAATCATGGCATACTGTTAAAATTAGAAGACAGGAGAATTCGGCTACTGATTTCGTGGCAAAATTTGTGCTCAAGCGTAATCTGCCAAATAATTGAACTGTAGTTGTTGAATTTATGCTTAAAAACTCTTCTATTTGTAATTTTCCAACTCTGGGTTTTGGATGATTTTGATTTTTGCAGGCTTTAAATATTGATTGTACTTGTTATGTATTTGGGGTCTGAGTTCCTCTGTACCTGTTTCTGTATTATCAAATGGAAAGCTTCTTTTCTTCTACCCAAAAAGTAGAAAAAATAAAAATTAGGTATTAAAATGAAGTGACGCAAACAGGGTGACGTCATCATCAGGAGCTGAAATTTAAATGATCAATAATGGTTCATAACTTTTCTTATCTCAAAATTGAGGGAACAACTAAATAAGCAAAGAAGATTGTCCAATCCCTTAATATGAATTTAAATCGTGTCCGGGGTGTGATCAAAATAAGGTACTTATGAAAAGAATCTTATAATAAGTTTTTCTATTTGTAGTTATGGAATGGAAATAAGATAAATTTTGATTATTTACATTTTATTGGTTAAAGAGAAAAATTAAACTTTAATGTAATTTTATTGGGTAAAATGCATGAGAGTTCTACAACAAGTCCTTGTGGTAAATAAAAGTTCTATACGCACCTCCCACTATCTACAGTCACATAACGATGTTAAAATTTACAGCAACAAAAAAAAATTAATAGCCTTACCCTACTTGTTCAATTGTTTTTTATTTTTTTAATAAACATGTGCATAACAATTAATCAAATAAAAATTCTTAAACACCCAAGTATTATTTTAAAAAGGTAAAATAATTTGTAAAAATTTAAATTTTTAGCAGCAACAGCTTGAGCTACATCGAGATAAACAAGAAATGGAGATGCTCCTATTTAGTGGCGAAGCCAGAAATCCAAAGTAAGGGGCGAAGTCAACAATTTTTTGGCTAAAAAAACTAATGAAATCTTTTTAATAAGGCATTTTATTTAAAAATTAACACATATAAACTATCAAGATTTCATTATAGTATGTATATATCTGTATACTCTCTCTCTCTCTCTCTCTCTCTCTATATATATATATATATATATATATATATATATATATATACACACTCTTTTCTCAATGCTCATTAAATTACAATATATGCATTATGTTTCAAAATGAAAAAAAAATGTTTTTATTTCTAAATACATTTAAATACATATAAGAATTATTCTATATTTATTGACCCCCTTCAAAATAATATATTACATATTTATATTTCCCTTTGGCATCTTAAGTCATTGCACTTTCATGGCACAAAAATTATAAAGAACTAATATTTAAGTTATTGACTGTCTCTTTCTATTAACACTATTATTACACAAAAATTAATGAAGACACCATAAATTCTTACTAATTAAAGTTTTAATGAAGAAACTGGTAGTTTATGTCTCACGTATCTTGCAAAATAACAAGAGCTTGACACTAGTGTGATGTTAGCCAAAGGCCCAAAAGCTCTAAATATTTATGAAAATATTTATGTGGAAGGAGAGAGAAAGGAGAATAATCTCCATTTGGAAATATTCTTGACATGAGAAAGGTTTACCTTAATTTCTATACACTGGGCCTATTTAGGCCAGCTCCAGTAGCTTCCTCGTTGCTTTCCCTATATATAAGGACATTTGAATCATTTTTTCACGTGTAAAGACCTCATATTTTAATTGTACTCCAATAACTTCCCTATTCTTAACCTATTCAAATTCTAGGGATTCTCTATTTTAATTTTACTCTAAAAATATTCCTATTCTATTTCTACTTTAGGACTTTCTATTTTTATTTTATTTAAAAATGATCTTTACTTAGTTATAAATATCTAAGTTTGATATTTTTTGTTAGTGTTAATTGATTTTTTTATTAAAAAAATTGTATTATCAGCTACATTTTATTTTTAATTTAAAGATAATATTATTTTTAAATTTAATAATAATATTTTAATTTTAGGAAATTATTTTTTATTTAATTAAATCCTTTTTAATAGTTTTATAAATGATTGATTTGTAATTAAATATTTTATAATATTAAATCTTTATTTAATAAGTAATTTATCATATTTAGTCTTAAATTAAATTTTTTTGGGTTAACTCGCATTGTGCTAATTAAGATTAAATATGAAAAGGTACGAAAAGCTGAAGAAAATTAAATATTTTAAATTCATTTAAATTACAATTATCTAACTTTAAATAATTACAAAATCATCTCAAATTACACTAAAGTGCTTATGAGAATAAAAAAAATAATATTCAACTTTTCTCTCTGATTTCTATATAAATTTTACGTATAAAATTTCAATTCGATTGGTCATGTAAAATAAAAAAAATAGATATATATACCCTCATATTCACGCAATATACCTCTACTTAAAATTTTTTTTTTAATTTATAATCAATCTTATCTCAAATTTGTCAAAACAGTAAAATATAAAATTAACACATTTTTCACTTTTAATTTTTATAAAGAGATGTGTAAATATAAGTATAACTTGTTTGACTCCTTTTAAAATTACTAAAATTTTCAACAACTGTCGATGATATAATTTAAATTTTGTATTACAATAATATTGAGCATATAGCCATGCCTTGCAATGCGTTGGTTTACTAGTTCTTTCGACAAAAATTTGCATTCATGCACAAACCACCTCCTTTGCGATTTCTCCGGGGTGTGAAAACTATTACAATCGACACATTCTTTTTTCTGGTCAAGATTACACTGGCCGTTGACTTGCAATAGGAATCATACATTCACTTGCAGTCGAAATCATAGATAACATTTGTCTTTTAGCTGGCTTGGCTAAGTAAATCTTTCCTATTAGGGATAGTCACATGAATTATCAAGTAACCAAGTCTTTGAATTGTGTTTACTGAACATGCTTCCCTTGCTTTCTTTCTTTTTTCCCCATAATGGGAACGCTTTTATAAACTATTTAAATTAAGGTGCTAAATTTCAAAACATATCATGCAATCTAAGAGACAAGATTCAAATCAATTAATTAAGTATAAAACTTAAATAAGTTGAGCAATCACAACATGGGTGGCAAACAGCAAATGAAAAGAATGTTATAGGCAAAGACATGGAAAAGAATTTCATGTCCTGCTGCCATGCAACTAAAATCGATCACTAACTACAGCTTGTGATAAGATTATTTTGAGACCACGAAAAAAAAAAAAAAAAAAGTGGGCTCCATGTTAATGTGAGACCGATAGGGCCTTTTCTAGCTGAAGTAATCGAGCTGATCGATCCATTTTCTCCTATTTTGTTTGGGTCAAAATAACTCGGAAGACTTTGAGCTTGCAGGAAGCAAACAAGCTTCTGTTATCAGCTATCTTGAGAGGCTTTCGAGAACAACTCAAGCTTAAAGTGCACAGGCTTTTTCAAGTTACAAAAATAGAAATCACTTCGGCAAACTGAAAACATAGTCTGTATTATTCAAGTACATTCTACTCTGAAATTATCAGACAGGGAAAAAATATATGATACGTACGAATAGTGTAAGACAAAATTTGCGACAATTATTTGAATACAATACGAGAAAAGCAACAAAATCATCGAAACTTATTACCATAGACTCCATCAAATCCTCCAGTTTCAAGCTGTTCCACACCTTGCGGTGCCTCACCATCTGAAGTTGGTTTGCTGTATGGGAAAAAATACGCCACCAGTATATAGACAAGAAGGTTCACAGCACATAAAGCAGATAATGTCCAGAAGTAATTATCCAGGCGGCTCTTGTTTATAGTATGCTGGAACCAGTTTGGTCTTCCTCCTCTCTCACTGATCTTACCAACAACGTAGGCCGATAAAACGCTGGCCATATAGCCGAGGCCAGACACTCCACGGCTGAAATAATCGAGATACTTCTCCATCGATTTAGGAGACTGATCACAGAAGAAGTCATTGACACCCTTTTCAAAGAAAGAATCAAGGCCAGCAAGCAGCACAAACTGTGGAAGCACCCAAAAAATATTCATCGGAATGGTCTCATCAGGTTTTTCTATTAAACCATGAGATCTAATGACATCTAGTCTCCGGGCTTCCACTTTGGCTCCTGTTATACAACTCAATGTTGCAAATATCATAGCTGCTGCAATGCCGGCTGGGGGCGCATACTTTCCAAGTTCTAAACCCTTCAGGAAATCTTTCAGGCCGAGGTATATCCTGGCAAATATTGATTTTGCGAATTCTTGCAGCAGTAGTAGGACTGGAAGAGGAACCTTCAGTTTTCCTACCTTGCGACTCAAATGGTTGGCTTGCTCTTGGAAGTAAGTGTTTCCAGCAGAAGAAACCAATCCACAGATTATAAACGTCAGCCCCATAGGAATCATGCGGATGGCGATTTTGGTTTCCTCAACATGTGTCACCGTACAAAGTCGCCATTTATTTGTCTCTTGATTAGGCAATCTGATAGCAGCTTTGTCTAAGCACCTGCACCCCAAAAGTAAAACAATAATGAACACAAGGAATTAACATTATCTTGCATTAACTTTACTATAAAAACAATAAATGAGAGCCAACTGCCTAATTTGGTTGATTAAAAGACAGACATTTATTCTGCAACAATCTTGTGCAGTCATAATAATAAGCTAGACTTCTGAGTGAGAGAGTTTTAGAATAAGAAAAGAACTCATTCAATTTGGAGCAAACAAACTGTTGGGGAAAAACATGCAAACACGAAGAATACGAGAAGAAATAACGGACACAAAAAATTACGTGGTTCGGCTTTGAAGCCTACGTCCACGGGCAAAAGAGAATAATTCTATTACTGATCACGAATACTACAAGGCTCTCACTTTGGTTTCTCTCTCACACTACACCCCCCATGAGGTGTGGCCCTATGGCACCTAATATAATGTCCTAGCCCCTATTTATAGTACATAATTATCCTAATCCATATTCTACAAGGATAAGGAAACAGTATACTACTGAGAAAAGGAAACAGTATACTACAAGGAAAAGGACACATATTAATTATATAATACGGGCCACATTCAACAAATCTCCACCTTGGCACGTATTCGCTCCAATCAATATACCATCATCCCTGCTGCCAACTACCCCTAAGGGCTCACTGCTCCACACCGCAAATAGCAACCAAGTCCAAACAATGCTTGAACTTGCTGACTGGAACCACCTTAGTCATCATATCTGCTGGATTCTCATGGGTAGAAATCTTACGCACCGATATGATTCCTTGTGATATAACATCTCGATAAAATGATATCGATATCAATGTGTTTAGTTCTCTCATGATACATCGATTCTTCGTCGGATGGATTGCACTCGCTATCACAAAAAGGCGTACTTGTATCTTGCTGCGGTCCAAGATCACGAATCGAGCCTTGTAACCACATGGCCTCCTTTACGGCTCGCAATTGCCATGTACTCCGCTTGATGATCGACAATGCCACGATGGCGTAATGTCGCTTTCAAGCGATAGCATATCCAGAGAGAGTAAACACATAACCCGTCAGAGATCTTCTCTTATCAAGGTCACCCGCAAAGTCTGAATCACAATAACCCACCAACCTCGCACAATCTCCAGTCATCTTGCTAAATAGCAATCCTATATTCTTAGTGCCACGCAAATATCTCATTATCCATTTCACCGCTTCGATGTGTTTTCCCAGGTGATGCCATATACCTGCTCACAACACTAACTGCATGTGAAATATCAGGACGAGTGCACACCATAGCATACATCAAGCTACCAACGGCACTCGAGTATGGAACATGAGACATATGCTCCACCTCCTCCTCAGTTTTAGGTGACAAATCTGCAGACAACTTGAAATGAGCAGCAAGCGGCACACTCACAGGCTTAGCTTTAAGCATCCCGAAACGCTCTAGCACTTTCTCAATATAACTCTGTTGAGACAAGAACAGCTTCCCAGCGTTTCTATATCTGTGAATCTCCATGCCAAGAATCTTCTTCGCTGCTCCAAGATCCTTCATCTCAAACTCATCACCTAGCTGCTTCTTTAATTCGTCGATTGCAGACATGCTTTTAGCAGCAATAAGCATATCATCGACATACAACAGCAAATACACAAACGAACCATCTGGAAGCTTCTTAAGATATACACAGCTGTCGTAGGCACTCCTTGTGTATCCTGTACCTACCATGAATGTGTCAAATCTCTTGTACCATTGCCGAGGTGACTGCTTCAACCCATACAAGGACTTCTTCAGTTTGCAAACATGGTTCTCCTTACCAGGAACTACATACCCCTCCGGTTGACTCATGTAAATTTGCTCTTCAAGATCACCATGCAAAAACGCCGTTTTCACATCTAGCTGCTCAAGCTCTAAGTCATGAAGAGCAACCAAGGCAAGTAAAACCCTGATGGAAAAATGCTTAACAACTGGAGAGAATACTTTGTTGAAGTCAACACCCTCCCTTTGTGTATAGCCTTTTGCCACCAACCGTGCCTTGTATCGAGGACCCTCAACCCTTGGAGTACCTTCCTTTTTCTTGTAAACCCATTTGCAACCGACAACTCGCTGTCCCTTAGGCAATTCAACAAGCTCCCATTTTTGATTCTTATAAAGAGACTCAATCTCCTTACTCATGGCACCCACCCACTGAGCAGAATCTTTCCCAGATATGGCCTCTTTGTATGAATTCGGCTCATGTCCTTTAATTGTTTGATGATCAAAGCATAAGCAACAAGATCAGCGTAGCAATCTTTGTATACATTGTTCAGGCACATTTTGATCATGTACCTCAGTTGGTTGAGTCGGCTGAATTTGACTGCTACTATTGCTAGATGGAACATTTGGTACATCAGAAAATACCTCCACCTGCTCTTTGACACCATGGTCTAAATCAGCTACCGCTTTCTCCTTTTCTTGGTCTAAAGTAGACTCATTGAATGTGACATCCCTGCTGATGAGGAAACCTGGAGACTTTGGATCTGTGCACCACAACCTGTAACCTTTCCTCTCGGACGCATAGCCTAGAAATATGCATTTCTTTGCCCTTGACTCTAACTTGCCATCCTTCACGTGAGCGTATGCAGGGCAACCGAACACCCTCAATCGAGAGTAGTCAGCAGGCTTACCAGACCATAACTCAAAAGGAGTTTTCAATTCAATAGCTTTAGATGGAGACCTATTCACCAAGTAGCATGCCGTATTGACAGTTTCAGCTCAAAAGTCTTGACTCAAACCAGATTGGGAGAGCATACAACGAGCTCTCTCCACCAGAGTTCTATTCATGCGTTCTGCAACTCCATTCTGTTGTGGTGTCCCTACACATGTGCGGTGTCTCACAATGTCATGTTTCTTGCAGAACTCATCAAACTCTTTGTTGTAATATTCCAACCCATTGTCAGTCCTAAGACGCTTAATTTGTTTACCAGTCTGCTTTTCAACCAACGTCTTCCACTCGACAAATGTTGGAAACGCCTCATCTTTAGTTTTCAAGAAATATACCCACACCATCCGAGAGTATGCATCAATGAAAGTGATGTAATACCTGGCACCTTTCTTGGAAGGAACTTTATTAGGATCTCAAAGATCAGAATGAATATAATCAAGTGTTCCTTTGGTGTTCTCCTGCCCCTTACTGAACTTCACCCTGGTTTGCTTTCCAAAGACACAATGCTCGCAGAATTCAAGCTTTCCATTTCTTTGTCCACAAAGCAAATCCCTCTTGCTCAGCTCCGTCAGTCCTCTCTCGCTCATATGGCCCAACCTTTTGTGCCATAACTGCGTAGTTTCATTATCACTCTCCTCGGATGTAACAGCTGCAACACCTGTAACTGTACTACCTTGAAAGATATATAGGTCGCCAGTCAAGTTCCCTTTCAAGAGCACAATTGCACCTTTAAGACACCATTCTCACTTCGGAATTTGTATCCATGAGAATCCAAACGCCCAAGAGAAATCAAGTTTTTCTTCAGCTCCGGTACATGCTAACACTCGAGAGATCTTGTAATACCATCAAACATCTTGATATTTACGATGCCCATTCCCTCCACCTTTAACGAAAGATCATTGCCTAGATAGACTTTCCCTTCTCTTTTGGAATAAGAAGAGAACCAGTCGCGCCTAAGACACATATGGAACGTTGCACCAGTATCAAGAATCCATTGATTTTGCCACTGTGATTCACTCACAGTCAAAACTTCCCCGGTACTACTCGAGTTATCTCCATCACTGTCAGCACTCTCCACCACATTAGCTGAATTCTCCACCTTTTTCTTTCCTTTTCTCAGTCTTGGACATTCTTTCTTAATGTGACCCTTTTCGCCACACTCGAAACAGCGTAGCTTCCTTGCTCTTGATTTTGACCTTGACTTGCTTTTCTTTCTATCCGAAGATCCACCTCTATTCTCCGATCTCCCTCTACTCACTAAACCTTCCCCGTGAACTTCTTCCCTATGTCCCGGAATATGTGTTTGAAGATCCTTCGATTTTAATGAAGTAATCACATCCTCAAAAGTAATTTTATCCCTCCCGTACAACATAGTGTCCACAAAGTTCATATATGAAGGCGGTAAGGAGCATAATACGATCATAGCTTGATCTTCGTCATCAATTTTAACACCCACATCCTTCAAAGCAATAAAACAAGAGGTAAACTCATCAAAGTGTTGTTTTAGTGAGGTACCTTCTTTCATTCTAAGATGATACAATCGCTTCTTCAAGTAGAGGCGATTTGTGAGAGATTTAGATGCATACAATTCCACCAAAGTATTCCAAGTCTCAAGCTCATCGTCTTCTCGGAATCTCCAAAGAATACTTCGTTTGTCACGGACATATGTATTGCACTCAAGGCTTTTGCTTCGAGTTCTTCTCTCGTTGCTGGTTCTATCTTTTTTGGGATCACTCCTTCAATGACTTTCCAAAGTCCCTGCATTGTCATAAATGCCTTGAATCTGATCCTCCAAAGACTGAAACTCATTCTCCCGTTAAACTTTTCGATTTCAAACTTTCCACCTGTGGAAGATATCTTCGTTTGCTCAAAACTCACACTTCGGGATGGAATTTGGCTCAATGGATTGCAAAAACGGATTCAGCACGTCGAAAAACGTTAGGAACACCCCTGGTCAACTTTGGTCAACACCGGTCAAAGTCAAACCTATTGGTCAAAGTCAACATTGTCCCTAAACACATGCTTCAGAGCAGAATCTGGAAAAACAGAGCCCAAAAACGGACTCATCACGTCGAAAAACGTGGGGTAAGGCTTTGGTCAAACTCGGTCAACCCTTGGTCAATGGTCAACGGTCAAAGTCAACCCCGGTCAAACCCTGGTCAACGCTGGTCAACGACGGTCAAAGTGGTCAAACTGGCCAGAATTTTTTTTTTTTTTGTTTCAGGACTAAATCTAAGCCCAAATAAATTTTTTTTTTTAATTCTTTTGGCCTAAACTAAGCCCAAATTCAAAAAAAAAAATTATTATTTTTCTGGCGTAAAACCCAAGCCCAACAAAAAAAAATTAATTAGCTCAAGACCCAAGACCTAACCAAAATTGGACAAGGCCACTACCCAGGCCCGATCCAAATAAACCCAAAGATCCAAAACCTACAAACCCTAAACCTGCTTTACAAACTTGAACCAATTTCCAAAAAAAAAAAAAATAATACCTGAATACCAAAAACCAATCTCAAGAGCACGCGAACTCTATCTTCTTCGCTTGTTCTTCAAACCCAAACACGAACCACAACCCACCGACGCAAGCTTCTACTCCAGCCACCAACGCTCAACGTAGACAGCACCGGAGCATTCCTCGCCGAACAAAGACCTTTGTTTGGTTAGGCACCGTTTGGTTTTGAGAAATTTTGGTTTCACAGTGAGTTTTGGTTTTTTCTTTTTCCTCAAGCAGCGGATTAAAACCTATAGCTCTGATACCAGTTTGTTGGGGAAAAACATGCAAACACGAAGAATACGAGAAGAAATAACGGACACAAGAAATTACGTGGTTCGGCTTTGAAGCCTACGTCCACGGGCAACAGAGAATAATTCTATTACTGATCACGAATGCTACAAGGCTCTCACTTTGGTTTCTCTCTCACACTACACCTCCCATGGGGGGTGGCCCTATGGCACCTAATATAATGTCCTAGCCCCTATTTATAGTACATAAGTATCCTAATCCATATTCTACAAGGATAAGGAAACAGTATACTACTAAGAAAAAGAAACAGTATACTACAAGGAAAAGGATACATATTAATTATATAATACGGGCCACATTCAACACAAACATGAGTCAATGAGCTAGAAATAGGCATTTCATACCTTAGTCCATCAGTATGGGGCAGCCTGTCAGGCTTGTCTTCTTCATAAAGCTCGTTTGCATTACTTGGAAGCTGTTGGAACATTTTCGAAGCGGACGCTACAATGACTCTGAATGTATTGGTTAATGGACTCCCTTCCGGTTCCAGTCTTTCGTAAAAGCATGAACCACTCAAAAATGTAATTGTTGCCACCAAAGTGCAAATTGCTGGAATTCCGAACCGGATAGACCATGGTTTTATATATGGCAGAGCAATACCTCCAACCGCAGCAAAAAGTGCAATGAGAAGTTCTCTTTTTCTTGGTGGTCGCAACATTGTTTTCTTACCCTCTCCGCTAGTTGTTTTGCCGTGCTGTTCATCAAAGAATGGCTTAAGAGTTACAATATGACCAGACATTCCTATAGCTATCAGTGCCAAGGCTGTGTAGAAGAGGCCCTTCTGTGTGTGACCGATGCATTCTGGCTTGTACTCGCTGCAAGTGCCAGTAGAATTGGAGAGAACGGGTGGTGTGGACATGGACAAAAAGCCCAGACCCTGCAGATAGGTTGGAATTAGGTCATGGTGGAGTCTTGGCTACAACCAGATGAATATCTAACAATGAGTAATAGTTGCTGCAACTTCATTTATAGCAAATTACGAGGCTGGATTAACTTTTTTTCTATCTGTAACATAGATCATTTTTCAATGTCACAATTAGACCAAATACAAGCCTTCTTTTGTCAAAATACGCTGAAATAAAACGTAAATCTCATCATTTCCCTCATGAATCCAAACGAACTCTAAGATCGATCTGATGGATAATCAAGTATCAGTCTTGGTTTCTGCATCATATGATCATTGTCAAACTGAATCAAGTACAGATAATCTAGGAGGCCTCTTTTCTTCAGTTTCTTCTATTACTTCGTCTATCATGTCCTAGCCTATTTTCCCATGTGTATCTGAAATGAATCCCAACGCATAAATAAGTGTCATGTGCGAAATGGCTTCAATACAACTCAAAATGCTTCTGAGCATTGTATTGGCCTATCTTATATTAAAATCTTCACTCCAAGTCAATCACACATCGCAGCATATAACACTAATGGGAATTAATTGTAGGAACCTTCATGCCAAATTAAGCAAGCAAGAAAGGAGAAACACCAAGAGACACACAAACTAACAATGCTAAAGGCAATACTGGAGAGTGCAAGAACTGTGTAGTTGCCGAGAAGAGTGTCCACAAGGTAAGCTAAGCCTATTGGCAGAGTCAACGCGATGCCACCCCAGATGTTCAATATTCCAGCCGCATGAGTGATACTTAAATCCCATACTTCAGTTAGATATGTCATCAGTACCCACAATGCATACACAGCCAGAAGGTCAGCCCAGATCAGAACTGCCATGGTAGAGAAACAAAAGCAACCCTCAGAGATATAGTAATAATCTAATGAACCCACTTCTCAACTAAGTTTCCGAAAAGATTTTTGAGCGACCACTATGTGTGTGGTGTGTGGACCCCACGTGTATCAAAACTTGATCAGAAACACATGAGCATTTGCTTAGCTTTGGCTAAGCTAAGTCCGGATTATTAGAAAATCTAATTGTTCTACAGATAGACACCATAACAATTTAACCAAAAGATTAAATTGTAAACTGCAAACTGTATTATATAGTCAAATGCTGCAAATAAAAACTGTCTCACCCCTGATAGGAGTTGCCATTTCTGATTAGACTTGTCACCTCAATCCCAGCAAAAGCAAATGCCAAGATTGACCTGATTAGCAAGTTTATTGCAGAAAGATTTGCACCATGATCTCTGTCAAGATCAATTCAAACAAGGCATAATAAATACAAATTATATGTGTAAAGAAACTAAAAAGCTGCAGAATCAAGACCCAAAATCTTGATTATTTCACTAACTTTAGCTCACTAAAAGGAAACTCTTCTAGCCCTTCAGACACACGTAAACACACACTGTGCTGCTGAAGATGATCAGATCATATAAGTGGAGCTTGGAGCACAGAACATTTATAGAAGTCTTTTGTCAAGGGAACTAAGACTTTTCTTGTAGATGGTCAATGTTTTCTCATACACACAGGCACATAAAAGCAACTGTGCTGCCAACTTGAATGTAACAAACTCTTGGATTCAGACATAAACTACCTTTTTTCCATTGCATGTGTGTGTGAAATGGCATAAATTATTACAATTGACCTTGACTTGCATTACGAAACATTGACAACTCGTGTATTAGCTGGCTTAATTAAATTAATCTCTCCCTATGGTGTTTTAAGTCATTGAATAATGTTTACTTGACATGTTTCCTCGACGTGCTTCATTTATTTCCATTTTTGTGAGTATCACCATTGTTTCTGGCTCCAGTTGAGCCTTCACCAGTCCTCATCAAACTATTAATTGGACCATTCAAGGAGATTTTGTTACAAAAATCGTGATTAAATCTTAAAATGGCAATACTATTATAATTAAATTATGTAAACAGTTTATAATTATTGAATTCGACTATAAAGCAAGTGAAAATTTAAATATAGATTGAATTCGGAGATATCCTTACTATAATGGATGTGATAAACTCTGTCATAGTGCGAAATCTCTAATCACATTTGATACAATTTGTGCATTGTGCTTTGTGATGTCCATGCTAGTGAATATTTATGCTCACTCTTGCATTGTGATGCCAAAAAAAAAAAAAAAAAGAAGAGAGAGAATAAAATATAAAAATGCCTGACATTGCTTATTTGTGCTTATGTGTTATTTTAATTTTCAGTTGGGGTCTATTCATGAGTTAATGTAACTTTGGGGTGGTTAAAAATGCAAAAAGAAAAAATGAAATGTCAAATCCCCACAGACCTTTCACTTTTCTCCTTCTTTCCCATTAGATATTTACCCAAAAAAAAAAAAAAAATACACACACATGGGTCTGACAAGAAGGGAGAAGAAGAATGGAGAACGAAAAGAAGTAGAACCTGAAAATTTAAGGGTCTAATAGTGATTACCTCTGGATTGAACCAAGTAAGTAGTATAAATATCTTTATTTTTGAGCATCATTACATGTTTATTATTCAGATATAGATATGCTTGTTTATATTTGGGTTCTTGGAAATTAAGTTGAAATTGGAAAAGAAATTGGTTATGAGCTTAAGAACTTGGGATAGACTTTCCTTTAGCTATTTGGAATAAGAGTTTGGCGTAAAAGTACTCCCTGATCACACATGTATTTATGTAACTCACGGGTGGTATATGGGGTAGAACAATGATTTTCTGTTTTTAGTCACATAAATCCTGAGCAGTTGATTACATATGTATTTGCTTGTATATACACTTGTGATACTTGTATATAAACTTGATTATGGGGTTCAATTAAAGTAAAAATTCTGAGTTGTGTTTGAGTCTTGGTCGAGAAGTTGCAGAAAGCTGTGTGTGTGAGTTAAGATCAGTGTGTAAATTATGTGTAGATAAAGTCAAAGTTGGTTAACAATGATCTTGAGAAGTCACGTCATTTAGTTTGACTGCCAAGAGTATAAAGATTTGATCATTGACATGTATTCATTTGTATATTTCTGCTTAGCTTTGGAATCTCATGTGCACAACTCTATATAGTTGAATTCTTCTAGCTACTAATTATACGTTTACATGGATGCTTATATGTGCTGTCAAAGTTGATTTTATGATGGCTTATTGAAAGTATTATGAAGGCTTGGCGTATGGGTTATTCTATTCAAGTGATAAATTGACAATAGTGAAAAGACAATAAGAAGAAGAATAAAGAAGAATCAGGGAAGTTAGAAAAAGATTAATATCTTTATGGAAATTGATTTGGCTTGGTCAAATATATTTATATGAAATGAATGAATTGAGTTAGTTATTTATGGTTATTATTTCTTTCATAGTTTATATCTTAGTCTGAGGTAACTTTGTAAATATTGTAAATATCGTGGAATATTATGAGAATGAATCTATTATATTACTAGACACTACTTCATGAAGTGTACCCATGGAACAATATAGAACTTATAATTGAATTCTCTTCTGCTATTCTGTTACTAGAAAGTGTGATCTTGATTATGAATTCACAAGTTATAATAAGGTTGTGTTAACTGTAATTGGTTATAAACGGTAGGAAGAAGAGTCTTTGAGTTGATTGTGAAGCCAGACCAGGTAAGTTGGAAATTCCTCTTGAACCACTTCCCAAAAGCTACCCTAGGTAATATGGTCGATTCCTATATACATTTGGTTTGATTTCCATCATGGTCAATTATTTCCATTACTTGACTTGGGATTATATGAGATTATATCATGCACCTGTGCTTCAAAAATATATTGTACACTTGTGCTTAGAAATTGTGTTATAGTGGATGTGTGAAACTTAAGATCTAAGATAAGTTTGAACAAGTTTAGAGCATGGTTTTCGACGTGTTAAAAGTGTGATGTGAGAAACTTGTGCAATGTGACGTTTTCTTTGTACTGTGTGAAAACCCCTGGAGCTGTGACACCCATCTGGCGAGTGAGATTACCTTATATATTAGCATGATGTAAAGTGTGTGTCCATGGGTGGGAGATAATTCACTGCACGAAGGTGTGGGCCCGTAGGTGGCCATTGTGTGCTCTAGCCGGTGAAAGATGATTCATCGTGACAAGAAGAGGCTTTGAGTGTGCTCAGCCTAGTGTGTTATGTGTGGTGTGGAAGTACTTTATCTATCATGGCTCCAGCGGGTAATTGTGTGATCTATTATGTGATGTGTTATGTGCAAATGTGAATTTATTTTTATCCAAGTCGTAGTGATGTGGAATTTATATATGATGTGTTATATGTGTGACATGGATTTATATAAAACTATATCGTGGCTTTGCTAGAGTAAATATAATGTGATATACCTTGAGAAAAGTCCTTGAGGGTGCTCGGCCTAATGTAATATTTTGAGAAAAGGCCTTGAAGATGCTTGGCCTAGTGTGATATGTGTTGGAAATAGGTCTTGGGGGTGCTCAACCTAGTGTGATTTGTGTTGGTAGTTACATAGTTTTACATGTGATGTGTGTGCAAGTGTGATTGTTGATACGAGCTATGGGATTTACTATGCAGTGTGATGTGCCTTGTGCTCAAACATGTTGCGCAAGATATCTCCCCTTTGCCTTGTGCTCCACTTTTTATGGTGTTTATGTTTTATGGTTAGTCCTGCAGTTCTCTTTCCTGGGACTACCCGAGGTTAACTCCCGGTGTCCAGCTTATTGAGCCTTTGTAGCTTGTGCTTTGAACTGCTTTGCAGGGGTGACCAAGGAATCCGGGAGAGAGAGTCCTCACACTTAAATGTATTCTTTCAATTTTGAATTTCAGTATATGTATTGTATAATTTGAACCTTGTAATTAATTGGTTGTGGTGGCTAAGATAGCTGTGATAGAAATTCTTTTTATGAGTTTAGTTTCTGTTGGAGTGTGTTTTGAGCCTTGCAGGTTAGAAAGAGGAGACTTCTTAGACTCGTGGCGATTGCGGCTCCAAATTCACGTGATAGAATTGGGGGGCATGACATACATTTTGACCTTATTAATGTTGTGTGATCAGTTAACTGTGTTGTAGGGTCATAGGCGACAAGCAGGGCCTACTCTACTGTACTTTCATATCCTTCTGGCATGGAATTAAAAATAAATTGACAACTGTAATATGATGATGATGATGATAATGATGTTTGGACCATTCAAGGAGATTTTGTTACGAGCGCTTAATACAATTACAATAAAAATGATGTAAATAAATTATAATTGTTGAATTTGACTGTAAAGTAAGTGAAAATTTAGATGTAAATTGAATTATGAGACACCCTTACTGTCACGGAGATAACAAATGTGTGTACTCCACGTGACGTGGGAGGCTTTAGTTTTCAGATTCTAGACTTGAAACAAATTTCGTATCCTGCTGGCATGGAATTAAAAAATAAATTGTCAACTGTAATATGATGACGATGATTTAGGATTAAGATGAAGTGACGCAAAAAGGGTGACATCATGAGCAGCAAATTGAGACGTCATGAGCAGCAAATTGAAGTGGCGCAAAAAGGGTAAAATGCATTTATTTAGTGAAAACTGGTTATCTTGTTGCGCACAATAATTCTGACGCTAGGAAGAAAAGTCAAGTTTCAATTGCTAGCACTTCATACTCCATACCAGAACAAAGGTAAAATGTATTTTATTCTCAAGTGATTTTTATAAGTTGCATAAAATTTTTTGTGGTTTCAAAACTTACTGATATTCCCCTCATAGTTTAAAAACATTGCATATTAGCCCCTTTCGTAGTAATTTTGTTAGAGTTAATGAAAAGTTGTTAAGTGCAAATTCCCCCCCCCCTCCCCCAACTTTGAAAATGATGCAAACTTCCCCTTTCGTTCCAAAGAAGGTGTAAATACACCAAATATAGGGTGAAAATAAAATTTATATTACCTAATTCCTATGAGCATTTATATCTCGTTATTCTATTTTAGGATTAATTCTAAATCTCCTCTTCCAATTCAGTTACGAGTTTCTAAGAGTTAATTGAGTAGCCAATTCAATTAAAAACATTAAGCACAAAATAGAATAATTACTCAAACAAATAAATTAATAGATTTCAAGTTACACGAGATAATTAAAAATTCATCATAGGATCCATTGTAACCCTAAATACTAAATTTAGTTTGTTACTAAAAACATGGAATGTAAAAAAAAAAAAAGAAGTATATTAAAATAATTAAAGACTAAAATATGAATTTAAAACATAAAATTAAACTTTAACTCTAAAATTGAAATTTAAACTAAAAACTAACATTAAATTCTAAAACAATAATTTAAATCTAAAGTAAATTTTAATACTAAAATTGAAAATAATTTAATAGATATAATTTTTATTTTCACCCTACAATTAGTGAATTTACACCTTTTTTTCAAACTAGAGGTAGGAATTTGGATCATTTTTAAAATTAGAGGAGAAATTTGTACCAATTTAGCAACATTCCATTAACTCTAATGGAATTAATAATGATAAGGGCCAATATACAACATTTTTTTAACCATAAACGAGTATTAGTGAATTTTGAAACCACAAAAGGTTTTATACAACATAAAGCATAGGGGGTAAAATGCTTTGCACTCCCAAAGGAATTGTGGGATATTTTATGGAGAACAAAGAATCCCCCACCCCACTAAACCAAAGAAAGGGGAAAAAAATGAACATCTTCATTTGGGAAGCCCGTCACAATGCTCTTCCTACTAAAGGTTGTCTCTTTAGTAGGAAGTGCTTTTCTTCACCTATTTGCCCGATTTGTCAAGACGAGAGTGAAACTGTTGAGCATTTGCTACTTTTTGGCCCATGGGTATATCGGCTATGGTGGTCTTTCTTTCTTCAATTTGTTAGTGACCATGCAGCATGACTAGATTTGCTTCATGGTTTCTCGACATTATTGATGCTTGCTAAAGAGTTGGATACGAGATGGTTGCGACAGCTTCTCTTCTTGCTTTTGGTTGCCGGCAGATTTAGAAGGAATGTAATCAAATGTGCTTTGACAATCATTATCCAATTGTGATGAGTGCCATAATTCAATTGCAAGGTTATTCAACAGAATATGCTGCAACTTCTGTGAAGCCTATTTGTTCCTTAAATCCTAGTACTTGTGATTCTATCCCTACTAAATGCTCTTGCCCACCCCAAAATTTACTCAAGCTCAATGTGGATGCATCTTTTTGTGTTGGTAACATTGTTGCTGTAGTCTTTGGACAATAAGGTTTTGTTTCTTGTGGTTCAGTGCTACGTGTTTAAGGCGATTGCTATTTGCAATGCTTGTCTCTTCGCTAAACATATGTCTTTTTTTAGCATCATCATTACGAGTGATCCAGAGGCTGTTCTCAAAACAATTAATAGTCCTAGTGCTTCTTCTTGCTATACACCTAATGTAATTGTGGAGGATATTAAAAAGATTGTTGCAGAAAATTTTCAAATTGATCTGCAATGCATTCGAAGGTCGCCCAACAATCCTTGCGACTGGGTTGCAAAATCTCGTCTAAAGAATTGCTTCCCTGAAAACTAAAATTTTTAATATTCCCCTATCTCTTGCTAAGTTGTTACTTCTTAATTTGTTGGTTACCGTGCTTATACCATGCACCGCAAGCATGGTCCGCCACCTGAACGCTATGAACCAAACAATGCGTGAAAAGCACGTGCACTGTTTATGCACTATTTATCCACACACACACACACACACACACACATATATATAATATAATATATGTTCACAAGTCTAAATTCAAAGTTCAAAAAATAATAATAGTACCTTCATATATGTTAAATTATACATGTTCACAAAGAATTGCTAAAATTTTGCAAAGTCAAAATTAAATCTTTGCAAAATAATAAATATATATTCACAAGTTTTAGATTATATATTCATAGAACAATTATTGCTAGTTGACAAGCTCATCTCCATAGAAATAACTAAATATTCAATTCAAGAACTAAGTACATTTACAAAATAACAATTATAAGTTCATGTCTAGATATCTAATCAAGAAAAAAGGGAAAGCACATTTGTGAATATAATAGTCACAATTGCTCAACTCCATGCCTCGTCGACACCAACACAAGCATCTCCAAGCTGCTGCGATCATTTTGGTGTGCTTTGCATCCATCGAGAAAGCTCTGTCACCGATTCACCATGAAAGTCCATATGGCCGTGGCTTCAAGCTGACATCGGTACCTATTCCAGCAGCTATCCACCACTAGTCAGTCCCTAGTCACCAATGCAACATGTTCAGTCCATTACCAGTAGAGATATGTGTGATTTTCTTTTCTGTAGAAGGCTTCGAAATGGCTGGTAGGGTGGTGACGAGAAGGAAAGGGGTGGGAGGTATATGTTATAGATTTGTGTGTTGAATGTATTTCAGATTTTTTTTTTAAAGTAGAGTGGTGTACAAGTGGTGCATACACAGCAAGAAGGTAAGCCCATAGCAGAATTGCCATGGTAGTTAAACAATAGGTAGCCTTAGAAACATAGTTTTTGTTAATAAATCCAGTTATCATCTACACTTGGTCTCATCCATTTCCATAAGTTCTACATATTAATGATAGTGGGTAATCTAAACAAAAATAATAAACTTGTAAAATTTGTAATATATAATAAGGAAGAGAAGTTGAATCACCTCTAATTAGAGCCCGAGTTTTCATTTTGATTATAAGACAGACTTTTGACCTCTATCCCTAACAAATGCGATTTGCAAGATTGATTAGATTAGAGTAGAAGAGTATGCACCATGGTATCTGCTAAAATCAATTCAAACAAGGCACGATAAGCATAAAATCGTTCGTGTATATGGAAGTCAAATGATCTCCAGTATTCTAGTGTAAAGCCTGATGATATGGTACGGACAATTCCTTCCACCTCATTACATAACTTGTTTATTTTTGTTGGTCAATAAAGAAGTTGTGATGTCCTTCAGAGTAGATAGCAGGCGCACTTACCTTAGACATGGCAGACGCATGCCCCTTAGGTACGGCAGATGCATGCGCCTTGGAGATAACAGTGGACGCGTGCCCCTTAGAGGTGACAACGGACGTGTGCCCCTTAGGTACAGCGGACGCATGCCTTTTGGAAATGATGGTGGATGCATAGGCCGAGGGTCAACCTATGCTCGCGTGCTAGATGCGTATGCCTTCTTTTCCTGGTTAGTGGACGCGTACGCCTTTCTTACTCGATTGGTGGACGCGTTCGCCTTCTTTGCCCGGTTGGTGGATGCGTACGCCTTCTTCGCCCAGTTAGTAGACGCATACATCTTTCTTACCTGGTTGGTGGACGCGTATGCCTTCCTTTTTCAGTTGTGGACGCGTACGCCTTTCTTGCCTAATTGGTGGATGCGTACACCTTTCTTCCCCGGTTGGTGGATGTGTGAGCCAAGGGTCAACCCATGCCTGCGTGGTGGACGCGTACGCCTTCCTTGCTCGGTTGGTGGACGCGTACGCCTTCCTTGCTCGGTTGGTGGACGCGTACGCCTTTTTCCTACAAGAGGAAGAAAAGGCAAAGTTTTCCCCTGTTGTACCTCCGACGATCAATTCAGTTTACGTAATCCATGAATTTATGAAGATTAACTTGAATGTGCTATTAAGATGCACAAAGATGTTTAGAGAGAATTCTCACTGTTCATCCTCTTTTTTGCATGGAATTTGGCTTTGTATTTATAGGCAATGAGGTTCAAGATTCAAAGTTTTCCATAAGTAGTATGCTGATTTGATTTCTCTTGGACATGACATGGCATTTTTAACTACTTAGGGAAAGAGAGCTCGTACTTGGCTAGGAAATTTGTCTAGGCATACCCATGAGGTGAGGGTACGCTCATTTTCCTTTCGACGTACACTCAAGCCCCGGAAACTTCATGTGTATGTTCGTGAAATATTTGAAGATTCTTGCTAATGCTGCTTGAAGATGCAAAAAGGCGTACCCTGAGGCTAGGGGCATGCCTAGAGCTTCACCTAGGTGGACCCATGGGCTAAGGGTTCGCTCCCCTCTTCACCTAGGCGGACCCATGGCTAAGGGTCCGCCCTCCTACTCCATGCATACCTACATGCCATGCATCGCCAGTTAATTAGTCCATGTGGCGCCCCATATCAATTGCCCACTTTTTGGGTTTTATACGATGCTTGCTTATCTTGTAAGGACCAAAAACTATCTTCGTCTTGTTTTTATTTTCTAGTTCGTGGTTGTCTCCTCAGTACGTCTTATTTTCTTCAAATAGTGCTCCTATTTTGCGTGCTTGCCTTGTATATAATTAGTAACTTTGCTAGTCCTTTCTTTTCAAATCTCATGTTCCTTTTTTCTTTACACTCAGTAGAAATAGTTTAAGATCCCAGATCTTTTAAAATCTTTCAGTCTCATCAATCTCCCATGGCTCAAGGTGAAGCTTTAATAACATTCAGGGTAGCTTTTATTTCCTTTCACGAGTGGACGTTATTCACAAGAGTCGTTCTGTCTAAAGTAGATGATAAAGAAGACTTAGGTCTCCGCATTCATTGATAGATGATGACCATCACATAATTAACGTTGACTTTGTGCTAGAAATGCCCAGCTTAAGTGATATCCTTTGCCATTTGTCAATGTGAATGGTTCACCAACGTAGCCACCAATTCTGTTTTTATCTCTTCACATGCATCCTATTATACCATTAGATCGAGCTCATAAGAATGAGTTTCCTTTTGGTTTCTTTTCTTTATCCATATGGATAACACTGCCAAATGGTCCTGTCATAAATGCATGATTATCATGGACACATCTCTAGCTCGAAGAAGCTTTCATGAAGCCTTTCTTCGTTTTTGCTCTCCCTCAAAGCACCTCTAAAAGAAACCTTGTTAAAGCATAACATTCTTTTCTTCTTGCATTAGACGTAGGGCAGATGCACCAGGCCAAGGTACGCCCGCTAGGTTGCTATTGTCAAACGCTTGCCATAGGGATCCGCCCTTTTTGGTGAATGTTTAGTGCTCTAAGAAGCTTTGGGTCAGACTCGTTTTAGTTGTGCGCGGGCGATTGATCCTACGAAGGCGTCAGCTAGGAGGGCAAATGTGCATTGGGTTGATTCATGGATCTCTTCTTCTCTAACCAAGCCGATGGACGTCTAACTTGAGGGCCCAGTTTCTACCCTTTAGCCTATTCTCTGATAATTGATTCTACATACATGAATATCATATCTAGCCTTCTATTCTACCTTTACTTTATTCGACCCTTCATCGATGCGAAGAAATTTCTATGAGACTTTGATGATAAGGTCCTAGAAACTCTTATTTTAGTTTTATGGTAACTTCATTGAGTTTTGCCATTAATCACAACCATCGTACCTTCCATACTGATGAATATAATAACTTAGGTATTTTGATGATCTCCACCAGTACGCCCAACATTAATCTCTCCAACAAGCTCCTATATCATAGTGTAGTGTAAGGGAAATTTTCTCCCATATGGAAAGATTAGCAACTTCTGGTGCCAAGGATCTTCTTATAAATAGGCAAGACCCTGCACCATTTGCCATCCACTTTGTAGTTGATTTCTTCCTCTTTGGTAAGAAAATACTACAACACATAATACACACTTATTATATGATTTTTGCTCCAGTTTGTCAAAAGCATATTCCTTTGTTTCTTCCCGTTCAAGAGGCTATTCTCTCAAGATAAGTCTCTTCAATCATAGGGAAAAAGACTAGGGAGTTGTCTATTCCGACATCCTTATAGTAAAATTTTTTGTGGCCTTGTTCGTGAGTAGGAATAAAGCTCGTGATGGTTATAGCTTCATCAAAGGCCCTACGCTTCAAGAGGTTAGCTTTACATATTTTGCAAATACTAGTTCTATTTTATATGTTCTTAAGCATGTTCTTGTGTGTGTTATGTGGTTATTTTATTTTCTTAGCATATTTTCTTGGTAGAATTTTTGAAAATTTGGACTAGGATAGACCACATGTAATATTATCGATCCTACACTTGTAATATCAAGACTATGAATGTGAAAATTGTAAAAGTATAGTATAAATTTGTGAACGTATAAATATTGTAAACATATAACATTAAGATTGTGAACAAGTATACCATGCTATGTTGGTATATTACACTCATACATACAACTCATGTGACACACAGAACACACACTATATACACATTATTTTTTAGATTAGGAAACCTTTTTGAAAATGGATCAAATTTCAAAAGAATGTTGAGTTTAAATCAAACATAACAAATAAATATATATAGGAATTATCCTTCATTTTCTAAAAATATATTAGCATACCAAAACAATTTTAATGACATTCCTAGGAATCATATTCTTAGAATCACACTCCCAGGAACGTGGTTCCTAGAAATGAAAAATATCAAAATCCAATATTCGATAAAAAGTACTGAATATTGGATAGTAGTTTGTATAAATCTTTTTATCCAAATCCAATCTGAATATCTAAAGAAACACACCCCCACACCATAAAAAATACAACCATTCACCATACTGTTCTAATACAGCACGAATATTAAAAAATACAAATAAAAAAGAGAACAATAGCATTTTAACAAACTAATGAGAAGTTAATTAACTTAATTAAGTTACTTGTTTGTAAGTTAGAGAATAAATTAGAAAAATTGAAGTTAATAATATAACTAAAATTAACAAAGTTTAATATTTAGTTTAGCATAAATAATAACTATGTGTAAATTAGATAAATGAGATAATACATTTATATGTTTAATATATATTAATTTTTCCTTTTTGTTTGAATGATAGTTATGATGGAAATGTCTTGTATTGTAAAAAGATTTGATTTGACTATTATTATTCTATATCATCTCGTTTCTCTTATTGGTAATTGAATAAGAATTTAATACTTTAGAATTTCAATTCGCATATTAAAAATTCAATGTTTTGATTTTATGCATTTTTATTTACTGTGATTTGTTATAACGGTCTTAAATTAATGTAGTTGAATTGATCAATAATTGATAAGTGACCCAATATTTTCAAACCTAGCAAAATATATGAAAATTCAAATTCAAGAAAATCAAAAATCCAAACATCTCATATTTGGCCAAATATCTAGTTTTTCACTATCCAATCGGATTTTCTTTTCTCTTTACTCGAAACCCAAATATCCAAATTTGCATGTCTGAAAATTCAAAATTTTGGTTCAATTTCCACCCCTAGCTAAGAAGTTTCTAGTTAGGGACGGAGTCAAAAATTATTTTTACTAGTGTTAGTGTAAAAAAAATTTATATATAAAAAAATGAATATTTTTTTTGCAAATACAATGCCACAATTGACCTTGGCAAGGGTCTCGTATTCGAAAGGGTTTGAATTATCACTTTATTTTTTATGTTATCAAATAGATTGCTTTTAATGAAAAAGGTGGAAGGTAAATCATGGAGTCATGAAATAGTTTAGTAGAGTCAAAATTAATTTTTTCAACATAATAATATGCACATAACTTTTTTAGAAAATTGTAATATGTATATAATTTTTTTAAATTATATATATATATATATACATATATATATATATATATTGAGTGGGGCACGGCTATACCGGGATCTTTGGAAGCCTTTTTGTTTTCGGATTCTATCCCTACTCGTAGACGTGGAAACAAATTTCATATCTTGCTGGCATGGATTTAAAAAATAAATTGTAAACTGTAACGTAATGATGATGATGATGTTTTGGGATTAAGATGAAGTGACGCAAAAGGGTGACATCATCAGTATCAAATTACATCAGAGCCGGAGAGCCGAAGAATATAAAAAGACTTCTCTTATCAGCTCTCTTTCTGCTTTTATGTAGTTTTTTTTTTTCTTTCTTTCTTTCGGGAACTTATAACTTTCTTTATGGGTACGGTATTATTTTGCAATTTTGCTTTGGACTGGGGCATGAAGGTTTTTTCCCCCTAAATAATATAATTTTAATTAATCATTTCCAAACTAGTATTGTTGTTGATCTTTTTTAAGAATAGTATTTCCTTGTTTGATATCTTGACCGCGAAACTAAAATCAGCCAAAAATAGTCACTGACGCAAAAGCCAATTAAAAAAAAATTAGAAAATTAATTTAACTGTTAGGGAGACAATAAAATATAAGAAAAGTAAAGAAATAATTTACAGGGTGCATGTGAGACCATTTTGATGAATGATATGGTGAATACAAGTGATATTTCGGGTTAACTTGCTTTGGAATCAATACATTTGTCGTCTTTGACAATTTTCTTTTAACCATATGACACTAGTCTTGCTTGCGCATTTGAGGCATTTTTGTTAAGTTTACAAGAAAGAATCGATACGTATGAGGAACAGTGTAAGACACATTATTTGTAGATCATTGCAAATGAAAACTGGAGGAACGAAATCATCCAATGTCATCAATCATATTCATCATCACGGGATTTACTAGTTTCTTCATTTCGATGTTGTCCATCGTTCTGCTCTGCCTTGCCTTCTGCAGACGGTTCCCTGTAAGGATACATACAAGCCAAGACTAAGTAGACAACAAAGTTCACAGCACACATAGCAGCTAGTATCCAGAAGTACTTATCCAAGCGACTCTTGTTTAATGTATCCTGGAACCAGTTTGGTTTTCCACCCCTCTCACCGATCTTGCCAACAACGTAAACGGATACAACACTGGCCACGTATCCAAAACCAGATACACCACGGCTGAAATGGTCCCGATACTTTGCCATTGATGCAGGATACTGATCGCGGAAGAAATCAGAAACACCCTTTTCGAAGAAAGAATCAAGGCCAGCAAGCAGCACAAATTGTGGTAGGATCCAGAATATATTCATTGGGATGGTCCCTTCAAGTGTATCAAATAAATTGTGAGAGTTTGTTTGTAGTCTTCGAGCTTCCACTTTGGCAGCTGTTATTCAACTCAATGACGCGAATATCATAGCTCCGGCAATGCCAACTGAAGGGGCGTAATTTCTGCACCCGTCATTGTCCACGAGATTTGTTAGACCTTGGTATACTTGGTTAAATATCCATTTTGCAGCATCTTGGAGCAGCTTAAGGAGTGTAAGGGGAACTTTCAGGTTTCCTACCTTGCGATTCAACTGGTTTGCTTGCTCTTGGAAGTAAGTGCTTCCAGCGGAAGAAACCAACCCGCAGATATAGAAGTCATCCACATAGGAATCATGCGGACGGCAATTTTGGTTTCCTCGACCTTGGCTACTGTACAAAGTCTCCATTTATTGCCTTCTTGATTTTGCAATTTTATGGCAGCCTTGTCTAGGCACCTGTGACACAGAGGTTAAAGGATCATGAACAACAAGAGTTACTATTATCATCTTCCCAGTCAAAGAGGAAAATGCATTTGGGTAGTGCAAAATAACTATTTATTAGAAGGCAAACATATATTTTGCAACAATTCGTGCAACTTTAATATCTAAGCTATGCTGCTGAGTTGAAAGTATCTTAAACACTAACAATATGCTATTTCATCCAAGCAAACAAATGAACAAGAAAAAGCCATTTCAAACCTTAGTCCATCAGTGTGGCGCAACCTTTCCTGGTTCTTATCTTCTTCATAAAGTTCGTTTGGGTTTCTTGGAAGCTGTTGGGCGATTTTTGAAGCAGAGGCAACAATGACTCTGAATATATTCATTATTGGACTTCCTTTCGGTCCCTCTTTTTTGTAGCAGCGCGAGCCAATCAAAAATAATATTGTTGCCACCAAAGTGCAAATTGCAGGAATTCCAAATCGTATTAACCATGGTTTTATATACGGGAAAGCAATAGCCCCAAAAACAGCGAAGAGTGCAAGGGGAATTTCTCTTTTGCTTAGTCCCTGTGTTACGTTGGTTCCTCCTTGTTCAAGAATAAATTCTTTAGAAGATACAATATGACTAGACATCCCCATAGCTATCAGTGGCAAGGCAGTGTAGAAAAGGACCTTCTGTGCATGACCGATGCATTTGGACTTGTACTTGCTGCAAGTGCCTGTAAAATTGGAGAGAACAGGTGGTGTAGACACGGACAAAAGGCCCAGACTCTGCAAAAGGTGGGAGTCATCAGAATGGAGTCTTCAATACAGCCAAATACACATTACGCAAGAGTAGAGTTGCAGCCAAATCCATTTCCAACAAGGTTGGATCGGCTATATGAATCTGATGAGCTACTCACTCCTGTTAAGAGCCATCTCATTTATTAACTAAGAAAAGAAAAGCAAGATGCTAAGAGATATGTAAACTCACAGTGCTATAAGCAATACTGGAGAATGCAAGAACTGGATAGTTGCCAAAGAAACTGTCCACAATGTAAGCAAGGACTATCGCCAGAGAGAATACGGATCCATTCCAGATGTTCAGTATTCCAGCTGCATGGGTGATACTTAGTCCCCATACTTCTGTTAGATATGTCATCATCGCCCACATTGCATACACAGCCAGAAGATCAGCCCAAAGCAAAACTGCCATTATAGTAAAACAAAAGGAAGCCTTAGAAACATAGTAAGTGTTAACGAATCTACTTATAATCTAAACTTGGTCTTGTCCATTACCTTAAGTTCTAGACGTTAATGATTATAGCAATTCAAGCAAAATAATGAAGTTGTATATTCATATAATTAAGTCCAAACACAGCAAGAGAAGTTGAATTACCTCTGATAAGAGCTCGAACGTCCATTTTGCTTATAAGGCGACTTTTCACCTCTATCCCCAGCAAATGCTGTTCGCAAGACTGACTGGATTAATGTAGGAGAGCTTGCACCATGATATCTGTTAAAATCAATTCAAATGATGCACGATAAATGCAAGTTCATTTGTGTGTATGGAACTAAAACAAACTGCATCTCCATTATTGCCTTGTAAAGCCTGATTTTCTGAAATGGGAGCGGAAAGTTTCGGAACACTCTACTACCTATTTTTCTTTTTCTTTTTTTTTGTTAGACTTACAATGACAATTAGTCTCGCGCTTATAATGCAATTCTTTTTGGTGTAATACGTTAAAACATATTTGGAAAGGTAAATGCTCATACCAAAGATTGGATGGATTATATGTTTTTGTACTTAATATCTTTGATATAATGTCAAGAGGACTTCGAAAAAGAGATTTTCTTTGTCAAAGGTGGGGTGGGGTTAGGGATGCTATCGTGAGCAGCAGCAGCTGAAGTAGAGACGAAGAAAACGAAAGATGTCTCTGTGGACACCCCCACTTTATGCTTCATTGAAGTTTGCTTGTTGCCAGCATAATAGCTTTATGCTCCTAGGTCACTGCTCCAGAATCTTAATGATGTTGCATCTATGCCTTCTAACACTTAACAGATTCCTTCAGCACCACGTGTATCATGCAACATGCAAAATGGGGTGAAATTGCCCTCAGGTGCTGGTTTATTTATCCACATAGCTCCTTGCAGTGCTGAATTTTTGTTAAAAGGTGACGCCAAATAGAGACGTAGTAAGGTCAACTCCAACAGCAACCCTAAAACCCCACGCCTATATACAAGATGACACAACCGCCAAACTTCTTATGTCTCCTGAAACGTTCGCTGTGCTTAATCTAAATCTAAATCTAACGTAAAGAAGCCAACCCAGTTGCCATTAGAGTTAACTGTTGTATTTAACCTATACACTGACCGAGCATTGTCAACACACTCGGGCTGATACGCATTCCATCGATCCTTCTTTCTTATTTTGGTAAACCATTGCATCTTCTAATTGCCTCGACAACGGGCGACACAGCTAGAAACTGAAAGGCTGATCAGATTATGATGGGGAGATTATCATGGGGGACTTTCGCGCTACCGTTTCTTCTGCAACTTCTTTCGACCTCACTGTGATCTAAGGACAGTAGACTCTGCAGTACAGTAGATAGCAAAGATTAACAGCGGTGAAATTGATAGGGTCGAGATACTTATCTAATCAACCTCTGGTTAGTATGTCAAGGAACCAACTCGGAGTGCCCCTGCTCTCACTTACTACACTTACCAAGTGCACTAAGAGGATACTGCCAATGTACCCTAAACCATTTACAACTATAACAGTGAGGAGCATTTACCTAGCAACGCAATGGAGTAAGATAAATACTGAAGAAACCAGCAGTGCTATTCTCAAATATCCCATTCACCACCCCAAGAAAGATGAGCAGTGGAAGTAGCCGGAATTCACTCATGGGGACTGCCTCATCACCAGACCTCCCTCTAGGTCAACCGTATCAAGTGTCTGAGACTCTACCTCTGCAACAAGAATGCATCATAATATTGCATATAAAATTGAAAAATGCAATTCCAACTGGGGGAGAGTATGCTCTTGCAAATGGTCCAAATATCCAACCTGCAGTTTTTTAATACAAGTTGGGGAAGTACACACACATCCTTAAGCATTAAACCAAATAAAGATATTCTCTGGCACACTGTCATTTCATGGCCACCATAGTCTGTAGCTGACTGACATCACAAACTTTACTCAGCCAATGCTCACAATACCAAGCCATTAAGTAGAATGAAATGCTTTCGAAATTATAAGACAGAGTCTTCATTTAAGACTTGGTTACTGAAAGATTTTGGGGAAAGGAAGCCTTAGACCTCTGGCCGAAGGACAACTAAAATACTTGAATCCAAGACCATGTATAAGTGACAACTTGGTAATCCAACTAACCACAACCTCGATTCTAGGAGGAGGAAAAGAAAAGAAGATAAATACAAGAAAGGCATTCTTTTGGCAGTTTTACTAAGTGAACCATCCTGACACTTCACTTTAGTGCCGAATGAAATCTTCAAACCTCTAACACCCTGTTGATGTTACGAGGCATGCGCACAGTAAATCATACCACTTGCATTTTTAAAAAAATAACATAATTAATCATCACAGAACTTTATTTGCTGAAAGAATTTGTGTATTTCCTTACTGCATGTGGTGCTTATGTGCAATCTCCTCGCTCATATAGCATTTTAAATAAAAAAAACTAACTTTTAGGGGCAAATGTACTTCTTCGGATCAGCTTATAAAGCTTAATTGACTTAAGGTGCTGCACAAGAAAAGTCAAAACCTGGGCCACATATGTGAGGAATAGAACAACGACGAAAGACACACATCTCATGCAGCTCATCAGCAACCTCAGGTAGCCAATGGAAAAGCTTGCATGCAGAGGCCATGAGGACCCTACCCTGAACAACATCTTCAGATGGACACCTTGTGTCTAATATTGATGTACATAGATGACCCACTCAGTCAAACTAATCCCCAATGTGCATAACTAAGGCCAGGAGTCCAAACCAAAGTGCCCATGGCTTTACACAAGGAAGGGCCACAATGCAACGATTGCAAAGACAACTGTAGCAACATTAACAGTGAACACGATGAAAATAGAGGTCGCATTGATTTTTGCCAGAGCATCTACAACTTGCTCCTCAATAAAGTTGCCCAAGGAAGTTATACGACCAGATGCCAGCACTGCTATTAGGCATAACGCGATGTAGAAGAGAGTCCTCTGAACGTAACCAATGGATGCAGGCTCATAGGCACTGCATGTGTTGACAGCCGTAGCAAGGCCTAGCAGTATGAACATTGTCAAAAGGCCCATTCCCTGCAGATCAAAACCATTCTAGGTATTAGAAGCTAATCGCTTCTCATTTTGTTGATGTTTCATGCACAGAAGTTAGTTTCTTCTCACTAGAAGGTGATTAGAGCATTATGTCAGATCACGTCAAGACTTATGGCAATCTGTAAGATGCACTGGAAGTTTATAGCAAGTTTACCTACTAATCTCCCTGAAATCAAAGTAAAAAATGAGTAATCTCCCTGAAATCAAAGTAAAAAATGAGTATCTTGATCTAAAATATCTATGAGCACCTAAAAGGAAAGGGTTCTTCAGAGTTTCATTTGAGCCATCATGAACTAATTTCTGTTTCTGGATCACTCTTGCCTGGTGATATTGTTGCTAAATACCAAAACTTCAGCAATCATTTTTGTTTCTCAAGATAAGATACAGCATCTCTAGCAACAGAACATGACAAAGAAAGTGCAAGTATATTTAGGAAACTTGGAATTAAATTCTGTATAAGAAAGATAAAATAACAGTGTATACCACATGGTATGTCAAGGAAGAAACAAGGAGCATCCAGCAGTTGCCTGCTAAACTATCAACTACACATGGCATCGCCGAGGGCATTATCCCATTTCATGCCCATAAACACATTGATAACGGCAGCAGCAACCGGCATGTGTGATATTAGCTCCCGTACATCTGTTAACTTTATCATCAGCATCCACATGGAGTAACCTGCTAAGATGTCAGCCACACCATAACTGCCAGCAAAGGAAAATCGAGACAAAGGCTAGTTAGCAGAGTACCAGACCAATTCTATGCTACAGAACAGCTCAACTGAATCTTACTTGAAGATGAAGAACGAAAAGATCAACAAAATGAAACAGCCAAAACAAGTATTAATTCTTGACAATTGATAGAATATCCAAATGGAAAAATGTAGTAATTCTTGAAAATCTGCAAGTCAGTGTCAATACTCAGAACTCTGGCTAACATTGTTTTGGCATTGAGTTGTATTCTTAGAAGATGATCCTCGAAGCCAAAATTGTGAAGTGAAGCAGCCAAAACATAATAGTTTATGTGGCAGTACTAAAGAGCTTCATTACAGCAAAGATAACATCATGTAATAGATACAAGAAGTAAGAGTCACAAGTACGCCTTGACAACGCTACGCAAAATGGAGAAACTAATATTGGAAACACATAACAAAATTAAGGATATTACATAATCTGACTAAATCTATGAAAATATCTTTTCTATTCAAGTACATTGCCTGGAGTATCTGCAAAGCATAGGATAGAACTGACACTGATCACATGCTAATCAAGTCAAAACACCAAAGAGTTCTTCACAAAAGCCAAAACTAACCAACGGAGGCATACCTCCGAAACTCTTTCAACACTGTCTACTTGTTTTGGAAAAATCAAAATCCATATCATCGAACAGAGATGGCATCTTTAGCATATTTCATATTTCTTTCTCGGTTGTTCAACAGTATTATATCCAAAAAGGACCACCAGAGAACACAAAACAATATCTGTTTGTATTGTATCATCACAAAACTGAAGCCACACCCAAATAGTTCGAACTTTGCCACACTTCAATTCCCTCCACATTTTCCCTTGTCACATATAGCCTTTCCCCACCACCCTCAATCTTCTTTACTATCCCTCTTTGCGAATCCTCGGCTTTGTCCACATAATTCCTCCTGTACATCCCTTCAGACAGAATTCTTTCTCCCCGATCATCGTTTTCTCTCCCCTCCTCCCCTCTAGACCACACCTCCAGCTCACCTTCCCTCCCCACAAACACTTGCCTTCTGTAACAGTGAAGTACCATATTGCCACCGCCGCTACCGCTACCCACATTGCTCAAGCTAGGATTTTTCTCTACCAAATAAACCCACGGGTCTTCGCTTAATTTACGAAGGTCTGCCACTGCTAAGTCACCTGACTTAGAACAGAGCTTAAACAGAGACAACTCCTCCAAGTCAACGTCCACATCAGCAAACGAGTCTCCAAACCTGCTGCTTCGGCCTGAGCCCGGCTCGTTCGTCTCCCATACCACATCTCCTGACCTCGGGTCCCATATCCGCACGTATCCAGAGTATCCAAATGCGCCAGATGTCACCGAGATTCCCAGCAGAGCTCCAATCTCCGGCACGTAAGTCAATTTTCCGGCCACGGCGGTTTTGGACGAGCTTCCGGATTGACGTCCTATCTCCGACGAGACTTTCATCGTCGACTTGTCGATCATCAGGACACAATTCTCCCTGTGATGGCAATTGAAAGAAGCGAACACCGAATCGTCCGAGTCGGCAATTGCGTTGACACGGGCCTTGTAGATTCTCGGATCGGACGGGTCAGTCCACTCAACCGAGCCAACTCGTCTCCCATTAGCCAAATGATAGAAATGCAATCCGGACCCGATTTCCGACCCGATGGCCGCTAATTCGGGCCTCACCCTCCTGACCGACGATATATAATCGAGATGCGTCCGTACAGTAGCGGAACGGTTTAAATTCCAATCATAAACCGAAATCTGACCGCCGTGAGCTAACCAAACGGAGCCATCCGAATCGAAAGCATGAAAATCAGAAACGACGCCGTCAGAGGGCGGATAAATCGTCTTAAAAAGCGAGGCATCGATGCCGCTGAGTGGATACGGCGACAGAGCCGACCTGAGCTGCGACTCGATGCCGTAATAGACGGCTTCATCGATGAGCTCTTGTTTGGAGAAGCGCTGAGAGGTGGACGGGAGGCGGTTGGTGCGGAGAAGAGAGAGGAGGAGGGAGAAGATCTCCGGGTCGCGGTCGATGAAGACCGGTTCGTTGAGAACGGAGCGGTTCGACAGAACGGAGAGGAGCGAGTCGGCGGCGCCGGACCGGAGAGTGGAGACGGTAGTCTCGAAGAGCTTGCCGCCTACGTTGAGCTTGATTCGATCGTTAGGTTGATTATCAGCGAGGGCATTGTTGTAATTTGTGCCATCCATCGCGGTATGATGGAATGGAGACGCTGAAGGGAGAGGATAAAGATGACTTTTGGGTCAACGGAGCTGCTCAGCACCTCCTGATTGTTATTACTTTTAATGACATAAATGTCCTTATACTTCTCCAAATAGGATACAGAGGGTGTTTGGGTTTACTTATTTTAGGTGCTTATTAAGCAGTTACAAAAAAAGTTAAAAAAATAAGTATCCTCTTACATAATTTTTATTATTTAAGTATTTATATATACTAAATAAACAAAGCCAAACACCTTAACAGAATAAATTACATAATATTTCCTTGTACTTTAACCTATATGTATCATACCTCTTATAATATCAAAATTAGCTAATTACCCATGTACTCTGACCTATGTACATCATACTTCTTGTAGTATCAAAACTAATTAATCATCCCTTGAACTTCTTAAAAGTGTGCAAAATACCCTCTAAAATATATGACAACAAGAGTATATTTTGCACACTTTTAAAAATTTCAAGGGAAATAATTAGCTAGTTCTGATATTATAAAAAAGGGTATGGTGCATATACATCAAAATACAGGAGAATAACTAGCTAATTTTAATACTTCAGAAAGTATAATATAAATAAGTCAGAGTATAAAGGGATAACATGCAATTTACTTTAGGATATATTTGCTATTAAACTAATTAAATTAGACTAAACCAATCTAAGTAGTCACTATACAGCAGAAAAAGCTTAAAACTGACACCAACTAAATAAAAAAAGAAAAACAAAAACTAAATAAGCCATACTATTTATGTATAGAAATGCTTGGATGGTGTCAATTTGAAAACTCGACCTACATAGTGTTCAAGAGATCCACATATATGAATTCATTTGATTTGTAAGTGATTATTATAAAAAGAATTTAAACAAATATGCGTAAATTATCAATAACTCCTTGCAAGTAATTGCAATCAAGTTTTGTGTGGGAACATCAATTTGTTATATTTGACGAGGAAAGAAATCACCAACAAAAGGCCCAAATTGATGAAAGGTTATTTTGCAACATTGAGTTTGAGATTGAAGAAGAAAATGTATAGATTAATGAAGCAGACGAACAGCGTAACGAACAGAATTTTTTGTAAATGATAGAATATGGATAAAGATCTCCTTGTATAGGTAATGCTTTGACATTTCACAACTTGTCTCTTTGAAAAAATTTTAGAAGATTTTACTTCCTTGCTTTCATAGCAAATAACATAAGAAAAGGAAATTATTTGCTCCATATATTTTAATTAGAAATCTTTATTTGATATTTTCTTTAAATACCTCTAGTATCTTGCATTTTTCGTTAGACAAGACGATCCGATGCATATTCCTTTTGTCTTTGTTCTTAAAAGCTTTTCCAATCCCAAAATCTAAATGGGATTTAGGGTGTTTGGCTTAGCTGATTTTGGTACTTATAAACACACAGAGAAAAATACTATCTCACATACTTTTTATTATATAATGTTTATAAGCAATAAATAAGCAAAACAAACAGCGTCTTAAACTTAAAATCATTACTTCTAGGAGAAAGTTGCAACTAGTTTAGTTCCTCTTTCACCCTTCTTTGTTAGAGTATGTTTGGATTGACATTTTATTATGGAAAGTACTTTTTAAAAAAAAAAAAAGCACACACACACAAAATGCATAATTTTTACAATAAATATTTGAATTAAATTTAAAAAAAAATGAAATTCTAAAAAAAAATAATTTTAGCTTTTTCTAAAAATTAGAATTTTTAACTTTTAAAAAAACAACTTTTTAAAAGTTTTAAAAAACACTTTTTAAAAAAAACTAATCTAGACGAGCCTTTAATCTGATGGAAGCTTAAATGATTCTAATTTTAATAAGAACTTGCACTAGTGGATTCGCTCACATAGTCAAAATTTAAACTTAGATTATCACTTAAAATAAAAATAATCTCAACTATTTGAACCACTTTAAATCTCAACCGCTTGAACTACTCTTTAAACTCCTCACCCTTGCTCAAAGAGGATGAGATAATCTATTTGTCTTCAGTTGTGATGGGATCACTTTTCTCAATTTCTTCTAAATAGATAAAAATTAGAGCTAGATAGTTGCTTAATTACTCTGTACATAGGTTTACCAACACCAGATAAAACAGATAATGTTTTCCTGGAATTAATACGGAGATATTCTTCAATTTTGGCCTTAAAACTTATACACATTCTCTCTTTTCTCAAGTCATGCTTAATCATATAGGATTTACAACTTCCCCTTTTAACAAGAAAATCCAAATCACAAAGCATATACTATTCTAAATCATACTCCGAAGAATGTCCCAAAGGCCTAGGAGTTTTAGCTTAAAGAAGGAGAAATTCTTGGTTGGTAAAGAAAGATCTATAAAGTATCTATCGTCCGTTCTTACTCCCTTATTGGCTGGCCTATCTGATCTGGACCCTATTGACTCATATGGAGAAGGACTGGCACTTTAATCCCCATAGCGGGAAAGCAGCTTCTACCTGAGTTGTAGTAGTAGTTTTATACTTTTCTAATTTCATTCACGCATAAGCCAGTATGTATACCGGTTCGCAGACTATTCACTACGCTTATCCCATTATACAATACTGGTCACATAGATCTATCCAGTATCCACATTATCCATTCTTAATTGCAAATGATCTACATTCTTAACTAGAGAGGCCACAAATCTTTTGTTTTGAACTAACTTCTTTACCCACTCCAATCTATCAACATGTAGAACCCTCAACTATTATGACTACAGCCAGTGGCCAATGCACCGGTACCTGTTAACTGATACTACAACAAATATGATTTCACGAAACATTCGCACCCAGAAAATCAGTGTTCGTTGGCTAGACCACACAGTAGCAACTTTACAAGCCTTACGTAACACACTCGTCTCCCAACTTGCAGCATCATCATAATGCATACACTAAAGCGATCAAAATCAGATCAATTTTTTAAAGATTGTAATGGAACTCAGAGACAGAAATAAGAAAGGAATATCTGTGTCAAAGTTAGAAGAAGCAAGCTTCAATTTGTTGTCTTTAGAACAAATTTCACTACATCAAGTTATATCAATTTATGGAGATACTATGTTTTTTGTGCGGGGCAATGGAGATACTATGTTAACAAAACTGAAATGACATGATAGTCTTTAACAAAACAGACACCAAAAAGACTCTCAGTTGCCTTCATATTTAGGGTCAGCCATCACATAATGATAAGCAATCACCAGTACGAATATGAAGATGCCAAGGAAATTTGCAAAGAAACCCAGGTCTTGATCATCAATCATCTGCAACAAAACAGGCAGAAACAACCAAAGTTATTTGCATGTGGTTGCTAGAGAACACTCCTGTAGCAGGGTTGTTTTGAATGAGAACCACTGAGATGAAAAATACCAGCACTTGCGCAAAATGAAGCAACGTATATAAGGGAATTGGTAAAAAGCAGAGTACTATTCTAAGCATATAATTGTCTCATTAATAATGGCACAATTTTCCCACAAATGAACCAACTAAAGGAAAAGACTAAAATCATTGAGAACAAACTAAAGCTTAAGACTATGCATCTAAAAAGATTTAAACTTAGACAGGAAGAGTAAATTAAATCTTGAGAAGACTACGTAACTTCAGACATCATACCCACTTGACCAGATTTAAGATATAGATATATCAGAATTACTCCCTTGAAAAGATAAAAAGGAGGGGCAACAGAGAGAAGTTAAAAGAAAAAAGATTTTATAACAGTTGGTTGTCTGTGCCTTCAGTTTCTCTCTCCTCTTCCTCAGGACTAACCTTCTTGTCTTCAATATCTTCTTTTCCTTCCTTTCACATATGTTCCTAGTTTCTATTCCATCTATCATTTGGCCTACTATCCAGGTAGGACCAAATCCACTCAATAAAAAAAAGAACTTACATTCTACTTACCAGCATTCCACCATCTTTTCCATCCTATATAGCTCAAAGATGCCAGAAACGAGCAGAAAACACAATCAGGACAACAATTCACCACATACCAGCCAAGACAAAACCCCTCCCCTTATTGGACACAAGGCAGCAAACAGCGCAACTTAGGTTACACACTGGAGACCATCACTTAAGTCCTAAAGACCCAAATTTTGAACCCAGGACAGTTTGACATAAACGAACTAGAAAACCAACAACAACCCCCTCTCCTCCATAGTAACCATGATTGACATGCCTAAACCCCAGAAACCATATCAACATAACACACCAATTATTTGGATCTTTTTGATATGTTCCCAGCATCCATTACAAACTAAGAAAGGGCCAACATCAACTGTTGCTGTACATAAAATTGCTGCAAAAAGGACTGGAATCTTCCATCACAAAAATTTCAGATCCACAAATATACATTAGGCTTTCAAGAGTAAATGTACAAATATTGTAAGTAACATAAAATATAAGAAGTCCCAATCCGTTATATTTGCTTTCAAGAGTATATGTATAAAATATAAGTAACATCAGAATTACTTTTCCTCTAAGCTTCTGTAAAATGGGAATTTGACATATACATAACCAACATCCAAAACTTAATTCATTTCTACCCTGCAAAATTAAACTTTTGGAAATTTCTACATTTCAATTGACTTCAACATTCCAGAAAAATCTGAGCAACTTAAGCGTAGTTTTCACCTTTGACTAACAAATAATTACATTACTAATATTGAAAATTAAATTCATTTCTATTTTTTGACCGATCCAAAATTAAAATTTAGGAACACTTCAATTTTCTTTTTCCAGAAAAACCTTAACAAAATATTAATATTTTTCCACAAAAACCTTAGCAACCTAAACCTAATCCTAATTTAATCTTCTTTTTTTTTTTGTATATCAGTACGTTACCAAAATCCAGAAATTAATTTGATTTACTTAAAAATTCCAGAGAAACCCTAGCAACTTAAACCCGATTTTGAAATTTTCCAGCATAACTAAATTAACTAAATAAATGATCCGATCCTCCCCAAACCACATACACAAAGAACTTCCTCTTAATAACATTAACCAAATTAGGCGACCAATTAAACCTGATTTTTTTCGCAAAAAACAGAAATCTAAGACTTGAATTAACAGCAAGCAATCAGATCAGCAAATTCAGTACAAAGCAAAATAATGTTCATATAAAAATTAATATTAAAGATAAAATTAGATCTAAGCAGAAGAAAAAAGAATTAGATCTAAGTAGAAGAGTTGTATGATATGCGAACCTTGCACACAATAAGCGATGGCTGATTCGGAGATTCAAAGACAGTGAGGATGAGGCGACTGGGCAGCTATGTATGCAATTGCTTGTATGTGCATGTTATATACCTAGTGTGGAAAAAAATTAGAGAAAAAATAATAATAATAATAATAATAATAATAAGACGGGGGAAATTTATATTTTATATGGAGCAGAAAAAGAGATGTGGCTGCTGGGATTCGAGCCCAGGTCTCCACGGCCACAACGTGGAATTCTAACCACTAAACTACAACCACTTGTTGAAATACCAGCAGCCACATCTCTTTTTCTGCTCCATATAAAATATAAATTTTTCCCCGTCTTAAAAACATTTATATTAAATGTTTTGATAACAAATAAATTTTTGAGATTTTCGACAACTAAGGCTCTGTTTGGCCTGGCTGTGTGATTTCAGCTGTCGAGCTGTAGAGCTTTGGATAAAAGTGCTGTTGAATAAAAGCAGTCGATTGTTTGGCCCAATATTTTAGAAGTTAATATTTCAATTATTTTAAAGGTAATATTGGACTTTAAAAAATATAAAAAGTATTTTTGAGAAAAAATAAAGAAAAATAATTTTTGACATGACATAAAAACAGCTTTTCAAAAGCCTTTTTCGAAAAGCTTCAATTTGGAGCTTTTGGTTTTTTAGCTTTTTTCAGCTTCAGCTTTTATTTAAAAGTTCTTTTAAAAATGGGCCAGGCAGGTCAATTTTAGCTTTTAAACTCGTAGAAATCACTTTTGAGTCTTCAAAAGCTGGGCCAAACAGACTCTAAGTCTAATAATTAATAATACACCTCATTTATAATATAAGAGGGAAAAGAAAAAAAAGGAAAGGATCCTTTTTGCATCATGAATAATTGGCTTTGGCCTTCTTTAAAGTGGGAAAAAAAGACAGGCTGTTTTTCCATCCCATTTTAGCCATTCAACTATTTTTTTTGTCAAAAAATACCAAAGTGTTATAAATGATGGACGTTCAAGATTCAAGTTGAAGGCCATTTTCAATGCATTAAATGGTGCGTAGCATGCAAAGTTTGAAGAAGGGAAGTTATCATCTTGGAACAGGAAAGAATTGTTGGAAAAGATTACAAGCTAAACATGCATCACATGATGATGAAGAAAAATTCAACACTTTAGTCATCTTGCATTTAATGATCATTTATTTATTTGTCTCTAAATTTTCTATAAATAGCATGGTTTGGAATGAATATGAAGATTCAATGCAAGAAGAAGTAGAACAATATATATTTTGAGAGAATAAAGTGAAGTTTAGCTCTCTTTATATTTTTCCTTATATATTTGACTATTTCATAATTATTTTATAACACGTTATCAGCATAAATATCTGCCGACGAGGAGTTCTACAAATTATTTAAAGGAGCACGATCCTACAAAAATTTCGATTTATAATGTCAAATCTCACGAAGCTTGAGTTTGTGGCCCTTGATATTTTTTGTAACAATTATTTATCATGGATCTTGGATGCCGAAATACATTTCAATACCAAGGACCTTGGAGAAACAATTAAAGAAAGAAATAACGCATCCTCATAGCATCATGCTAAAGCATTGATATTCCTTCATCATCATCTCCATGAAGGGCTTAAAGCTAAATATCTTACAGTGAAGTATCCACAAATCCTTTTGGCAAAATTTGAAGAAATGATTGGTCATCATAAAACAGTGATCTTTTCTAAAGCTCGCTACAAGTGGATTCACCTGCAACTGCAAGATTTAAAATTGTAAGTGAGTATAACTTCATTGTATTTAGAATTACTTCACAATTGAAATTATGCGATAAAAGATTACTGATGAAGACATATCAGAGAAGACATTCTCTACTTTTCACGCATCTAATATGCTCTTACAACAACAATATAGAGAGCGTGGTTTCAAAAAATATTTTGAGTTAATCTCATGTCTTCTTGTTGCTGAGCTAAATAATGAACTCTTGATGAAAAACCATCAAACACGACCAACTAACTCATAACCATTTCCTAAAATGAGCAAAATTGCATCTCTTGAGGTGAATGCTACATCATCAAATAATTATGGTCGTGGGCATGGTCATGGATATTGTCATGGTTGTGGTCGTGGCTGTGGCTATAGACATGGTAATAGTCGTAATTTTCATAGGTCAAATAGACCAAATTTCAAAAGACAAGAAAACCATGACAAAGGAAATAATCCATGAAATAAATATTTCCGACATACTGAAAGTACTTGCTATAGATGTGGCATGAAAGGACATTAGTGTCAAACATGTTGTACTACTAAACATCACGTAGATCTTTATCAAGCCTCGTTGAAAGAAAAAGGAAAATGTGTGGAGACAAATCTTGTTGAACAAAATACTTAAATGATTTACACACACGTTGACTGCTCTGATTTCTTTGAGGAAGCTACAGAAAAGTAGAACGTAATTGATTGGTAATGGAAATGTCCATCCAAATTAATCTTTATATAAAAGTAGAACGTTTTTATTATGTCAGACTATTTGTAATTTTAATGCATAATCTTAGGTCGAATGTAATATCTATCTTTTATGAAATGAATGCTTTATCTTTGCTAATATTTGTGTATTTTCTTTATTACTATTTTGAAGAAATATGGATTTATATCATATCAATGATGAATAAATGTGATTGGTTGATAGTGCTATAACACATACTATTCTCAAGAATAAGAAGTATTTCTTCCTATTGAAATTTGCTGATGCAAATGTCAATATAATAACTGGTTCTGCAAATTGAAGGCTCTGGTAGAGATTATGTTTTGTTTCACGGAGGAACAAAGATGATAATAAGCAATGCTTTATACTTAAGTAGATAAGTAATGCTTTATATTCAAGTAGATTACAAAGAAATCTATTCAGTTTTAAAGATATAAGAAAAAATGGTTATTATATTGAAACCATAAAGGAAGGGAATAAAGAATATCTCTATATCACATATATCTAACAAAAAGCATATATTAGAAAAATTGCTAACATTATCTTCTGGGCTATATTGTACTTATATAAATCATGTTGAATCACATATTGTGATAAACTAGAAGATAATTGATCCAAAAAGTTATACTCTTTGGCATGATTGCCTTGGACATCCAAGCGTAATAATGATGAGACGAATTATTGAAAATTCACATGAGCACTCATTAAAGAGTCAAAACATACTCTCATAAAATGAATTTTCATGTGCTGTTTGTGCCCAAGGGAAATTGATTATAAGGCTATCCCCAACTAAAATTAATGCTGAAAAATCATGAATTTTTAGACATATGTGGGCCTATTTTTCCAGCATGTGGACCATTTCAATATTTTATGGTATTAATAGATGCCTCTACACGTTGCTCACACGTCTCCTTATTATCCACTAGAAATATGACATTTGCAAGACTCATTGCACAAATAATCCACACAATTTTCGGATTATACAATTAATAAAATTTGTCTTGATAATGCAGGAGAATTTACATTCCTATCTTTTAATGATTATTGTACATCAATTGGAATTATAATTGACATCTTATGGCTCACACATATATTCAAAATGATTTATCAGAATTTTTTATTAAACGTCTACAGCTAATTGATTATTGCAAATGATGGACATTCAAGATTCAAGTTGAAAGCCATTGTTAATGCATTAAATGGTGTGCAGCATGCAAAGTTTGAAGAAGGGAAGTTATCATCTTGGGAAATGAAAGAATTGTTGAAAAAGATTACAAGCTAAACATGCATCACATGATGATGAAGAAAAATTCAACACTTTAGTTATGTTGTATTTAATGATCATTTATTGATTTGTCTCTAAATTTTCCCTATAAATAGCATGTCTTGGAATAAGTATCAAGATCCAATGTAAGAATTTGAGAGAATAAAGTGAAGTTTAGCTCTCTTTATATTTTTCTACTCTTTCGTAATTATTTTATAACACAAAGATAAATATGTAAATAGATTAAAGAGCGATCCAAGAGAGAATAAAACCATAAAAAAAATAAAACACTAAAAGACATGTAAAATTTTTAAGTTAAAAAAAAAGTTAATTGAAACTTTAAAGCTACTTAAAAAAACACTATTTTACCAAATAAGAACGACTTGGAGGACCCAATTAAAATACTAAAAGATATTTGAAACACTAGAAAAATCTCAAATTTAAACTTTTTTTGAAAACCAAAATGTTTCCCTATTTTTTTAAGAAAAAGTTGTGAAAAGATTCTTTAAAAAAGAAAATAATCCAAACGGGTTCTAAAATCTCCGCTTCTATTTCTTTGTTTCCTTGTTTGCAACAAGAAATTCGACGCCAAGTGATAAAACTTGAGCGCACAACACAATTCCTATATTGTGTGCAGTAAATCAAGGATACTAACCCAGGACATGACAAGAGACTCGCCAACTCTTACCGCTCCATTTCCTTCATTATATTGTTTCCCCCCCCCCCCCCTTTCCTTTGGTGTCATTATTGATACAAACTGGGCGTTAAAGCTTCCATTTTCCCGCGCTTAGCTAACCTCCCCAAATCCCTAATCAACAAAACTAGAGTTTTGCAATTTCTCTCAACTTCACGAATGAAATGGCCTCTGCTGCAAACGATGTCAAACATACCACCACCAAATCAACATCTGTATTTCAGAAAACAGTAAAACTTTCACTTCTCCTAACACACACATTTTTTTTTTGTCCTCTTTTATTTTTAGCTAAAATTCTAAAACAGCTTTAGCTTCACTGTAAATTTTTTTTTTCCCATGAAAGGTTTCTTTGCAGACTTGGTGGTTGGTTAAGGCTGAAAATAACTCTCATGGTAAAATCCTAGCTGTTGCGGGGTTCACTTCTCGAGAGTAAACCCTCTCTCTTTCTCTGCATTTTTTTTTTTTTTTTGGTATAGAAATTACTGTTATAACTTTATGAGAGCGATTCAATCATGGTGAAACGTAATGATGTGAAGTGTCGAGATCATTTTATTGTAGCTACATTGTTTACTTTTTTTAATAATAATTTTTTTTTGGGAGTGTGTGTGTAATAACTTAGGGATTTGATTCACCCGTGTTTGACATTGATAAGATAAGTTGCGCGTAATAATTTGGAAATTATCTCCAATTATTTGTTGAGTCTGGGACACGGTTCATGTGTCGGGGAGATGTGCCGATTGTTTTGAGTGATATTAGTGATTGTACATTATAAATGGGAATTTTTGATCAGCTATCGTGTGTTAGGCAGCAAGCTGTGCGGTTGTTTTCCTCTGCGCCAATTCTCAACAGGTATGACGTTTTCACTCTGGAGACTGTGGATGGAATTTGTGTTGTCATTCAGGGCTTCATAGACAAGGCTCGTACAGAAGCTAATGGATTTACGTCGGAGGTATAGATTATTTTTCTACATGAGCATGATTGTGCTTTTGAGAATGCGAATTGAAGAATAAGTATTGCGCTCTTTAGAGACTGAACATGTCACAGGTGAGGTTGGTCATGTGGACTTGAGAATGACTTCCATGGCCCAAATATCAAGTACACTCAGAATAATTAACCTGAACTATTACTTAAACACATAATACTACCTTATATAACACACTCATAACATCACTGAACAATAAGAGAGATCAAGTTTTCTGTGTTAACTGAGCACAGTTGCTTTCCTTATTGCATTGACATAGACAAACATTTCATCAGAGTTGACCTTAGGATTAACTAAGTGTGCAAACACTATAATACCTTGCTCTAAACAGCTGCTTAGGACTTCACCCAGTATGTTTAATGAATTTTATTACGTAGTTGGTGCATTATTATGTAGTTTCTGCATGAACAAGGCTTCAATTAAGCTAGCATCATTGTCAGTTATTAGCTCCAGAGACCTAGAAAAGGGGTTCCGCTGTCACTTGGCTTAAGCACACATGCAGACAATATTTTACTGGCAATTTAGGATAGGAATTACTTTTCTCTCGTAGCATAGCTGCCAGCATCTCTATTTTATCTAATTTTTTGGCATCTCAAGAATGTTCAAGTCAAAAATATTATACCCGTACTGCTACAAGTATATTTATAAGTATTGTAAATTATTAATATGAACCACTTGCAGGTCTTTAAACATTTTGTTTTTGGTTTTCCTCCTTACTGGGAGGAATATGCCAAGAAGTGTTTGGGTGAAGAATCTAGAATAGAGGTTATAACAGGAAGTAATCCAGGACCCAGGAAGGCCTTTCCTCAATCAGAAAGTATGGGGAACCATCAAACTATATTGCTTATTATCATAATTCCATGGTTTCTTTTCTTCAAATTGTCACTTCATTTTTGCTGAGAATTGCAGTACTAGCAGGTACAGGCAAGTCTATTCAAAAGAGTCTGACTGATTCTGAAAAGGCAACTAGTGAGAAGCGCCAAAAGAGTCTGACTGATTCTGAAAAGGCAACTAGTGAGAAGACACATGGAGGATGTCGAATGAAGAATTTCAGAGAGAAAAGCAGTTCAAAGATGGAAAGAATGGAGAAGAGCAGGCATAGAAGTGGGCAGAAGAAATCTTATTTTTGTAGTTTTCCCCATGACTCTGAGGTTGCAGTTGGATGTCCTGATAGTAGTTCACAGGGTCCGCATAATTCAAGTCTGCCTTGTACTCCGAACGGAGGCCCAGAAGTGCCTAGAACTTGTCCTGATAACATGCCAATGGAACGTCTGACACCATCAAGGTTGGATGGGAATGCTAGATCTCCATCCACTGCAGATGTTAATGTGAATATTACTCAAAGCGATGGCCGGATTCAGGGAAACTATGCCATAAAGAGTTTAACAAATCGTAACATCCAGAGTCCTCTTTCTCCTTGTCAGATGTCCAAGACAAGGGAGCCAGATTCTATGTCAAAGGCCTGCCAGAACCAAGATAATGTGAGATCAATTAACAACTTGGCCAAGCAGGTCAAGACTAATTCTGTCTCGGAGATACGCTTTGTGGATTCGAGCCATCGTGGTGGCAGAGTGCTCAGATCATTCAGCAAATTGGAAGGGGTCAAGAAAGATGATCGAGTGTCTGCTAGAGTTCTAGAAGAGGAGAAAGGAGTATCAGTTTCCACTTCAATGGATGGCTCTGACAAAGGAGAAGAGGCCATAGCCAGTTTAGATAGTGTGTCAAAAGACAAAAATTTCATGGATCTGCAGGATGCTGGAAACCAATGTCTCAGGAGTGAGAAGACCCCAAGAAAGCCAGATAGTAGGCCATTTCAGGAGCAGAGTGCTAGCCTTTTATTAAAGGATAAGAATTCAGAGAAGGATCAGAATTATGGGGGGATTTTGACTGAATCCATCGGAGAAAAGGGTGTGAATAAAGCAGCCCGTGCATCCAGGACTACTGGTTCTGTGAAAAATAAGGAGAAAGTTGAAATTGACAGCAAAGAACATGCCTCAAAAAATGCAAATGAATCTGGACGAGAGGCTAAAAGGAAGTTGGATTACGTGAGTGAGACTTTCGGAGAACTTCAATATCTGAACTATTTTGGTGAATTTGATATCCGGAAGCTAAAAGCCTCTTTCTTTCTATTTTTCTAATTTGAAGTTTGGATTATTTCATTGCCTTATGAGCTTAGTAGGCAAGTATTAGGCTGTTGGGCATAAATTCAATTTTAAATTTCTTTTTTAAAATGAGTTTCCATCTTTATGGACCTGTACTTGTGACCATAGTGCTGGCCTCACTTGTGCAGTGCCAACTGTTTCATGGCCCATTTACAGGTTGCAGTTTACATCTCAGCATGCTTTCTTTTAATGATGCAAATCTGTTTCACTGACTATTAAGAGTGGTAAATGTGTAATTTTAGCTATTGATAATGATTCTTTTCCCCATGCATCCTGCATCTTTGATCATCTATTTTAGAAGTGCTAGTTATGTTTGTACAAGTTCACTTGCTACTTCTGGAGATGTCAAGTAGATAAAGGCTGAATCCTCCGGAACAGTGGGACGGAACTGCTGTTCTACTTGCCTATTTCTCTGTCTCTGCCATTTCTGAAGGGCAGGACAGAGGTGCTTTTACATCTTTTTATGGACTATATGTTTATTACCATTTAAAACTTTCACTATTTTAATGCTATTATCAGTCCTTGACAAGGTCTTCATATTTCTTCCATTCCATTGAGTACTGCCAATTTTCCTGTCTTTCTGCTGATTTAGGAAATTAAGGTATCTGAGAAAGCAAATGAACAAGCTCCTGCTGCCTCTCCTGAATCTGTAACATATAAGAGATCAAGATCAGGTAAATTCTTCGACAACTGTGTGCTCTATTTCTCCCTTAAAAGCATGGGAGCTTCCTTATTTCTTTGTTTTTTTTTAAGATATTTGCCTTAAGTTAATTCCTCCAGTACCTGACTGATTCTTGTTAGAACAATATAGAGAAATATCAGCTTTTTGGTGTTTCAAAATTTTGACCTTCGCATTAATACTTGTTGCTTTGTCGATATGGATTATGTGATTATGAATTTTGCAGGGAGGTTGCTTCTACCTGCCTTAGAGTTTTGGCGCAATGAGATACCTGTCTATGATGCAGTATGTTACACTTTTGCCTTAAGCATTCAGCATTACTTATATCCTATATGGTCTTGAATTGTTTGTCAAATGTAAACTTAAATTACATTTGACAATGAGTTAACATCTATTTGTTCATGCGCGTCAACTTTGAGATTTCACTGGATATTTGTTGAGTCTGAGTAGATGCAATTTGAAGTGCATCTTAATCTGTGGTCTTCACTTTTAGAGGTCAATATGCTAATCTTTTGTGCCTTTCTTCCTTCATAAATAATTCAAACTGATTCTTTGGTATATATAATCAGGTTTAGGATACTTTTGAAAATCTGGAATTTGCTGAACTACTTGTCCTGATCTTGCTTATATTGTGCTCTACGCACAAGACTTGTGACTGATATAACATTTCCCTCGTTTTAGTATGATGGACTATTTGGTCAATGTACCTATTCCTTGTCCCCAAATGCTCAGTTAGTGTAGCCGTCTTTTATCTACACACAGTACTTCCTAAAGAGCTTGTGGTAATTTTGAAGTAGTATTTGTTTTCCTGCAGGAGTTTGTGATGCGAGTTGTTAAGTTGTAGTTATGTAGCTAATGGCTGTGCTTCATACTTGGGGATCTATATCGTCTGACTTTGTCGAAAAGTTTTCCAGTTTATATTGCTTTTCTTAGAATATTAAAAATCTACTATTAAAATTCATTTCTTGTAAATAACCTCAAATATATATTGCAGGATCGTAACATCACAGGAATTAAGGCAGGCTTGCACCTTGAACTTCCATATAAAGGTCTGTAATATAGAAATTCTGGCGTGTCTTAAGTTGCAATTGGCAGAGTGATTAGACATTTATGTTCCCGTGATCCAGTATATTGTGGTAAAGCATACAATGTGGATTTCCTTGGATTCCTTGTGGTTGACTATGTACTTTAATTAAGCTAGTGAAAGGAAAAGTTCCGATAATTGCTTCCCTTTCATTTCTCATGTCAAGGGTAAATCCTAATTTCTGGGTAAAAGAGGCCCTTGAACTATCTCTAGCGTGTTTAGTTTTAAACACTAGAAAAGATCTACTTCTGATTGGAAGAGAAAAAACCTAACTGGGAAGTTGACTGCAGAGTCACCCAAGACATCCAGTGCAACTCACCTGATCATTCTGGTGCCTATTAGTTTTGCCTTAATATCTATCAACTTCAATTGACGTATGTTTTGGAGATTTTAGTATTTGGATTGGTTGATTAGGAGATTACAGTACCCATGATCTTTGTTTCTAAAAGCTCGAGTCTGAATAAGGCTTTGCTTTATTCCATTTCAGGGAGTAGATCTGAACCGCCGAGAAAGAGAATGAAACATAAATGAATGCGGAGAAACTTTGCTTATAATCAGTTATTGCAGATCGCCAGTTCTGCACGATGTTTCTGCACTAATGGTGAAGAAAAGCTCTCTTGGGGAAAGGCCCTTTTGAGATTCAAAGGGATCAGAGTTCTGATATCTTTGCTATGTTCATTAGAAAAACCTTGTTGATTTAACTTGAAGGCTTTTATCACTTTGATGTACTCTCAGTATTGTTGTGTTATTTGTATGATATTTGTTTAACTTGTTAACTGCAAGTTTATGACGTACTTATGTAATTATGTGTTTTTTATTATTATAGAAATATAAGATGTGAACAATTATGGTATTTTGGGTAGTGAATGCCAATTGTCTACCCTTTTTATTTATTTATTTTTGTTATACGAAGTAAAAGGACAACAAGGGAAAACAAGAAAGTTAAATTAAGAGGCACTTTCATATGGAACCAATGTCTCTTCTTATTAGAGGCCACACACTTCAAAAGGGACTGAATAGTTTTACTAAAGAACTTTCCATTAAAAATTACTATACTATGATTAAAATGGAAAAAATTAAGAAAATATTTCATAATGATTGTCATTTGAAACGACTGGTCGTGAATGAGTAAAGGAGGTATGAGGTTTAAGTTTTTGTGCACCGTGGTTGTAACCTACTTTTAGTAGTACGCAACTTAGCATACCCTTAAAAGGTGTCGCGGTGTAGTTGGTTATCACGTCAGTCTAACACACTGAAGGTCTCCGGTTCGAGTCCGGGCGACGCCAACTGTGCTTGGTATTTACTTGTAGTGTTTTTTGGTGTTAATAAATAGACTGTTTCTTAGTGTTTTTTGGTGTTAATAAATAGACTGTTTCTTAAGCTTTCTGCATGTCATCATTTTCATTTGCTGCAATTTCTTTCACCCTTAAGAAGTGACAGAACTAAAGTGGCCCCCGATAACTATCGATCACTAAACATCATTCAAAAATCAATCTCTCTCATGATAAATATAATTTACAAACACAAATAAATGTAGACAAATTAAATCAAGCCTTATTTCATTAGATTAGATCAGTTATAAAAATTGGATAACACTAATCAATTTAGTAAAAAATCAAAGTAAGTGTTGTAATTCGTAGGTGAAACAGCCCAAGTTCTGTAGCTTAAATAATGGTCAAAGTTTGGTAGTCAAAAAGGGTCATTAGCTTATGCATTATCTGTACAGAAATCATGGGCATTGTCATAAAAAAATGTGATGGCATGTATTACGTATATTAAATTAGTAATTTTCAATAACCGTTCTTTCTATGGGTTAATTTTTTGTTAGTTAATCTTCCAAAATTTTTTATTAGTTAATCTTCTAAGTATAGATAAAAAAAGAGAGTATAGTTTTAAATTAGTCCCAAATATTTAATTTCTATTTCTTTCTTTTAAATTCCAAATTAAATATAATCTCAAAAAATAAAACTCTAGTACATTCTAAATTAATCTCAGATTCTACTGTAATTTAAATTCCAAAAGATAATTACCTTTAAAATCAAATTAAGTTGTAATTTATATCTTTTCCAAAGTTTAAAGTTTTTCTTATTAACTGTAATAAAAAAATCAAATTAAAAATTCTTTATGGCCTTTCAGTTATCAAAAATGAAACTTCTTTCATTGCTTTTGAGTTAAAATCGTTGTCGGAGTAGATGAAAATTTAGAATATATCTATCAGCATAACATTGCAACGTATCAATCATATAAAAAGATTATCATGAACAACAGATTATTTAATTTTAATTGTCATAAAATGGTGTCGTGGTGTAGTTGGTTATCACGTCAGTCTAACACACTGAAGGTCTCCGGTTCGAGTCCGGGCGACGCCATTGAGTTTAAATTTTTGCCGCAATTTTTGCTTTCCTTTGGTCTGCAATCTTTGCGTCTTAATAATAAACTATTTTCTTCCCTTACTCATTATTTTCATTTACTGCAATGTTTTTCACTTTTACAATTTTTCTATTTGAACTCCATTTGTAATTTCAATCTTAAGAAGTGATTGAACTAAAAGGACTATAACTATTGATCACTATGACATCTTTAAAAAATCAAGCCCCTCTCGTGGCCCAAGTTAATAATAAGCTATTTGCTTTTCTTACTCATCATTTTCATTTACTACAATGTCCTTCACTTTTACAAATTTTCTAATTTGAACTCCATTTTAGTTTCGGCCTCAAGAAGTGATTGAACTAAAAGGGCTACAATTATTGATCACTATGACATCTTTCAAAAGTCAATCCCTCTCATGGCACACCTAGTTTATGAATACAGACATACCTATTGATAAAGCAAAAATCAAACTAAATCTATTTAATTAGGTTACGTTAGTTATACAAATGTGGTAACACTAGTCAATTAGCGAACCTATTGGAACTTTAAAGGATTAGCTTAATGGTGAAGTGTTAAGCGTGTGATGGGACGAAATACTTATTTTGTTGGGGTTGAATCCGCTAGAAATTAAAATTAATTTTTTTGCGGAATCCCGATAAGCAATATAGGTCTCGTTCAGTTGTGGTGTAATTGCGCTCTGTTGCTGACAAACTCCTACTTCATAGTGGAAGATTGTATTGGTGCTATGTTGTTAAGAGGTTGTAAGCAAGGGGCTAAGAGCCTTAAGCGAAAAGAGTCTATTTGGTTCTGCATTGATGTGTCTTTTCAAACCAAATAAAAAACAACCCATAAACCTGCCTTACAAACCAGATCTAGGCTTGACAAAAGATTAGTAGATTTTCTTATTGAGTAATGTATGTTTTTCTCCTGAATGCCAAGGTTGATAAAAGTATTCTCTCACGCCTAGATAGGAATGGGAAAGCGCACCCACGACTCAATCAAATATCAACGCTACCACTTGAATAGGATTGGTTGATCTCATACCTTCCCACTATACCACCCCATTTAGGGTCGCTTGCCCAACCTAATCTTATGGAATCTTATATGCTTGCTATTATGCCTTCTTTAATTAGAAGGATTATACATATATCTAAAGTGAGTACAAAACATTTTTAAATCAGAGCGTTTGACCAGTGAAACAAATAAAATCTAACTCGACAATCATATTGATCAACCAATCTGATGTACATACCACAATTATCAAATAGACTAGGTAGAATGACATTAAATCAAAATTTGAAAAATGAAGAGAGTTGAAATTCTTTATAACTTGTGAAACTACACGAAATTGTATGCAAATTTTGAAGTGAAAACATGTTTAGGATGTCAAAATTGTAACAATATTCTATTTAGAACTCATTAACCATTGCATTGGACTATTTTCGGACGCACTAAAAATTGGTCTCTTTAGGAAAGTTGGGGCTCTGTATTACTCTATAAGGGCCTAAAAGATAGTAGGATTAAGCAATTTTTTTATGGTAAGTCAAAGGGAGTCATTGAAGCAGCTAATAAAGGAATAAATTAGGGAGTAACTAGATTATATCTCATATAATATGCGGGCAAATGTATGTTCTTCATGTATTTATTTGTTAATTATGTTAAAATTTTGTATTTTAAGTATGGATGAAATACACATATTTATTTATTTTTTTTAAAATCTTATTGTTTGTTAGTGTTTATTATTAATTATGCATTGAAAAGTATAATCTTATATGAGGATTACAAAACAAAAAAGAGGGATAGGATTAATGTAGATGTATTACTTTTAAAGATTATAATTAAAAGTAATATAATATACACTTTGATATGTTATATATATATGTGTGTGTGTAAAGTCATGTATTCTATTAATGTCAATTTATCATTTTAATTATTCAGGAAGAAAATTTAAAATATGACTATTTAATTTTTAATATAGGCCATATGTTTTCAATAACAAAAATAAATTGAAGAGTTAGAATAAAAGTTATCTCATAATTGATAAATTAATTTTAATTCAAAAATCCATTAAAATGTCAATAAAATTCAAGAATTCAAGTAATATATACTCTTTTAGCTAAGTGGCAAAAAGATATGATATATTACACCCATATGATACACGGAACACATTAGTATTTTTTATGTCTTTATTTATTATTGATAGTTAATTTTGATATTTTTATGAAATCAAATAATCTTGGAAAAAAAGAGAACAAATTTGATTAGGAATTATTTTTTTGTATGAATAGGAGATAGATTAAATTTTTTTGAGAAAAAATTATATGACATGATGACAACGTGGCATAAAAAAGGAAAAAAATATTATATCATAATATAAATAGATACTAATATAGTTGACCAAAAATATAATATTGAATTATATACAAATAATTAAATTATAAAATAATTTATAATTGAAAAGATAATTTTCATTTCAGATTAGGAAATAAAATTATTGTACAGATATGACTTTAATTAGTATAGATTAATTAACTTTAAAAATATTACTTAATTAAAGTATGACATGGATTAATAAAAATAAATTTTAGAGAACGAAAATCCATGAGAAGAGTAAATGTGATATTTTTAAATATGACATGTATTTCACTTTGGATCTACATCCTCTCCTAGTGGAGTTCTGTTCGAGTGACTAAGAGGTGTCTCATAAACCCTTAGATTAAATGAATCAATCTAGACCATACAATTAAAATTGAGGCAATAATTTTTGAAAAGGCCATTTTTTTCTCTTTTAATTTTTCCATAATCACAGGCCTTCATTCACGCACTGTCGACATTTAACAAACATGAGAGTTAAGCTTTTGTCAATTATCTTCTTCTCTTTTTTCCCAATTGATATTGAATTTGTCTTTTTCAGTTTTTGCATCATAACCACTTTTTCAGGAAAACAAAGTTAATTATATTTAATTTACCTAGTTTTTAAGTCACTCTTTGATGTTCTGCTTATTCAAAGATGCAAACCAAGAAGAAAATGAACTATAGAAACGTATATATGTGTATACATATATAAATATGAATATATATAAAACGATTAGGGAAATATAAATATATATATATATATATATATATATTAAACCTATTATGCTTATGTTCTTGAATTTCAGACTTCGAGAAGAATATTTTGTTTGTTACAATTTGTTGTGATTAGGAAAAATTAAAAATGAAAAAGATTGCCAAAATTAAAAAAAAAAAAGATTGCCTTTTCTAAAATTATTGCCTCAATTTAATTGTATTGTCTATATTTCGTTTAAATCCAAGGGTTTACGAAACATCTCTTGATCACTTTGAGAGAACTTTACTAAGAGAGAATCTGGATCCACCTTACTTTATATAATATATAAATATAGATCATTTTTCTATACACAATGAGCATTACTAATACCCACCCAAAAAAGATCTTAAAACTTTTATAGTTGCAAGATCTTAATTGTAGATTTTCTAACTCTACAATCATGTTGTTTGAACTCGTTCCAAGATTTGCGAGTCCCTTTAAGTACGTCAAATCAAATACTATCCAACTAAAGGGCATCGATTTCACGTGCTGAGGGTTATTTTTCCTTTCTTTTTGGTCCACAGATAGGATATGGTGATGGATTAGAGTTGTCTCGATATGATTCAATCAAGAAATATTTGAAATAGAACATGATTCATCTCAAAAAGAGAGTAAATCACTAACTTGATATAAGAATGTCTTTATCACAATATGAAAGTAAAGTTTGATTGATTATGATTTTTTCTACTTTCTTTCACGAATGATCCCGAGAATGTCTGTTTCATATGACTATTAACATACACCATGTAGAACGAAAGCAAATTTTTTAAAATGAAAACCTAATGAGTTAATTTAGTGGTGGGGGTAGTGTTCAGTACAATCGATACTATATAATGAAACAAAATAAACTGTACTTTCATGCTGTCAAGTAGTGCCCTATATTATAAGCTTTCCATAATTACTTATCAATTAAAGATGGCTTATTCTTAGGTCAACTTTTTAATTTCCATCATTTATTTAGTTCCATTCTTATATTAAATATTTTAATTTAATTAATATTATGCCCTTTCTCTATATACATCAATCATTATTTTATTAATTCTATAGTATATAATTATTTCAAAAACTATTTAGTAAGATACAAAAATTCCATAATTTTAATATATCGAATCACATATGTTACTCCCCGTGCATTGCACGGGTGTCATACTAGTAAATAAATATAACGGAATCTTTTTACAGGTTTAAACTTTTAGATAAGATGGTAATCGAATATGTGATAGGCATATTAGGTACAATAAATAAATATAACCAAATTATTTCCACAAATTTAAATTTTTAGATGAGTTAATAATTCAATAGATAGTCGGTACATATGCAGGAGATCTATTCATATTTTGAATTCAAAAAATTTAGAAAAGTAAATTAATTTTCTTGAAACCAATTTTGACTAGCCTTGTATCTAACTAATCTAGATTATACTTCCTCTAAGTAGGTTCATGTGTTTCTAGAGTTTCTTACTCCTATAGTATGCTTAAAGGGCTTTTGAAGGAGAGTTTTCGTTTTTTTTGTGTGTGTGTGTGTGTGTTAAAAAGAAGGCTTTATCTAAAATGAAAAGACATGAAATTGAGATAGCCTCCATATCCAACAATGAAAAATCACACTTTCACACCCGTGATAATAACTTTTTCCTTTAGAGATCGCAGGTGAAACTCGTGTTTGGACCATCAAAAGATCCCATCCATATATACTTACAATATCTTATCAACTCACGGAAATGTTAGATAGAAATTAACACATCAAATGATCACTTTTATAAGACATTGTGTTGGAAAATTAGGATGCATAACATATACTCACGCAGCGGAATTAAATCACGAGTAACGAGAAAAGAATACGCGCTATTAAATGTGGTTCGGCCCTCTGCCTACGTCCACGATCTCCTCTGGGATAAATTCCACTATTCAACAATAATGGGATTACAACTTAGGTGGTGACTTTTTTCACGGACAAAAAAGTCTAAACCCTCCCCCACAAAGTTCTTATAATGGTTCTATCCTCAACAGGACTAGAACGAATATAAGATACTCTTGATGCTTTCAGGCTCTCTGAATATAAGATACTCTTGATGCTTTCAGGCTCTCTCCCACACCCCCATGGGGTGTGGCCCTAAGGCATTCTCCTAAAGCACTCCTTATACAATTAATGCAAGAGTCCTATTTATAGAGGAGATTTCCTTGTCCTCCAAGACAAAGGATTTCCTCATCTATCAATCTTACCATAATTAAGACTCTTACCATAACTAGAATTTTAATTCTCATTAAAACTCTTTCCTAATTTGTACGGCTTGGACTTTGAGCTATAACCCAACACATTGAAATTGAGTTGTATATATAGGGTGGTTGTTTTACATGTGCAGAAAGCCAGAAAATAATATATTCACCATTTAATATATGGTTTGGATACAATTTCAGAGTTGCTTTATCGCCTATTTGTTGAAATGAAATTCCATAATTTTTTTTTACGAATATTCTGCACCTAATTTTTGTTGATAAGTTGAGAACGAAAAATTATGCTAAGGCAATGGTGCATGTTTAGATGTACACAGAACAAGAAAAGAACATATTCAGCATTTATATAGTTGGGATAGAATTTCACGGGAGTCTTATCGGCATGACTCGTTCAATTTGTGGAACCAAATTCCTCAATGTTTAGTAGGGCACATTCTCAAGGCTAAATTATACTGCCAAAACCTCCAGGACTGAGTATTTTTTCGGTTAATAGCTGAAAATTAAATCGAATTTAAACTGAAATTGTTATTTGGTTCGGTTTTTTTTTTTTTTTTTGGGGTTCAGTTCTAGCACTTATTATTTAATAATTTCGACTTTTGGTTTTGGTTTTGATTAATGATTGTAAATTTTGTTTAGGAACCAACTTAACTGAATAGTTCAAATTTTCAGTAAACTTGTTATTTATGCATCTGTTTATTTGCCTTAATGAATGACGGATAATGAGGCCGTGAGGTGCTTCTCCGTTAAAGCTTAAAATTTAGGAGTTATATTCAATTTTCAGTAAATTTGGAACACTTGATGATGTATTATTTTTATTTTTATGGAATTCATTTATTATTGATATTTTTTTAAAATCAAAATTTTATTTGGTTCAATGATTTGGATCACTTGATGGTTCCATAATTTCAATTATGTATCTTATTTGGTTTGGTTTCGATTATCAAAATTTTGAAATTTTGGTTTTCGGTTATTTTAGTTCTTGTTGGATTTTGATTATGTTCCATTCAAATTATTACTCCTAAACACTTATACTAGAGGTTGTTAGGGCCCGTTTGGATTGGCTTTTTTCAAAAGCATTTTTTTAATAGCTTTTGAAAAGCAGTTTTTTTTATAGGCTAAAAATTTTGACTTCTAAAAAAAACTATATTCAAGCTTTTTTCAGAGTTTCATCTTTTTTGGAAGCCAAATCAAATAGTTAGTTCAAATTTAATGTAACTTTTTCCAAAAAAAGTGCTTTTTTCCTTAAAAAAAACCCCAATCCAAACAAGCCCTTAAGCGATGCTTATTTACCTAGTGTACCTTACTTTTTGTAAAACCTATTTATAAACATATAAAAAAGTATATACAGTCAAATAACCTCTTAGTCTACCTGATTCCCGTGTTCTGTAAAAAGTTGCACATTGAACCAGTTAGAGGCTGAGGTTTAATAGGGAAAAAAGCACGGATAGTCAAGTAGATGAACTGTTTGTACATTGATAAATTTGATTTTCAACCAGACTAAGGCTCTGTTTGGCCTAGCGAAGAGATTTCAGCTGTTAAGTAATAGAGCTTTTAATAATAGAATTTTGGGTAAAAGTGTTGTTGAAAAAAAAATAATTGATTATTTGACTTGTATTTTAGGAATTGAGTTTTTAGTTGTTTTAAAGTTAATATTGGACTTTCAAAAATATACAATATCATTTTTTTAAGAAAAAATGAAGAAAAATAATTTTTGATATAACATAAAAATAGCTTTTTAAAAAACCTTTTTTGAAAAGCTCCAATTTGGAGCTTTTAATTTTTTAGCTTTTTTCAGGTTCAGCTTTTATATAAAAGTTTTTTTTTAAAAAAAAATGGACCAAATATGTTAGCTTTAGCTTTTAGACTCACAAAAGGCACTTTTAAGTTTCCAAAAGCTAGGCCAAACAGACTTTAAACTATTTGACAAAAGAAAAAAAAAAAAAGAAAAACTAAGACTCAACTAGAGTTTTGCTATTTCTTTTCCAACCTGTGTTTACACCAGCACGTACAACAAGTTATTAATAAACAATTACAATATATATATATTCTTTGTGCTTACAAATTAAACGTCTTATTTAAGTAAAAATAAATAAAACAGAATTAAAATTTTAAAAAATAAAATACAATTAAAATAAAATTATGAATTTTAAAAGATAAATACAAAATAAAACAACATGTATTTTTTGAATAAAGAGTAAGATAAAAATTAAAAAATTAAAAAAATTAAAAATTAAAACATTAAATAATAAAAATTTAACCAAATAGATTATAAATTACTTTTTTTTTAAACAATAAATTTTCATTTCTTTGCAAGATAATAAAATAACTTTCTTTAACTATAACTTTGAGTTTAACACTTTTTAAAACAACAATAAATTAAAAGATCTCAACGGCAATTAAAACAGACCCTCTGTCACTCCTTCAGTTTTTTGTTGTATACGCTTGAAATGGAATTTTCTGAATAACTTTTCTTGGATTAAAATTAATTATTTGGACAAAAATGCGGCCTTGTAGTCGTTAAATACATATGGAGTAATCAATGAATTCTTTATAGCAGATGGTAATGTTAAATATTATAAATTATAAAATATCTGTTCCTTCTATCTATCTACCTACCATATTCGCTACTTCCACCATCACCATCTCCCTCTCCTCTGTTTCATATTCAATTCTTAACAATCCCACTCTAAGAGGCTAATGTTGTGTTTGTTATATGTTTATTTGAAATCTTAAATTAAAAAAATAAATAATTTTATATATAGATTTAACATTTTAGATAAATATATAACAAACATAGTATAAATATAGAGAAACAAATACCAAATACACAAAGGGCTTAAACCCCAGGTAATGGTCTAATAGGCTGAAAATAGATGAGCTTGATAGTTGTAATGGTAATGGTGATAACTAAATAATAGCAACTTAGGTTATTAAGATGGTGGTGCTGATACCATATTAAATGAAAAAAGAAAAAACATGGATAAAAAATTATAAATAGACGACGACTCGTGTTCACATACTAGCATAGTATTGAATTACTAACCTCGTAACTTGATGATTAAGAATAGAGAAGTAGGCCAATGATGAGGACACTAATAGTATAATAATTTGAAGATAACTCTTTATATGTCAATAAGGTAATTAGCATAACAAGAAAATCACTTGACTATTATCTAAATTTAAACTATTCCTAAACAAGGGATAAGGAATTACATTGAAATTCTAATTCTATGTTTGGATTCAGGAAGAGAGTTTAGTAGAGGAAAGGAAAGGTGAGTATTATGAAGAAAGGGGGAGGAAAGGATTAACTTTTGTTTGGACTAAAAATATTTTATAAAGAAATGGATCATAAATCACTGTGGATCTATCTTGTTTAAATTGGGAATAAATGGAAGGGAGGAATGGATTTTATATTAAAATGGACCTTTATACCCTTTTCTAGTTTTATGTCTAAACATAAAGAGAAGAATAAAAAGGGTCATTTTAAGGAAAATAATTTCTTTCCCAGCCATTTCGTCCAAATTGGAGAGAGCCATTTTAAAGGTTTTGGAGGTCATATCCCTCCGGCCTCCTCAACCCCATTTCTCCGCATTCCTCTTACCCAAATAGAGAAAGAGATTTAAAAATTCCTCCAAATTCATTTCTTTCCTTCGATTTTTTTCAATTCAAACAAGGGGTAAGTGTAATTTAACAGTGTCGTAACGAATTTGCTAACTAATAGGTCGCTTTATTTTAATTAAAGAGAACACGATCATTTCAGCTTAATTTTACTTGTTAATTATGATGTTAAGCTAAAACGAGGCCGATGAGAAAATTAATGTTTTTGTTCATTGAACACAGGTGGACTATTTTACCCACTATTTTCGTGATTTTGCAGTACGCAAGTGGAAATGTCGAGCATTATGAGCCCCGTGGTCTTGCAACCACTTATTTACTATCTGAGTGATCTAAACCATAAACACTATAAATAATATATAGGAAAAACAAGGATTCGAAAGCGCAATTATGAAAGTTGAAATCCGTTTTCCACAAAGCGATGAACTCAAACTTGTGATCAACAATTAACTTCATATACTTTTCTGTGATTGGCGATGGCTGCACCAGGAAAGGTTAGCTCTCAAGTGAGATTCTTGTGAAACACATTCTTTTAATTTATGGTATTTCTTGAAATTTATATTTTTATACAAGAAAAGTTACAAATTCTATATTTATCATATAAAATTTAGCGTATTTTTCTTAGCACCAATTGTTTTAAAATGAAATTTTAGAATTCTTAAAAATTTAAAATATTTCAACCCTTAGTCCAATCTTATCGAAACTAGTAAACCCAAGATATTATAAATCACACACAAATGTCGCACAGATTAGATGTGAGATGAGGTGTCACAAAATCCCTTAAAACATCACACCAAATCCAATGTCTGACAAGGCGTCACAAACTCCCCTTAACTACAAAGTGTCTCTGTCACGTTAAACATACCAGAGCTATAGTCAAAGACCCTCAGGCAGTGTGAAATCCCCCTAAAAATTATTCTGATGCCACCTGTATCGACCTAAACCCAACTTTTAACATATCACTACATTGAGTTTAATCATTTGATTTAAAATATTTAAACCCATAATAATAGTAGTAGTGAACTTAAATTATTATTAATTATACAAAAATCTTTCATAAAACTTATGTAATACATTGCATTACATGCTACTTTTTTTAATTCTTGTCAAGTTACATACGAAGAGGTGCTAAATTATATTCTTACAATATTTACTATTGATTTCTCATAATGTCCTCATCCTAAGGACCACAACTATTGGACAATGAAAAAGATGCTACGTCCAAGATTTTTTTATTTACCTTTTTTCTTTTTTCTTTTCCAGGATTCTTTATCGTATTCGTGAACTTTCCTTCTCTATTCTTAGTGGGAAACCACATTTTAAAAAGTCATTACATATTCTAGCAATGGATAGATCACGTGTGGCTTACTCCATTATATTCGTGGACGTCTGCCTCGCAATTGAACTTTTACATGACAACGGTTGACATTTGCACATATGAAACATAATAATGGCAGTCCTTTTTTACCGCACAAAGTGCACCAGGATGGTGTCCCCGCACACACGCAATTATATTTATAGGCCTCTTTAATGCTCGTTCAAATTGATTTTTTTTAAATTTTTTTTTATCTTTTAAGAGAAATACTTTTTAAAAAGTTATAATTTTTTTAATTTTTAAAAAAGTTTAAATTAATATACTTTTAAAAATTTTAACATTTTTTTAAATCCAAATAGGCCCATAATAACTGGTCTAATTTGAAAAGAAAAAAAACACACACACACACACATACATAGCTAGATGCCGTGCATCCAACGGAGAGACATAGTTCCCGTGCCCTTTCATGTGGTCAATATGGTTCTTGGTGAAATTGTGCTACACATTATTATTATTATTATTATTATTATTATTATTATTATTGTTATTATTATTGTTATTATTGTTATTTTTTTGGAAGGGGAAGAACTTTTCTCCAAATTTTATTAACATAGAATAAAAAAGGTACATGATAGGAGGGGGATTAAACCGAACCTCCTATTTCTACTCCTAAATACTACGATTGACAGACTAATCACAACATGAAAAATGCAATGCAATCCTGCAGAGGTGTAATACTACTTCACCCTTGACTACAATAAGAAACTAATGTAGAAAGTGATAAATAAAGTAGTACTACCACCCTTACAAAGAAAAATAAAAAATAAAACAAGAACCAACCATGGGGATACGGTAAACTAAGATTGTCACACCAAACAATACCACGAAGACGAGGATGATTATGATATCAACGCAGAATCTCCAAACCAGAACCACGAGCACCCACATTAGCAAGGTAGGCTGCCGCAGCGTTGCCTTCACAAAGAATATGGGTACAACGGGCAACAAAGCTATTGAATAATTAAGGACTTCACACTTTGCAACACATAGCAAACATCCCAAGAACCAATACGGAGACCATTGACAAGATGAACAGCCAATCGAGAATGCATTTCAATCCAGAGGTTGTGAACACCAAGGTCACAACAATTAGACGTGAGGGATCTATACAAGTACTTAAAAATGTTTGAGCGTGATATTACATTTTCTAAAACATTTTTATTGTTTTTTTACTATATATATGGATTATAATTAATAGAGTCAAGATATATGATATAAGTATATAAGAATTAATATTGATTACATGATTATATTTCTTGAGACGTGACTCCCACGGTTAGTTACTTTTTCAATTTTTTATAGTTTATTTTTTTAACTGTTAATATAAAATTTTTCTTATTTTAAATGTGTGAACGTATTATTATAAATTGACCAGGGGATTGAGATAAAATAGTTATGATCTATTGATGTTTAGATTAAAAAATATATTTTTAATAAATTGATATATTATCTTTTAACAAAATTGATTGTTAAGAATTATGAGGTTCTAATCTAAACCAATTGGTTAAAGTGAGGAGTGGTCCATGACCCTAGCTTATAAGGCGATCTTGATTCTTGAGATTTTCCTACATGAGAGGAATACATATTCCAACATTAATTGACCTTTAATTATATAATTATCCAAATCATACAAAAATTAAAATAAAAAATATATCACAATTGCAACATCATTTTCATACTAGTTATTTAATCAAGTGACCATATTGTGAAGGTTTAAATTATTAACAAAAACGTATCTGTAATTGATTGAATATTTTTAGAACTTCTCATCACTTGTAAAGGCATTTTGAGCTATATATGCGTGGAAAAGGAAAAAAGAGAAAAAAAAACAAGTTTATTTATTTTTTGGATTAATACAAGACCAAACCGCCTCTTGAAAAAAATAATGTTTGTAGTGATATTCAGTGACTCATCAGCGTGGAAAATACCATCCTTATCTAAGCTTAGTTTACCTCAACAACTTATTAATAGTGTCTCGATGCTTTGTAGGCAAGGATGGTGACTTTTTGGAGTGTTATTCAAAGTAATTTACAAGTGGTCAGGAGCACCAGCCTTGAATGTCAATGGTTCAAAATTAATGTATATTTTTAGATATGAACTTTGAGCTTCACTAATAAACTTAGATAATTTTTAATGATTATTTAGTTGCTAACTAAACGTCGTCCAAGTATTTAGGTTTCTTAAGAAGAAAATGTTTACATTAATTAATTGTCACCTATATAATACAACTTTATCACTTGTCATGATATATATACTAAAAAGAATCTCGTTTAAATGAATGAACTTAATTAACTAGATTATCTTTGCCACTTTTACTGATTTGTTTATTTGTTAATGATTGATTGGATCAGACAAAGAAAAATTTAAAATACTAAGTACTTATGCGTGGAGATAACAGCCAGTATAGTTTAGTTTGGTTTATGATTATGGTATTTGATTCAACTACTAATTAAGTACTTATACGCGGAGGTGGTTTTTTTTTTTAATTGTTTTTTTCCTTGTATCTTGTTGCGTGATCTCGATTAGAGGTGAGCAAATTTCAGGTAATACAAAATAATTGAAAGTGAACTGAATGGAGAAAGCGTTTAATTAGGTTTCATTATTTAATTTTTTGGTTTAATTAGTTTTGGATATTAAACCCAGTGTTCGATTTATCCAGATATCGTGGGTTGTATGACATGAGAGAGATGGGTTACATATGCAAGGATAATTAAAGGTCCTGATTACTGATTAGTAAATAAGGCTAAAAATATAATAAAATTAAATATACACCTTTTTCCAGAAAATAAACTGAAGTTATCTGATTCCTGTGGACACTTGGATGGATGAAAATAGACAAAATTGGCCCAAAACCAGCTATATTAAAATTGTGAATGATTTTTAAAACGAATAGAGAAGCAATATGGTCAGTCTTAACTGACGCTTAAAGTTGTAATTTTCAGCTAAGCATAAGCAACCTCACCTACAAAACAAGGAGGGAGGGGGGGGGGGAGCTTAGCATAGGCGGATTAAAATGACTTTTTTTGAAAGAAAAAAATATTTTTTAAAAGTACATTTTTCTATGATAAGAATCTGATTTGTTTTTAGAAAAATTAAAATTCTGAAAAAAAATACGAATTTAATATTTTCAGATGATAAAAAAGTTGTTAAAAAAAATTTAATTTAAACGAGTCTATGTTATCTTTCAGCTGCCATGAACATTGATACCCTAGAAAGCCGGGGCTCGATCACTTGTACCAGCCAACTATCTGCCAACACTTGTGACGTAGTCTGTAGCACTTTTGTCGGCTCTAAATTCAGTGTAGGAGCAATTTCGATCTTTGAATTACGTTGCAGAATTGTTCCATGACGCAATCATTCCCATATTTCCACGTAGGTCACTGAGAATGTTAATTAACAAGTAAGCAATTTGATTCCGATTATGTGTTTGGTTTATGTCAAAATAGAAAGTTGATGATTAGTTTATATATGTGAAGAAAAATTTCATCTCACAACTTTTATCTTTGGGGATTATGGTATTGAAACAAATTTGTTCATTTTGGAAAAATTAAGTTGAAATGATGAACAAATCTAAAAGACACGATGTGAAAAGAGAATATTGTTGAAATATTCCACATTAGTTGTGAATCGGTTAAAGGAATTAGTAATTACTTTGTGAGTGCAATCATAAGTTAACGAAAGTTTAAAGAAAGAAAAGGGAAAAGAAAATGTTTATCTTCCTATATATCCAAAGTGTGGTACAGGTGTGCTTTTATACGTGAGTTAGACCAACAAGAAGAGCATGTCCAGCAATTGCGACTTCAAGACTAGACCATATTACAACAAGATTCTTTCCTTTGCCAATTTCAAATGCGAGGTACTGTTATCAGTTAACTTTCCAACACTGTTAGCAAAAGTAAAAAGAAGTCCACCACTGACTGGGGTTCGAAAAATAATTTAAATGGTTAAAATTGCTCCTTTTATGAGTAATAACATACATATGAGTTATATAAGACATAGGATTGTATTGGAGCGTAGATATGACGTTTTATTTTTGCCTATTTTAATGTTTACATAATCGTACGCCCTTTACTTTTTACTTTGTGACACCAATGGTAGAATTTAACATGCACATGATCTTTCTTCTTCACTCTATCTATATCAAATTGCGTTTAGGGCTCATTTGCGTTATTTTTAAAAAGGGCTTTTTTTTTCCCTAAAACTTTTGACATAAGTAACTTTTTGATTAAAATTTTTGACTTTTGAAGAAATGCTGAAATTAGATTTTTCTTTTTTCAGAGTTCCATTTTTTTTAAAAAAAAATTCAATCCAAATACTTATTATAGAAAAATTCATCTTTTTTCAAGAACAAAGTTTTTTTTTTAAAGAAAGAAAAGACAATCTAAACATGCATTTAGTTTGGACAATTTTAAGCTAAGAACTAATAAGGTCGGGATCGGAAAATAAAAGATAAAGATATATAATTAAGATGCGATAGATATCATTTACGCTAGATATAATCTACATTTTTGGTTGTAGAAAATTCAAAGCCGAAATTGAAATGCCACTATAAATAATAGAGGCTTTAAGACAGTTGAACTGCCCCCCTTTAGCTAATCTACATAAATTTTTTCCCCAAAAAAAAAAAAAAAGATTAGTTCACCTTTTCAATTATAATCAACCAAAAAAAAATGCCGGTTAACATAACCGATATCAAAACATCATCAAATGGTGCATGGGAGGGCGATAACCCACTAGACTATGCATTTCCGTTGTTGATAGTCCAAACCACCCTAGTCCTCGTCGTCAGCCGCTTCTTCGCCGTCCTTCTCAAACCCCTCCGGCAACCCAAAGTCATTGCAGAGATAGTTGTAAGTTTAGTACTCATCTCGTTTAAAAGTTTAAACTATTAAAAGACGAACTTATTTTAATATTATTAATATTTTTTTTTTGGTTGTTACTCATCAGGGTGGTATAATTCTTGGGCCATCGGCGTTCGGTCGAAACTCAACATACATGCATCGCATATTCCCCAAATGGAGCACGCCGATTCTCGAGTCCGTCGCAAGCATCGGCCTCCTCTTCTTCTTGTTCTTGGTAGGCCTCGAACTCGATTTAACTTCCATTCGGAGGAGCGGCAAGAGAGCGTTCGGCATAGCGGCCGCCGGAATTTCTCTCCCGTTCGTGCTCGGATTCGGCATAGCCTTCGTCTTCCGGAAAGCCATTGACGGAGCCGATAAAGTAGGCTTTGCTCAATACCTAGTTTTCATGGGTGTAGCTCTCTCCATTACCGCCTTCCCCGTGCTGGCTCGTATTTTAGCGGAGCTCAAATTGCTAACAACTCGTGTAGGCGAAACTGCCATGGCTGCCGCAGCCTTCAACGACGTTGTTGCTTGGATTTTATTAGCTCTCGCCATCGCCATAGCCGGAAATGGGGCTGACGGGCCGCAGAAAAGTCCGTTAATCTCCATATGGGTTTTGCTCTCCGGCGTTGCATTCGTGGCTTTCATGCTGATTGTGATCAGACCCGCCATGGCATGGGTGGCGAGGCGGTGCTCGCCGCAGCACGACACGGTGGACGAGGCCTACATTTGCTTGACGTTAGCCGGCGTAATGGTGGCCGGCTTCTTGACGGATTTCATCGGCATACATTCCATATTTGGCGGGTTTGTTTTCGGTTTAACGATACCGAAAGATGGAGAATTTGCGGAGAGATTGATCGAGAGGATCGAAGATTTCGTGTCCGGTTTGCTTCTGCCATTGTATTTCGCTTCCAGTGGGTTGAAAACCGACGTTGCTAAAATCCGCGGCGGCGAGGCGTGGGGGCTTCTGGCGCTGGTGATCACGACGGCGTGCGTAGGGAAAATAGTTGGGACGTTCTTGGTGGCATTGGTATGTAGAATACCGGCTAGAGAGTCGATAACTCTTGGGTTCTTGATGAATACTAAGGGCTTGGTCGAGCTCATTGTTCTCAACATTGGCAAGGAGAAGAAGGTGAGTCATAGAACTGAGTAATGTTATATATCACTCGCTTGTTTATGATTCGTTATTGTTATGTAACTTCTATAGAATAATCTGAGATTAGTTTCCCGATAATGATATGATTTGGATTCGAGTCTATAACGGATGGAGGTTAAGAAAAGTGTGTAAAAGATTTAAGTAAAAGAAATAGTAAAAAAGTTTCTTAACTTGATACACAAAATAAACATACACACACATGCTAGGTAAGATGGTGCAAAAATACTTTATCATTAATTGCCAGTGGTATATATTTATAATAATTCAAATTCTATTATTACTATTATTATTAGTATTATTATTATTATTATTATTATTATTATTATTATTATTATTATTAGATTTGGATGTAGCTTGGACTGGGAAAGAGTACTCTTTAGAAAGGAAATTAGTTTAATTTGTGAGGGAGGAAAAGTTAATTTGTTAACTTTTAGCAAACTTCGATATGAGAAGTATTGAAGAAGAAATAAATTGACCGGGAAAAAGAATGACCACAATGTCTACAAAGTGTTTTGAAATATTCTTTAGACCGGCGCGTTTGGTTTAGATTATTTTAATTGATTTTTGTGATTCTTTGAGAAATACACAAGTCTGCAATATATGAACAACTTTGTATAAATTCTTATTGATTATCCCCATGAAGGAACTAGGGTTTATCACAAATGCGAGAATTAGTCTTTATTTAGTTTCAAATTAGAAATCCAGATTATTAAGTTTTCTGCCTAAAAAACAACTAAATAATATTCTAAAACAAATGAATGGTCCATATTTAATTAAGGGTCTTAGCAAGTTCATCTAAGTGTAGTAGTTATTTGAATTTCTTAAACAATTAATTCTATCAGAACCAGTATGGAATTTCTAAGTACTGGACCCAATATGACTCCTTTGATTCTTTTATCTTTTTTAAAAAAAATTATTTTATTATTATTTTATTACTCTATAACATTATAATATAATATTATTATAAGACCGAGGGGTGGGATGAATTACTTGACTTATTTTAACTTTCCAATCCTAGGACGACGCGTCCAAGGATTTTCGAGAGTAGACGCAATCTTGTATAGAATAGCCTATATTATAATGACTGGCAATTTTTATATAATATTTATCGACTTGGAAGGTATTTATTTTAAATTTACCAGAGACTAATATCACATCATGCCTTGTAAGATTCTTGTTATAAAGTATAAGATAAGCAACAATTATTCTCTCGAATGGGTCATGTTTTATCTATGATGTTAAATAATTGGACCGGATCGAAAAAAGACTAAAAAACTATTATAGGACAAGGAATAATATACTTATTTCTATACCACATTAAAACAAAAAGTACCAATCTTAATATTAAGGCAAAGAGAAAATTAACCTCTAATGGTGGCGTTAATAGGTCAAGGACAAAGACACAACTTTCAGTGGGAGATACCGAAAGGTTAAAATCAAATCTTTCTTTTTGTTTTGTCTATCATCGTTATCAACTCAAAGGAAAGATATAATCTTGGAAAACTTTAACCATCTCCTGTACAATTAATTCATTGGAAAAATTTTCATTTTGATTTATATTTTGAAAGATAAACTTAACTAAAAGTTTGTGGGGAACTTTGAAATTTAGTAAGGTGCTTGTGGAGAAAATCTTTTTCTAATAAAGGCCTTGGTTACATTAAAATTCTTTTAAATAAAGTCTCAGAGTCTGTTTGGCCCCAACTTTTGGGGACCGAAAAGTACTTTCTATGAATCTAAAAGTTGAAACTGACCTATTTGGCCCGTTTTTAGTAGAGTTTTTACATAAAATCTGAAACTAAAAAATCAGAAGTTCCAAATTGGAGTTTTTTAAAAAAGACTTTTGATAAGTTATTTTTATGTCATGTCAAAAATTATTTTTCTTCATTTTTTAAAAAATATTATTCCGTATTTTTGAAAATACAATATTAATCTCAAAGCAACTGAAAGTTCAACTCCTAAAATATAAGGTCAAATAATTAACTACTTTTATTCAATAACACTTTTATCCAAATTAAAGTTCTACTGCTAAAAACTCTATAACTCAATAGCTAAAATCTCATAATTAAACTAACCAGAACCTCACTCTTTTTATCTTATTAAACTAACCAGAACCTCACTCTTTTTATCTTTCTCTAATAATAATGACTAAAGCAGTTTACAGACCTTGTAGACAATTATATAAGGCTCTAAGTGGGTTAGAGATCCCATAATTCGCTAGCCAGGCCTTCCGATAAATGTGTCTCAATTCATATCTTTCTTTCGATTAAGATTTCAAGGGTTTTTTGGTACGTTGGGATTAGTTTTCTTAATGAAAAATGACCTTTTTCTTAAAAACTATATCTTCTTTTTACAGTAACTATTTGAATTAAATTTCTAAAAAAAATAAAACTTTACAAAAAGCTCAAGGTTAACTTTTATAAAAAATAGAATTTTCAACTTCTTAAAAAAAATACTCACTTTCTTAATAAATTTTTAAAAAAAGTATTTTTGAAAAAGCCAACCAAGCGAGCCCTTTATCCAAAAATATGATCACAAATATTTCTTTTTTGAACAAATAAATTGCCATTGGAGATTGTAAATAATTCTTAGTTAATTACATTTGCAAAATATTTTTAAAAAAAATATATTCATATTTTTAATGCGTACAACTCATTGTTTTTTTGTTTCTTCACAGGTTTTGAATGATGAGGCATTCGCAATCCTAGTTCTCATGGCACTTTTCACAACATTCATCACAACGCCAACAGTCATGGCGATCTACAAGCCGGCGCGTGGCCCCTACGCCCCCGCCCACCGGAAGCTGCAGCAATCCAGCCCTGATACCATTGATGAGCTTCGAATCCTCGCCTGCGTTCATGGCCCCGGAAACATACCCTCACTGATCAACCTCATTGAGTCAACTCGCTCGACTCACAAGTCTCGCCTCAAACTCTACATAATGCATCTGGTCGAGCTCACCGAACGCCCCTCCTCGATCATGATGGTCCAACGCTTCCGGAAGAACGGCTTCCCCTTCATCAACCGCCTCCGCGGCGGCGAGCTGCACGACCGAGTAGCGGTGGCGTTCCAGGCGTACGGCCAGCTAGGCCGGGTTACCGTCAGGCCGGGAACCGCAATATCTGCGTTGCAGACAATGCACGAGGATATATGCCACATGGCGGAGAAAAAAGGGGTGGCGATGATCATACTGCCGTTCCACAAGCAGTGGAGGATCATCAACGGCGATCATGAAGAGATGGAGAACGTGGGACACGGGTGGAGGGGGGTTAATCAACGGGTGCTGAGAGAAGCGCCGTGCTCGGTGGCATTGCTGGTGGACCGTGGACTAGGTGGTGGCTGCTTCCAGCAAACGCCTGCGTCGGCCAACGCCGTGGCGGCGGAGAGGGTTTGCTTAGTGTTTTTCGGTGGGCCTGATGATAGGGAGGGTTTAGAGTTGTGTGCGAGGATGGCTGAGCATCCGGCAGTTAAGGTGACTGTCATAAGGTTCATTGAGGAAGAAGGATCGGAGAGTAATTTGCTTAAGCTGCGACCATCACCTACTAAGTGTAAAGAGAAGAACTACAGCTTTTCTACTGCTGCTAAAAATCCCAAAATGGAAAAGGTATGACAAGTTTTCCGATTCCCATGCATGCATATACCTAACTAATTAAAATTTACTAGTGGTCTTGAAATTATTTTAAAATTCATCAACATTCCTCATGTTATAAATGACATTTGCTAATACTTTTTTTTTTTTATGTTATAAAGAATATTACATAATTTTTGTGCAACATTTTTTACGGTCTAGAAGATTATTTGTGAGTTCTGAAATAGGGTAAATGAACTTTTTCGACAATTAAGTCCTGTATCTTTGTAATTTGTGACAACATCATTCTTTAATATTTATAATTTGTGACACTATTAGTTTTAAAGTCATTATGTTTTTAACCTTTTCTATGTTCAGGACAAATGACATCATAATTGCAATGATAAAAGACTTAATTGTTGCATTTTAAAGATAAAAGACTTTATTGTTAAGAGGGTCAAAGATAAAGGACTTAATAAGTCATTTACCTTTTAAAATATAGGGGGTTTTATATAACTTTAATAAAATAGGGGGATAAAATGCAATTTTACTCTACACTCTGCAATAATACCTATTTTTAGATCATAGAGTCACTTTCATGATGATAGAGACTAGAGTCATATTTACCAGAAAGGTCATGAATTCATGTCCACCACAATCACGTTGGAACATGCGTATAATTAACTCGAAAAATTATAATGTACTTATCAGGGACGAATTAGAGATATCAAATTAATCATATACAAACGTATGGTCCCTATAAAAGATTAATAAACTTAGTCTTTTAAATTAAATATTTGTCTACTAGATACGTTCATTGCATACTTGTTGAACCATGATTTAAAATAATTTATCGTGATGTATCACGTCATTTCGTCATCTATACGAATAGTAATTTTCTATTCTCACATGTATGTTGTTTTAACCTATTGTGGTGGATTGAAATATTCAGGAGCTTGACGATGCGATATTGGCAGAATTTTGGAGAAGGTGGGATGGCATAGTGGAGTACACGGAGAAGGTGACAGACAACATAATTGAGGCAGTTCTAGCAATAGGGAGAAGCGGAGACTACGAGCTCATAGTTGTGGGCAAAAACCGGTGCCCGTCTGCCATGGTCGCGGCGGAGCTGGCGGAGCACGCCGAGCTGGGGCCGATCGGAGATGTGTTGTCATCTTCAGGGCAAGGCATTGTGTCATCTGTTCTTGTGATTCAGCAACACGACATGGCTCATGCAGAAGAAGTCCCCCTATCAAACATGTCTTACGATGATGATGATGATGATGCAATTACGAAAGCACCCCCGCCTGCACCCTACCAAATATAAAAACAATTGGGTTGTATAATTTATTTGCATGGTGTTATTGTAAAATGGTTCCTTGTCTCCTATTTAATTTTCACCTTGAATCTTGCAATATCGTTAAATATCGTTCTAATAGTTTAAACTTAACGCGAAAATAAAAATTTGTCGCGAACATTTTGATGGTGACGAAAAAAATGTATATATTGAATTGTTTGAGCAATATAATATGCTGGCTTTGATTGTGAATGTGAATCTGCGACCATTGATGACCACCCGATTGGGCCTTAGGTCTGAGATTAAAATAGGACGAGGACAGGACAAGAAATTTTTTTTTTTTCCTTTTTCTGGTTTGACAAATCAATTAATGTCACTTATAATCAGCAAATTAATATCACTAATCAGCAAAAATATAATCAGAATCAATTCCTTGGTTATTTTGTAATTCACGAGAAATTCAATTCTTTCCTTCTGTTTGGGCTTCTACTTTCTATTTTCATATATCCTATTGCATGTTAAGTTCAATAAAAATAGCAAACTATGAGTTGAAATATGCATTCAGATTTCTGAAAAGATAATCTCTATTATAGACAATTATAGGCCATTCAACCATTTCATATATCCCTAATGGACAGGCCCCAAAAAGGGGGGGGGGGTTAGGAAAAGAGGAGAAGAGTTCATTACTCATCTCTTGTAACAATTTTCGAAGAAATGAATTTGTTTCCAAAAGCAATGTTACTTCGTAATCTTTTTCCCCCTTATTTTCCACATTTTGGATACATTAATTTTAGTTAAAAAGTTACTTATTCTATCCCCTTTTTTGTTATGTTGTATGTTGCAACTTTCGTTTTTGTCGTGTAGTATAACTTTGTGGTTGATCTCGTAATAAAACCTTTTGTTTGACCAAAAACAAATTTAAAAATTAACAATTATTTAATACTATTTTTTAAAAAAAACATAAATGGTTAGGCTAATTGAGGATGTTTTGAATTGTATGAGATCGATTTATGTTGATACATGGTATCAGAACGAACAGGAAAAATATCAGACCGGCCCACATTTTAAATCAATGTTGCCTTCTCTTTCAAGCACTCCATCTTGTCTTGAACATTTCATGCATCGCATGCAAGGGAACAACAAGAAGTCAAGAACCCAATCTAAATCAATGAAGAAAAAACGCATGTAAAACTTCTAACCACATGTTTTTCATTTTCTGGATAATTATTGAGAAATTCACTTTAGAGCTCATCTGGTATGTCAGAATGATCTATTCACTGTTCTCATTCTTTTTATTTTATTTGATAGAATTAATTAGAGTTGAAAAACCCATTTTATAGAATAATCTTTGAACGCAAAATGTAAAAAAAATTATTTTTTTTTATCTCAACTTGAAGAATGAGTAGTTTTAACTGAAGTAGGAATCACAAAAGATAAAGTAAAATTACAATACTAAATTATTCCCTATCTACCATTTCACAAATTCTCGATAGTTTTAAAAATTTTAAACATTAAAAATTTTGAAAAGTTAAAAGTTAAAAAGATAAAAAGTTAACAAAATTAAAAAAAATAAACAATTAAACAATAAAGAAATAAAAATACACATGTCCCTTTTATTTTTCATTCTTTGCTATCTAGAAGAAATATGTATTCTTATTGCATGATTAATTTTTCTCTCAGTTATATTTAAAAAATAAATAAATTAAGATATGGTGTTAAAATAATTAAAAAAAGATAGTATAAGTAATGCTATGTCCGATGTTGATTAGAAGTCCAGCTAGCAAAAGTATTTTATTTTATATTAATATTGAATAAAATTAAATTATCATTCATAAATTTAAATTTATGTCAAATCAAAAAACAAAATTAGTATTCTGGTTAAATGAAGTAATTTTCACTTTGTTCTAACTTGTTAAAATAATTTTATTGAACATATGAACATATGAAATGAAATAGACGGCATTCAATTCTAGCTCTTTTAATGATTTTCGTCAACTACCAAAAAGAAAAAAATAAGTATTCAATGATTAGTATTTTGTCTTGAAATCTATTTTGAGTTCAATAATAATTTCTTTTCAAGCTATTCCATCATACCAAATGATCCAACGGAACAAAGCATATTATATTCATGGTCAATTACAAATTTTGTAGTGTAATGAAGCGCTTACCAATTCTCTTAATTAATTGAGAACCACATAATATTTATAATCAAAAGATATAAAATTAAACTTAATACTTTTGACCATTTCAATGTCGCTAATCAAACTATTACTTGTACTACTATCATCAAGTTCAAAAGTTATTTCCTCGGCGTCATGGGCCAGCATAAACCGGATTAATTGCAGCACTAGGAACACCTGGTACTTTTTAGCGTCAAGAAACGAATCGATATGTCATGAAAAGTAACTTGAATTATTTCGTGATATTCCCTAAATCTTTGACAAGAATTCATAGCAGATAATTTAATTAAGTTGTAGGGGGAAAAAAAACAAAAGAAAGAACAGTAGAAAAAGTGTGTATGATTCAGTATGGCGGCCATAAATATCAAGATCATTATTCGATTAAGATATTTATAGAAAAAGTAATTAAACAGAAACGATATTTCTAATGGTTGTACCCGTTAAAATTAACTAATGATTCTAGATATACAAAAATTAATTATCTTTATTCATTCTCGCATTAGATATAGCCCAATTCCTTAACATGTGAACGATTACAAATTGTAGGTACTCGTACCAATAATAATATTAATATATATAATGTTTTATCCATTAAAAAGATGTAAAAAGACCGAAAAAGGAAAAGGGATTGAAACGAATATTACTGGGTAGCATATGATTAGTCACGAAATGTGCCATAAACCACATAAATGATTTCATCTTTTATGCTTTCATCTTCATCTCATCCCTGCCATTTCTATCCACAATTTCAACCAAGTCAGGCGTGCATATATTTCCCCCATTATCGAGAGTAATGCCCGCATGCGGGGCCTTTGTCTTTGGGCCCGCCTCTACTTAACCCCCTTTTTATGGTGCATTCACCACTTGGGGCACATTTAAGGGAAAGTTGCCACCAAATATGTACCATAAAAGGGTGAAGAAGTAACATGAAAGATTGATGACCCAATGTCATATTTCACTTCTTAATATGTTGCTTAAAAAACTAAGTAATTTTTCTAACAAGTTACGAGTGTAATGTTGCGTTTGTTAAAGTTAAAATGTGAAAAATTACTATTTTTTATAATTCTCACATTAGATAAAATGATTCTTTATTTTAGAAATTGGAATTAATTTAATATGAGAATGATTAAAAATAATAAATTCTTGTTAATAAATATAATATTATACTCATTAAAAGTGCTGAAAATTAAATATTATTTAAAAGTACTGAAAATTGAATATTATTTATGTATGTATTTCAATGACTAACCAAATTTTCAATCAATTATTTTGTCCCACTATAGAAGTGATTGGACAGCGTTCGTTATTAGTGATACACCTGCATAGTGCATCCTCGAAGCCTGAAAGGGATCTTACTTAGGTCGGTAATTAATCACTTATGCAAAAATGATTAAAATATTACGATGAAGAAGCCGATTGGATCCACCATTTTGCTTCTCTACAGTAATTTTCTTTTGTAGAAAGGGACGCATTATATAGTGGAATTTTTCATTATTTAGTGAAATTAAATGGACTTGCCAAAAAAGAGAAAGAGAAAAACTGAACAAAATCTTAAAAGTCTTCAGTGTCTTCAATTCTAAATCCTTGGATGCCCCACTTCAATGCAAAAAGGTCCATTGCCAATATAGTCAGCAATGGGTTCTTATTTCTGATGCTCTATCTTTTTTGAGATCCTTTTTTCTGATCTATCCAATTGTTACTAAAACTTTCAAAGATTCTAGAACAAGTGAAAAAAAAAAGGAACAAAAAAATTCTAATTATGAGTTCGAAAGGCTTCTGATCAGTCGAAATCTTCAATGTCAAAGAAGCTAATTAAAATCCGAATGTGCAATATTAGTGAAGAATTTCTTCCCGAATTAAGAATTTTGGAATTAAAAATGCCTGCCTCGCACATTTATTCTTTCATTTACTTGGTTCCCAGCCCCTTGGGACCCGGTAAAGTATAAGTTGCATATTATTATCCACAAAGCCAAGAATCAATTGCAAAACTTTTGCTAGAAAAATAGCATAAATAGAAAAAAAGACCAAATGCACATTATCATTTGGTGGACTAAGATGATGACATGCACTAAAGAGTATTCAACAGATAGGTCCTTTCTCTATATAAACGTCCTTAATCATCTTCAAGTTCATAGGTCTTAGTTAAAACGCAGCCACAAGCACTATAGGCAGAAGTGGTTTTCACATAAGTCAGAATAAAACTATCCTGAAATTATGACTTTCAACATAACATCTGTTGAGACCTCCTCGGATGGGGCATGGCAAGGGGATAATCCACTCCAATTTGCATTCCCATTGCTCATCGTCCAAACCACCTTAGTCCTCCTCATCAGCCGTGTCCTCACTTGCCTTCTCAAACCCCTTAGGCAGCCTAAAGTTGTTGCTGAGATAGTAGTACGTTTCCCCCTCATTCTTAATTAAATTTTTGTGCTATAATTAAGTAAAAATACTGCATTAACTTTAAAAGGGTAATCAAAATTCAGCCTTTCTCGTCACCCCGGTTAATTTATGTTGCTTTCTTTGCTTATTCACTTCTTGTATATATATATATATATATATACTTTATATATGTTTTTCCTAAAGAATGTTTATCGAGATCTGACTTGAATCGTGAACTGTTAAAACAATTATAATGATATGATCTGAAGGTGACTGACTATGGTATCACATAATGACAAAAAAAAAAAAAAAAACTGTTTTCCAGGGTGGAATAGTGCTTGGACCATCTGCTTTAGGCAGAAACAAAGATTTCATGCAGTGGATTTTCCCAAAATGGAGCACACCAATCCTTGAATCTGTCGCCAGCATGGGACTCTTATTCTTCTTATTCCTGGTCGGCCTTGAGCTCGACCTAAACGTGATACGCCGGAGCGGAAAGAAAGCTTTCGGCATAGCAGTCGCCGGCATCTCCCTGCCCTTCACCTTCGGCATTGGCGTCACCTTCCTTCTCCGCAAAGCCCTCCAAGGAGCCGACACAGTTGGGTACACTCAGTACCTAATGTTCATCGGCGTCTCGCTCTCCATCACAGCCTTCCCCGTCCTGGCCCGAATCCTAGCAGAGCTCAAGCTCCTCACCACCCATGTTGGCCAAACAGCCATGGCTGCCGCAGCATTCAACGACGTTGTTGCTTGGATCTTGCTCGCTCTGGCAGTCGCGCTAGCCGGAGGGGCTCGCAACAGCTCCCTGATATCCATCTGGATTCTCCTCTCCGGGATCGCCTTTGTCGTCTTCATGCTCATGGTTATCAAACCAGGAATGCAATGGGTCGCGAAACAATGCTCATCAGGCCATGATATTGTTGATGAAGCTTATATATGTTTGACACTGGCCGCTGTAATGGTGTCTGGCTTCTTGACAGATCTGATAGGGATCCATTCAATTTTCGGCGCGTTTATATTCGGATTAACCATCCCTAAGGACGGCGAATTTGCTGGGAGATTGATAAAGAGAATTGAAGACTTTGTATCTGGGATGCTATTGCCTCTCTACTTTGCTTCCAGTGGATTAAAAACTGATGTTGCGAAGATTCAAGGCCTGGAGGCATGGGGGCTTTTGGTGCTTGTGATATCCACGGCTTGTGCGGGGAAGATTTTGGGCACATTTTTGGTGGCCATGTTGTGCATGATTCCTGTGAGGGAGTCTTTAGCGCTTGGTGTGTTGATGAACACCAAAGGCCTTGTGGAGCTTATTGTTCTCAATATTGGGAGAGAGAAGAAGGTACGTATTACCACGCTCACTTCCATATATATACATTTTGTGCATTTAATTTATATTGTCGTTCTCGGGATTATACGTGCTTTTTCTTGCTAACTAGTAACGCGCTTTACATACATTACACTATCATACACTCACGGTAAAAGATTAAGTCAGTAATTATACATATTTAAACTCTCAATTAGATTTAGAAGTATAACAAACTAAATTAGTTATGTTTGTCAAATTTCAAAGCATAATTAATGTTTGTTAACTTATAAGTGTAGCTAATGTAGGGATGAGCCAAATAAAATTTAGAATTTGTTAGTACTTTGAGATGCAATAAGTACATTTTTCAAATTTATAATAATTATACTTCCAAGCGTAACAAACTTTTTGCTATTTTAAAAAAATTAAGTATAAAAAATCCAATTTCATTGTTACAGTTGAAAACGTACTATAATTAGAATAAGAAATGTTATTTTGCTCTTGTACACTTAGCCCAAGGCTTAACAAAAAATAGGTAATTACTTACCAAAAATCTGATATTCACATCATATATTGTATATGATAAAAATGATATATCGAATTTAGAATTTTATGTATATGGTAAAAGTTCATTATATAGAAAAGGGTGGAGAAATAATATATAATATAGCAATACGCTTTTACTATACGCACTCTGCATTATATCATACTGAAATTTAATAATATATTTTATTAAATAAACAAAGTTTTCTTATATAGAATTATGTAATATCCAAGCAACGAGTTCTAAAGTGAGCATGCTAATTGGGAGAAGCTTTACTTAATGTTTTTGGCAAAAGCAGAGTCGAATATTGTCATTAACTACTGCTTCTATATTCTCTTTTATCGCTATACATTACTCAGCCAGCTAAGACAAATTATTTAACTGGCCTCCACCAAGTTTTCGAAAATTCACTTGATGATGAATAATTTTTCTTAATCGATGTTTTAGCTGATTTAGTTATTCTTTTCCTGACAGCTTTGGTTATTGTTACGTGCCAAATTATTAGTCATCCAATTTCACACAGAAAGTTTTAGGGAAGAGAATACTTTGTTAAGCTATGCGTATTTCACATTTGTCGTATTTTGGAGAAACTTTGCTAAACTAGTGAAAAAATGCTTGCTTTCAAAAACCAAAACAACCTGATGGTTGGTTGGAATGGTTTAGCAGCCACTTATTATTATATTGACTAAAAGTTTCAAATTTAAACTCATATTTTTTTATTATAACACACAAGATAGTTTTACCCTTATATATAATTAAACGAGCACGTTACTTGTGAGGAGTGCTTCAATTAAAAGATAGCCCTTTTTTTCCACCTTAATGAGTTTGGCCTTCAGATTGTAGATTTGTTCACCAAGTCTCACACCGGTGCTCAGCATCCCTTGATTAATTAAGAATACAATTTTAGAATTGAAAATTACATCACGAGATTGATAATTTTGGAATGAATCTAGTGCCTCCCATGAAGGGTTAACTCCTTGTCATAAAAAGAAAAAGAAGAAAGAAAATACCAAATCCGCGTCTGTTAAACTAATTTCTATTTTGCACGAGGGAGATGAATTACAGAATTAGCATATGAATCTGATCTTTTGGCTGTTCTTGTGAAGCAAGAGCCAATAAACTTAACATTTGTTTTAAATATCCTTTTCGAAAAGATGAGTATTATCTAATAAAGAAAGATTTAATTAAAAATATGCGCATTAATGACTTTATGACAACTCGAAAGTGACATGCATCATTCCCTGTTGTAATAAGTGGAAATGCTTTCTCAGAAATAAATTATATATTCATTCCACGAAGGACAATTTCCAACATGTTAAAGGAGAAGTGCTCCTGGGCGGAGACAGAAATGGACAAAAGTTTCTGTTGACGTATGCATGAGTTTAGTGTTTAAGTCTTTAAAAATCGAAAGAACATTATAACATATGCGTGATTAGCTATTAAAAGACATGAACAAAGATTTGTAAAATTAAAATTAAGATAAATTAAAATGCCATTATCGACCAAATTCAATTATTCAAAGCTAGGCAAGAACACATAGATAATTATTCGGGACTTATTACTCGCCTAATCTTAATATATTAGGATTAATGTAGAACGAGTTATAGTAGTTATAATGGTTGTGTAACTTCAAAATTTCTAAGGGTGCAATAATATGCTTACGTACACATTGCATTTGCTGCTTCTGGATAAGGAGAATTGAAAAGAATCATTTTTAGTGTCAAATTAGTGAGGTAGCTTTCACTAAGAAAGCAAATATTCCTATTAGATACCTGGAGCGCTACACCATATATATGATGCCAGTCATTGTTAGACACCTCATATAACATGCCCCAAATATATGATCCTTTGGTTCTAATTTGGGAATATTTTGTCAAGTGCACTCACTAAAAAATATCACTACTAGTCTAGTTTGATTTATTCTTATGTTAGGGTTCGTTTGGATTTAGAGAGTTGGATAATAGACTAACAGAAAAGATAGAATCATGAATGAAAGAAAGGGAGAGGGCTAGGACCTGTGTTGCAGTGTTCGATTGGTTTTTTTTTTTTTAAGGAAAAGTACTTGTTTTTTGAAAAAATTAATTTTTTTTGTAATAATTATCTAACTTCGTTTTAAAAAAGCTGAAACATTGAAAAAAAGCTCAAATACAATTATTTTTTTTTTCAAAAGTTAGAAATTTTAACGTTTTAAAAAGTACTTCTATTAAGGTTGTTAAGCAATACTTTTAGAAAAGTCAATTTAAACAAGCCTTACACCTAGTTTGAACCGGATAAAATTATGAAGTATATCATTATAAATAATTCTAGTTTTTTTTTCCCTTTCACAACCAGGGGAAAAAAAAGAGAGAGAGAAGGAAATAAGAAAAAGATAGATCTTGTCTATGAAATTGACATATTACTTTTTCTTTTAGTAATTCTACAAACGAAACCTTAATCATCCTTTCCAATTTTTTTCCCAAATCCAAACATAGTGCTAAAGTATTGTGAAACTTTTGGTGCCATCGGTTTCATCTACAGTTACAAACTTACAACATAAGTTGCTTTAGATGCGCATTGTTGGACGATCTTGCATCTCTTGTAGCACTCAAAAATATTTCTTTTAAATTTCACTTTTTTAGTGGGGCACTACAAATCGGATATTCTATATAAATCAAGCTTCAACAATCTGGAAGTTTCTTTACCAAGTTTATTGGAGGAAGAGATTAATTAATAAAACACTACCTTGGTTTATTTGTTGACTTATGGTAAAGTAACTCTAACTAACCCAACTTCTGAATTTTTTTTTTTATTTGCCTTTTTTTGGGGGTTAAACTTTTGATGTTGATATTGGTAAGTTGCCTGCTTTTAGAGGACATCTCCCCCATATAATGACAAGTAAATTTATAATAAAGAATAAAATGTATTTAAAAACATTGCACATTAATCTTAACTGTTAGTTTTTTTGTTAAAATTAATGGAGAAATTCTAAAAACACGTCTACAATGCATTTTAACTTAAAAACTTATCAATAAAGAAAAACTCAAGCAAATACAAATTCTCATATCTAATTTTAAAAATGATGTGAATCCCCCCTCCTATTCTACTTTGAAATAAATTGTAGATACATTTTCCAAACAAAACAATGTCTAGAATTAAAAAATATAAATTCGAACTTGACATATTTAATTAAAACGAGTCGCTATGTTAGCTATCCATTCTGTTCAAACCTTTAGGACATTAGAAATTGTCAAAAGTTTGAAAATGATTGCGCTTCCACCTTATGGTTTCTTGTTATAGAACAAATATCTATGAGTTGCGATGACCACTGGGTCCTATTGACTGTACGCATTTATTTATTTGTTTGTCAAAAGAATACATTTTAACTTGACTACATTTTAGTTTGACTTTGTAGAGACCAAGCAGCTAAGCCAATAGTTTAAGGCTGTCTTATTTTCGTTGACTTCCAGGTTCTTGATGACGAGATGTTCGCCATTTTAGTCTTGATGGCTCTATTCACCACTTTCATGACAACTCCAATGGTGATGGCCATCTACAAACCAGTACGCAACATCTCCAACCGCATCCAGCAAGGGCTCCGACAAGAATCCACCATGACTCGAAAATCAGGCGAGAAGCTGCGCGTCCTGGCGTGTATTCGCGGTCCAGGAGATTCGCCTTCGCTCATCAACCTGATCGAGTCATCCCGATCCAATGCAAACTCCACCATGAAACTTTACATCATGCACCTCATGGAGCTGACCGACCGATCTTCGTCGATATTGATGGTTCAGCGCGCCCGGAAGAATGGTGTTCCGTGCATCGGGCATTTCCAGAAAGGAGAGCCCAACGACCAAGTGGTGACTGCATTTGAAGCGTACAGTCAGCTCAGCCGAGTAATAGTCCGGCCGACAATGTCTATCTCGGCTTTGCCTATGATGCATGAGGACATTTGCCATGTAGCTGAAGATAAGAAAGCAGAGATTATAATCTTGCCCTTTCATAGGCAATGGAAGAGGATCAATGGTGATGAACAAGCAATGGAGATTAATGTAGGCCAAGGCTGGAAAGGAGTGAATGAGATGGTGCTTAGAAATGCGCCATGCTCAGTAGTAGTTTTTGTGGATCGCGGTTTTGGAAACAATATGAAGGATGACTGGAGTGAACCATCCCTTCTGAACAGAGTATGCATCATATTCATGGGAGGGGCGGATAGTCGTAAGAGCCTGGAGATAGGCGGCAGGATGGCAGAACACCCCAGAGTTAGAGTTACCGTCATAAGATTCATCATCGATTCCGCAGAACAGTGGCCCTCGACAGAAATATTCATCGAAAAGGCTGGAGGCTATAACGTTGAACCAAAGAATAACCAAAGGGAAAAGGTCAATGTCTTTAATCTCGATTTCGAGCTCTTCCCCATTCTTAAAACACAAAATCAAATGCATGCACCATCAATTTCTCAACTGATATGCTAACCAGGAACATATCTGTCTAGTGCAGGAATTGGACGCGGCTTCTCTGTTCGAGTTCAGGAAGAGGTGGGAAGGCATGGTGGAGTATGTTGAGAAGGCAACAATCAACATCGGAAAAGAGCTCCTAGCACTAGGGAAGAGCAAAAGATTTGAACTCGTGATTGTAGGCAGAGGGAGATTCTCACCAGCCATAGTTGAAGCGCTGGGAGATTGTCCAGCTGAGCATGCCGACTTGGGACCAGCTGGAGACATTTTAGCTTCATCAGGACAGGGAATACAATGTTCTGCACTAGTGGTACAAGCACACGAAGGTAACAGTCCAGGCTCAGAATACCGTTCACCACAGGAGTGACTCTGCAAGGTGTCTAATGAATTTCTAAAGCAAAAGGAGGTTGTATCATTGACTGTCATTATTTGGCCAAAGTCCGAGATTAGGAGGTAGTTTAAATGGTTGAGACTATCTCTTCTAAGAGTGATGACCTACATCCACATCCCATGAGGGGCAGGAGTTTGGGTTAAGGGTGACGGGTTTGTAAAAATAAAATAAATATTTCGGCCAAAGTCTTGTAGTAGCTGTGTTGGTTTAGGGAATGCCTACAGTAAATAAATAAAATGTTGGCATGTTCGGAGACACCTGAAGTTGAAACTATTGAGGTTAATATATCTAATGCAAAATCTACCATGCAGAGAGAACCCATACAAAGAGAGGGGAGGGACCAAGAACACAAAATAAGAAGTATATTGAAGAGTTGAAAAGGATAAAGTACCAGCGAGAAACAGTACCATGCCATCTTTGTTGCCTACATTAGAGGCAGTATTGCATTTCCCCTTCCCAAAGCTTTTACAGATTAACAAAGGATTAATGGTCAAGATTTCTCTCTCATTTTAATATGAGAGAACTAATGATATAAAAGAATCCATTAACGAAAAACCATCAAACACCTGAAATCCCTTCCCCATACAACACAAAAGTCACCGATGAATAGAAACTGTGCCCCTTGAAGGAAGAAAATATGAGAAGAAGTGACACTACAAAGCTGGTAAGATAAGCCACACACCTATAGCATAAAGATAATGAGAACTTTGTAAAACCTTTGCTGAACAGCATAAGTTCGGCAGAAGCCAAACACTAGTCCAAGAAATATGAGCTATAGATGAAATAGGCCTGAGAAATGGGAATTGATTACAGAAAATATTCAAGCAAACATAATCCAAGTATACATAAACCGAAGTCGTTATAAATTCAAATGTGAGCTAAAGTTAAAAGACAAGAATAACGGTCCTCATTGACGCAAACCAAGTCTTCTTCTTTTCACTGGGCAATTAGCCCACCCTGTAGGCAATTTTACATACACATCTATGTCCAAACCAGCTAGGCCTCCCAGCGACTCGTATTGATGTTACTGAAATTTGGACCCGAAAGAATTTTTGAAGAAACAAAACACCGCAGCAATACAGGCTAACCTCAGAGGAAACCACCTTCAGTCCACTTTGCATCTGTTTTTCCGTTATAGCCAACAGACTTACTATCAGTTGTATTCTGATGGAAATTATCAAATCCATCATCTTTACCATCATCCCAGCCTGCCCAGCTATCCCCATTACTCGATGTAGTTCCCTTTGTAGATTCTTGTTTCCTATTGTCATTGCTATCCCAATCATCCCAACAGCCTGAGCTGACAGAATTGAACTGCCTAACCAATGAAGGCTGCCCCCCACTGGAAGTATTCCATGCTTTAGAATCTTGTCCAAATTCCTGGTAATACCCATTTCTCTCACTTTCATTTCGGTACCAGCCATCACCCCTTGAACTGCCACCTTCCTTAGTGTACTCCTCAACTTTTTGTGTAGCCAATGCCATTACACCTTTCATAAGCCCCCATGTCCTCTGTCCAATCTCTGTTGTTTTGGCAGTTACCACATTGACAGTTTCATTCACCTTGTAATCATAGCCCCCTTCTTTTACCTGTAAAAAATAAAAATAAAAATAAACATGCATTCTGATTCACAATATTATTCCTACATGCATATAACTCATAGCCACCAACAGAACAACAAAGGAGTTGGGAAGAAGGAGAAGTTTCAAATGAAGATAGCTATCTCAAGCCTGAACAACAAAGGAGTTGGGAAAAAGGAGAAGTTTCAAATGAAGATAGCTATCTCAAGCCTCTCAGCCACGTTAGAACAGAAAATGATGAAAACACAAAGTTGGCTTTGTTGAGATTTTCTGAAAGAGAAAAAGCTAATTACGTCAACCATGACTTTAGCATATCCTTCCACTCCGTGTTACTTCACAAAAAGATAAAACTAGCATTCACAATAGCTCATTGACTCATAAAAGAATGATGATTAAATAAAACTATTTCCTCTTTTGCAACAAAATTAGTAGCCACAAGATGTATCGTATTTCTTTGCATATGAACCTCGAAGAAAGTAAACTCCATATACAAATAACAATGCTATATGTGATTTTCTAGATATCACAATACACTTAATTCTTGGTAGGCAAAGCCAACTTCCTCTAGACAACAACAGAAAAAACACATAAAACAAGAGAGCAGATTATTCACATCACTAGCGAAACATGACTTTATTGACATCTAAAACACATCATTATTATTAGTGCACTATATATTGAGCAAAAACTTAGGGACTGTAAATCTAGCATCTCAATGATCGACAAATTAGTGCCTTAAATCCTAAAAAATCCAAAAAAAATTACAAAAAGAATTATAAAAAGAACAATCATTTTCTCTTTCTTAAGACTTCAGAATAACCAGCCCCTAGCTCACTAATACATATTAAACTACTCAGTCCACAAGTTACAACATAATAAAACACAAAGCTAGCACTCGTGATGGGTTCAGGAAGCAAAAACAAGAAAGAAGTCTTTCCTAGAGCAGGAAAAGTTATATCATGCTCCTGCTGAACAGTGCACCGTCAACGCACTATGCACCTTCCAGTGAACAAAAACCATAAAATAGTGAACAAATAGTTCCACACATACTAATTTATGAACAAATAGTATAAAAATTATGAACAAACACGGTAATTAAATTGGTTATAACTTTTTTACTATTTGCTCACCACTCAACATATTTTTGTTAACCACTCTTTCACACACAAACAAACACAAAAGAGTGATTGTTTGTGAGTGTTTACATGTCATTCTGTGTATGTGTGCATGAGTGTGTTTGTGCGTCTGTGTGTGTGTCGTTGTGTGTGTGACTCTGTGTTTGTGTGTCCATGTGTGTTTGTGTGTCTGCACGAGTGTGTTTGTGTATGTGTCTGTGTTTCTGCATTTGTGTGTATTTATTCGTCTGTGTTTGCATGAGTGTTTCAGTATTTTGTGTGTGAATGTACGTTTGTGTGTTTTAATCTACTTTTCTCAAATTTATTAAATTTAAAAAAAAAAAAAAAAGAAAAGAGCACGAAGAAGAATAGTGCTTGAGTGGAGCATGATGCTGCGGGTGCACCTTATAATTTGCACTAGAGTGAAGGAGAAGAATGAAAACTTTTTCCCTTTAGGTACAAAATTTGCTCAAGAAAAAGACAAATTTCTCTTAAAGCCTGTTCCACATAAGAAGCAAACCAAAGGTTCAGTAGGCATGCAAACAGTATTTAGTTAGACCATTTTCTTTATACTACAAGACAAACAAAATTAGATAGTCCCAGCTTACAGTCAGAAGCCTTAACCAAAACTCACACTTTATGTATAAAAGCATCTGAGAATGAAGATCTAATGACAAGCCCAAGTAGAGTGATGCGGCTCAAGTCTCAGGTGTCAACACACTCGAATAGCATGCCAAAACATTTCTATATGTTCTAAACAAGAGTTGATTTTTTTAATAGTCCAAATGATCATTCTGCTAAAATTCTTATGATGATTATTTAAGACAAGACGTTCACCAACCAAATCATGGTTTTGACTAATCAAAAATCTCAGACACAATTAACTGAAGAGCCAAGGTACCTTGGAAGTAAGCTCCTTTGTCCCTGCTTGAACCACATTAGCGGCTGATTGTGCCGCTGAAGCGGCCACCAAAGACAACTTGCCAAATCCCTGTACACACGACACCAAAATCCAATCACATATACACACATAACAAAATATCCACAAATACCACTGAGTACACACATAAATGTACAATATACCTGAGAAACAACAGAAAACACATCTCCATCAGAAGTATTTGTTGGCCTCGGGGCCGGACTCGACCCAAATCCAACATACTTCCCACCTTGAGAAGGCGGAATCCCCTCCGGCCTTGACTCATTCTCCGCCATCTTCCTTGCAAAAAATCCCTCCTTATTCGCAGCAGATGCCTCCAACTGGACCCGCGTATATATATCCTCCGTAGACCTTGACCTCGCCACAGCCCCACCCCCTCCTCCTCCACTCCTGAAATCCCCCACCGTCTGATTCCTCCGAATATTATTACCACCATGATCATTATTACTAAACCCTCCATCCTCAAAATTGTCCCAATTATCCCACCCTGAATTTCCCCCATAACTACCATTCCTACCACCACCACCACCACCACCACCACCACCCAATGGAGGTTTACGCGTATTGGCATTATTATTCGTACTAGTATTAAGGGTTTCCTTAACAATAGGTGGGTCCCTCCACGGCTTTCCCTCGGCAAGGGATTGAATCTTATCGCGATAAACCGCGGCAGCTTTGGTATTATATTTAGCAACAATATCAGTTTCTTTAGCAATGCCATATTGGGAAATAAATCTATTAAAATTCTCGTTACCGCCAAGCTCCATTTTCCGGAGCTGGATCTCCGACCACGAGTCCATGGTCACGGATCGGACGAAGGAGATGTGGACACCGAGGCCACGGTGCTTGCCGGAGCACTCTAAGCACATGAAGATTCCGTACGACACCGAAGCCCATTGCGGATTCTTCTGCGAGCAGTCCACGCAGATCTTGTTCCCCGGTTGCGCCTGTAGGTCACGCAGCCGCCGCGACGCCGCCATCTGTCGAATCGGTTCTGATGCAAACCGGATCGGGTTATTCGGATTTTGGATCGGGATGGATCTTAATTCCCCGGATTACACCTGTTTGAAACAAATCGGTGATCAGATCACAGATTTTTTGCGTGTGATCTGGCTCCAAAAATTCTTTAAAATAATATAAACAAATTCTTATATGTTGTTACCCAAAAAAATCAATGAAAAAATACGAGTACTAAATTATTCTTTAAAAACTTACAACAATAAAAAAAAAAGAAAAAGAAATTCGCTGAAAAACTTACAGAAATGGTGTATTGCTATGCAGAAATGGAGTGGGTGGGGGGGGGGGTGAGCGAGGGGGAGCGTGGGGGAGGATTGGCCGACACCGTCAAAAGAGGATGTCAGGTGGGCAAAATGCTGTGAGGTTTAACAAATAAATATTGGATTGTCACAAGAAAGAAAACAACTTCAAGATTTCAATTTGTTATCGTTAGTGCATTTGGTTTGTTTTCACACACACTATTAATTGGGTTTATTTGTATTCAATGGTATATAATGAATCTAGTCATAATCTCTTTTAAAATTTGTAAATATGTGTTGTGAATGTTCACTAATGAGATCTTTTATGAAATTGATTTTGAGGAGTTTCTATATGAATAGATTGAATGATTTGGCTAATAATTCAATTGAACCATGCATATGCACCAAACAGCTCTTATGAAATTAAAGAGTTTGTTTGGTTTGTTTTTTAAACACTTAAAAATATTTTTGTAAGTTTAAAAGTTAAAATTAACTTATTTACTTTACTTTTAGAAGAATATTTTACATAAAAGCCAGAGTTAGAAAATGCTATAAAGTAAAAAGCTCCAAATTTAAACATTTCAAAAACATTGTTGAGGAGTTGTTTTTATATAATGTCATAAATTGTTTTTATTCACTTTTGTCAAAATTACTATACCATAGTTTTAAAAGTTCAATATTGCCCCTCAAAATTAGGGTTGAGCATTCGGTTAATAATCGAGCCGAACTTGGTTTTTTTTATTTTGAAAGTCAAACTAAACCGAACTGAACAAAACTGAACCGAATTATCTAAAAACCGAATAGATCGAATCGAAACATATTTCGGTCTATTGAGTTTGGTTCGGTTAAAATTGAAATTGAACAATAAAATTAAAAAAGAAAAAGAACATAGAAAATGGATAAAGTGTTGCATCAAATACAATAAAGCCAAAATTAATCACTTTTATTCATTAAAATATATCTTAAGCAATATATAATAAAGCACTATTAAATACATAAATACTAATTAAATTTGTTACAAAATTTAAAAGCTCAAATTAATCTATTTGAAAATAAATCTAACAATTTAGAAGTTCCAAATATATATACTAGGAAAGAGCTTTAAGTTAAATAGTTTATAATATGAATGATATATGGTATAGATAAAAACATTACATATTAAATATTTTTTATATATAAAATACAATTCGGTTAATTTGTTCTATTTAGTTTGGTTTCTTGCTAACCAAACAAACCCAAATAGGCTAATTTTTTTTTCAAAAAATAATAGAGCCAAACTGAATAGAACAAATAACCGAATCGAATAGATCAAACTCAATTCAATTTGGTTCAATTTTTGGTTTAGCTTAGTTTTTGCTCACCCCCTATTCAAAACAACTGAAAACTTAATTCATAAAATACAATACTAATAATTAACAACTTTTATCTAATTGTATTTTTACCCAAAATTCTACTACTAAAAGTTTTACAACTTAAGTTGAAATCTCACAGTAAAATAAACTAAACCTAATATTGCCAAAGAGCATGTTAAAAGGAAATCCTTTTAATTTACCAATAGCCATAAACAAGAATGATAATTAGAATTGGTACTTAAATTTTTTGCACCAATAAAAAGAAATAGGGATTTGCACCTATTAGTGACAATTCATGCATTTTAGACATCTATATCTATCTGTATAATAATCTATACTATAGTATAAAGCAGAACTAGATGCACAAGATTGATTCCTGCTTATACTATTGGCCTTTCTTTATTTGTTCGCTACTTGGCGAATCCTATTTAGCTTATCTTTATTTTTTTTGCCACGTTGTGTTTACATTACTCTTAGCTATGAAAAATTCATAAAAGACAATATTACCCATTTATTCTTCATTTACACCGCTTACGCATTTGGTATATAGGACATTTCATAAGTTAATAAAAGATATGCACTACTTTAGCTCTACATACGGCTTGCCATTTACAACGAGCTAATTTGTTGCTTGCCTTTTACAACAAGTTAATGTTTCTCCTGCCATTTATTCCATGCCATATAAGTGGGTTGCCATTTTAAAAAGTTTGTAATAATTACAAAACTAGCTATAAAAATCCAAAAAAATAAATAAATAAAGTAAAATGAATGGCAAAATTATTTCTCTATGCTACATCGTCATTTTTTTCTAAAATTATTAATTAAATTTTATAAAAATATAGAAGTTGTAACTAATATTGAAAATTTAATATGACAAAATATATTTATATTTTATCCCTCACATTAGTTGTCAAATTTGACAATTAACAATAATAAAAATATAAAAATACCCATTTCTCCCATATATCATATGGGTACTATCATATCATATAAATATCAAAATAATTATCAAAAATATTTTTTTAATTTTGAAATCATTATATATTTTTTAATATTATATTATATTATACAAATATCAAACCTGTGCATCGCACGGAAAGGCACTCTAGTGTGTGTGTAAAGTTATTCCACAGGATAGCACATAAGCTTTACGGTTGCCATGTCACTATTTTGATATGTTGTTATAATTGTGACACATCATTACATATGAGCTACGTGGTGGCCATGTCACTATTTTGATGTATTGTTATGATTGTGATACATTAGCATCTCTTTTTCAATTTTTTCTTTTTAAATGGGTTAGTGGGTCTTAATTAACGTTTATAGAAGGACATTAAAACTCTAGTATTAAACTATCACAAATATATATATATATATATATATATATAATGTGTTGGTTTTGTGTGTATTTATGTATTGCATTCTTATTCTTATTTTGAGGTGATTTGTGCTTAGTTGGTATCATTAATGTAGTACATAAGTAATAATTGCGCATTAGTGGAGTTAAGTGTTTATAATGAATTTAGTAATTAAATGCCACACGAAATGCCTTATTTTATATTGTAAATGAGTTTTGGGATGGGATGAGCATAAATGAGAAAGAAACAAGCTCAACGTTACAGACTGCACACGAAAAGACGAAAAAATTAGTAAAATATGAAGTTTCAAAGTTGAGCTGCCAAGTGTAAGGGGACTAGCTAGTAGAGTCCCCCGGTAAATCCAGAAAGCTCATTTTGTACTAGTTGACCTCCTAAAGCACTGGTTGGTCAGCTGGTAGTAACGCTGGATGCTATAAATAGGGCTCAATTTTAGCATTTTAGGAGAATTTTTTCACTCCATCTCTCACAGCCACTTTACACCCATTTGCCAAAACCCTAAATCCACCTCACAAACATTCTTTTAAACACATTTAACACTATGAATCAAGGATCTAAGAAGATCAAATACAAGATTTAGGGCTTATGCTCATGGATTATAAAGGATTAGCTTTGGATAGAAAGGTATATTCCTTGTCTCCCTTCTATTCCAAGTTAATTTATGTATAAGTAGAGCATATAGGGTGATTATATCTTATATTTATGGATTGATTACTACTGTTTTGTAATGGGTACTTGATAGATCTATGTATATATGCTTTATGCTTAGGGTTTCTATGGCAATTTTACATTCATGTCTATGTATTTGTAGAAATGCCTCAATGAAGTTGTGTGTGTGTGTATATATATATATATATATATATATATATTGTAGGTACAAATATTTTAAGAGGGGGGTGAATTAAAATATAATTACTAATTTTTGTTTTAAAAAAAATTCTCAGAAAATCAACAATTTCTTTCAAGCAATATATCAAACACAATATAAGCAATTTAAGCAAGTATGATAATAAAAGTATACGGAGATGAGAGATAAACGATTTAAGGTAGTTCAGCCAACCCTACGTCCACCGCCCAAAGATGCTCCCCCTGGGACTTCAACAATCTTCACTATAATGCTTCTTCAAATCTTGGTGAAGCACAAACCAATTTCTTACACCTCTTTGAAGCCCAACTTCAAAGAACCCCAGAGTACCACTCTTTAGGATTTCCCCACACTTTACAAACTTTAAAGAATTGATCTCACTAGATTTTTAGCTCTCAAAGTGTGTATATATTCAAGGAATAAGAAATGATGGAATCTGAAATTTTTTCTTCAAGAAGAAGATATTGCAAATAAATAAGCTCTTGAAAGCTCAAATATATTGCAAGAATAGCTCAAAACTTGATTGAATGATAATGATAAATTTTGCACACTTCACTCGATGATTTGAATGTGTAATAAATGTGTATTTAAAAAGATTTGGGGGTTACGGATTTGGTAAGTGAAGAAAAGGGGGAAAAATAAGCCAGAATGGTAATAAACGGCTATTGCATTTATTACAGCAGCTTGTTCAGTAGGTCGACACGGCTGGATCGTCCGACTTGCATTTAACCCTTTCTGACTAGGCCGGACGCCTTAGCCGGTCGACCGGCTAGGGAGTCCGGCTTTGTCCTTCAGCTTCTATTTTGGCCGGGCAACCGACCTAGGTCAGCTGGTCGACCGGCTGGGGGGTCTGGCCACTCGAGAAAGTGAAGTAAAGCCAAACTTTTGCCAAAGCTTTTTCCAGTGCAATTTTCACAACTCCAAATCATTTTGAGATATTTTGTAAATACATGTTATGACTTGAATCACTTCAAAAACATAATTTTACTCTATGTGTGCATTCAAATTCATTTGTGCTTATATGAAATCAAATATGCAAGAGTTTAAAAGATTGTTTGAACAATGAAGAAGAAAGTTTGAGCCAAACATATACAATATTTATGCATTTCACAAAAGAGTAAAAAAAGAACGCCCGGTACCCTTTATGATGTCTCTTCTCATCTTCTTTTTCTTCAAATGATGCATTTTTGTTCATCTTCTTCTATCTTTCAAGCATCTACTTATAGTTAAGCATTTATCTTCACAAGATGCTATTAGTCAAATAATGCATATGAATTTTCATCAAAACTAATAGCAAGTATTTAGCCAATATATATATATATATTAAAGTCTATTATGCTATTAACCATCTCTATATCATTATACTAGCATGTCTATGCGTTTGTATAGTGATTATATGAAGTGGGTATGACTAAATACATGTCTATTTGTGTGTTAGCATACTTAATAGCATAAATAGCTTTTATTACTTACATGTCGGGTGCTATTGCTTATATTGGTCTAATCTAAGTATGTCTATGTGCTTAGTAGTTGGATAGGTCAATTATCCTCAAATGCCATGGCCTAGATGTGTATGCTTTGAGCGTAATGGTTAATTTCCATTATTGTGATGACGATCGACAGTGCACAACTAATAGCTAGCCTAGGTCGAGTCTCCCTTAGCTTTAAATCCAGCTAATGGGTTTCAGGATAGGTTAGTCAACCTTAGACGGACTAGGTATTGGCTTTAAATCCAACCAATGGTTTAGATGCTAAGGTTAGGTCGATTCGAGTCACTTAGTATCTTAATTAGCTAGCCCTAATGCCTAGGTCATAAGGACTACACCATAGCTCTAGGTAGACATCCCTAGGGACGAACCCGCACTGAGTCTTATGAGTTCCATCAGGAGGTTAATTAAAGGTCTAGACAAGAGCAACCAAGTATATCCATCAAGTAGTAATCACCCTAGTCCCCATTTCTATGTGTTAAAATCCCCTTAGATCGTTTGATTCTCCCGTTACACACACCGTCTTTTATTTCTTTATCTTTAGCTTAGGTTTATCTTTTCTGAACTCCTTTCAATCCTAAAAACCCAAAAAAGATTGCATTTAGGATCCCAACATGTAGCTCTTTAAGACTCATTTAGCTTAGAATACCACACACGTTAGGCCTCCCCATGAATTCGATCCAACACTCGGACATACTGTGTTACACATGATCCGTGCGGTTGAAAGGCTATTTAAGGCTTGTGAACAAAATAGCATATTAATAAATAAATATATATATATATATATATATATTATTTTATAAAGTTGTACTTCAAGTGAGTGTATATGCTTTAGGAGATGCCACGTCAAAAGCTTTAGAAGATACTACGTCGGCTTTGTATTACTTATTATGATGGCACATCATCACTTATCTTTCATCATTTTTGAATGAACTATGCACATCTCATTGATTCTTATAATTGTCAATAATATTCAATATAATTAATTGAAAGATGTGAACCTATTATTTTTATCATCTAACTATAATCTATATGTGTCTATTTTTATTAATTACTAAATATGACTATAATGCAAAAATACAAAAGAAATGCAAAAGATCACGTTTATAGGATTTTTTTAAGAAAAATAAAACGAACACTAATCTATATATCTATTCATATCCATATCTATATGATATAATATAATACTAATAAAATTTGCTTTGGAGGTCTTAAAATGTCTCATATGGTAATTAGGTGCTAGTATTAATATACAAACAAAGAAATAAGCTTAGAAATTCAAAAGATTTGATACCATAAATTTATATTGAATCTATAAGTCAAAAATCTATTATTTCTATATTATATAGTATTTATATATCTATACTATTATATAAAATTATATTTCAAGTGTTTTGCTACATAAGTATTTTGAGATTTTTATATGATGACACATATCACTCATCTTCCATCATTTGTCAAGTGACTTTTGTTTTTCTTTTACTTTGAAATTGAATTTGCACATTTTATTGATTTTCATCAATTGCAAATATTGTTTAACATGATTAATTTAAAGATGTCTATGTTATTTTAATGGTCATATAAAAAATATTATTATATTGTTATTGAGAATCTTACTCTGTCTCGGACACTTGTATATTATTTCCCTACAACTTTATTTTAGATGCAGACAATATTTTTCCTTAAAAGACTTTAAATTTGACTATATGTTGTAACTAGGCATGTATCATCATTTTCATCTAAAGGTCATGAATTTTCAAAAGGTAAACTATGTCACTGGTCTCCAATTTTACCATTATTTTCAAATAAGTCCTTAATATGTTAACATGTTTAAATTAATCTATAATATGTTAAAAGTGAATGAGAAATTAGAGTTTCTTCTCATCATTAGTTAGAGACTTTTGGTTTCTCTGTTAAGTTAGATACGAATTCTAAGGGATTATAAGATCTTTACAATTTTTCTATGATCTTAAGTACGTGATTAGTACTTGAAGGTTTTGTTACTCTTGAAATTGCTCCATAATTGTGAAGCTTTGTCTATTTCAGTGCCTATATATGGTGGTCTTTTAGCAAAACACTAGATACAATAAGAAGCAAATCTTACACTACTCCTCCTTAGTTAGCAGCATATAGTTTTATATAGTTTTAGCATTCATAGTTTCCCGTAATAGAAAAAGTTTTGATATTGAAACAAATTCATGCCTCAACTTTATTTGGTTTGTAATTTATTTATAATTTATCTTTGTTCAGTTGATGATGTTCATAATATACCTATTAAATTCTTGTTTGATTTCTTTCTAGATTTATTTTATGTTATTGTAAACTATTTATTCAATGTTTATCATTAATATTTTCAACATAAAATTTATATAGTACTATTAATAAAATTATGCCTAAAAAATTTAAGAGGTTTTAGAAGATGCAATTTCATATTTCAAAAAGCCTCAGGAGATGACACATCATATTAATTATCTTCTAATTTGAGGCCATATGAATAATTTTTATTTTTATGGGCTTTACTTTTAATAATTACTCAATAACAAGTATAAAAAAATACAAAATATAGAAAATCATGTTTATAGGATGTGTAAAAAAAAAATACAGACATAGAAAAACACATAAAATTATGTCTATAGGATGTCTAGAATATATATAAATCTTAACAATATTTATCTTTTAAGATCTCATAAAAGATGTTGGGTCATCTTAACTATCTCTTAATTTGAGGCTAAATCAATAACTTTAATTATTATTAGCTATATTTTTATTAATTACTTAATACAAATGTAAAAAGAACAATACAAAAATTATAAAAAATAAAAGTACAAAATTCATAGTTATAACATATTTAAAAAGTATAAGAAATATAAAGAAAAATAAACTCAATACACAATAACATGCGATGATCATCACATCTTTTCCTTTATCCCATAGTGACCTACCTCATTTGATGTTTCTTCTAAGTTTCTTCAACAATTGTGAAAATTTTAAATTATACTCTTCTTTCATAAATTTAGAATTACAATTACAAAAATTTAATAAAATAATTAACACAGGCTTTGAAATCCCTAGTTCTTTCAATATATATGAAATCTTTTTTTTTTTTATTTGCTTCTAAAGAGAGACTCCTAAATTTGGTCTGTTCGTGCCTGAGTGCAATTAAAAGCTGTGTGTGTGAAAACTTCAAACTCTAATAGATTAAAGACATCTCAATACTAAACTATCAAAACTGAAGTACGAGAAACTAAATATTAGAACTAAAGGAAGCTAATGAGAGAACTATAGAAAGGAGACAGGGGATTTCGGAGTTGAGAAATGATCTAGGATTGGATTAAATTCTAGAGTTGGTTCATGAATTTAGTGTTTGTATGCTCTAGTGCCTAAACTTAGTGTCTAGCTGTTATTATCGTAAACTGATGGTGCATGCCTATCCTAATCTCAGTTTAACTTTGGTGTACTTGTGTTTGCTCAATCTAGGTTTTTGCACTAAATCACTTAGTTATCTATTGACAATCAACTTATTGTCAGCCTAACTATTAGTTTTGTTTCATAATAAGAAAAGAATTGTCAATATTTACCTGACCTAAGAGCAACCTGATTAGTTTTAAGGCAAGCATTTGACAAAGGCTAAGTTATTAACGATGTTTCAAGTTAAACTAAAGACTAATTAGCCATATTATTTACAAATCAATCATACATGCAATCATTTGAGACTCAAATCAAGCACATGGATGCATAAGATTCAAATCATGAACATATTTGAAACAAAGCATTTATTAACAACACTAAATGCAAATAACGTGAACCCACTTCACAATCCAAATACAAAGAACATTAATCCAAACCCTACATTAAAAATATTCAGCTCATAGTGAAAATAAAGAGTTTAGAACTTGAAATTAAGGTCCAAAACACTTAATTCCACTTAGGAAGTCAGTTCATATGTGCTTTACCTTTAATTTTGCTTAAATCCAAGCTCCAAAATGTAATTTCCTGCAAAATATGATCTGTTTCAGCTTCAATTTTTGCAGACTTTTAGTTCCAAAACAACCTCCAAAATAGCTCCAAACTTGCAAATTTTTTACCCATAATTAGAGTATTTAGGTAATGCAAAACTAAAAGAAAGTCAAACAAAGAAAAAGAAGAAGAAAAGTCCTTCTTTTGCTGCAAAATCTGAGCTGTTTTCTATGTTTTTCTGCCAACAAAAAAAAGCAAAAATGGCTCTAAACCTCTCTCAAACTTTGAACCCTCTTCTATGGCAAAAATACCCCGCTCCACTCCACTCCGCAAGAGTACCACAAGAGTAGGGGTGGAGTTTTGTCAAAAAAAAGAAAAAACTCCTACTAGGGGCAAGGCAGGGTAAGGATTTGTCCACCACGCTCCACCCCTGCCTCACTATGTATGTATATTTGTTATTTTTGACATGTTCTTAAATCAATAACTGAAAATTTCTAAGAAAAACATCATTAGTATAAAAAAACTTATCACCAATTAAAATTTAAAGGGTATATTTGTTTGTCATTCACAAATATAACGTAAAATTGTATATATAAAAGTATTAAAAAGACGTGTGTCTTTCATGCATTGCATGTGGTATACTCTAGTATTATGTAAATAAAGGTACATTTCTTTTTAGCACCTGTAGTATATATATAACTATTACCTAATTTAAATCTACTTAATCACTAATTAATAATGTTATTTTCATCTAAAAATAACATTTCTTTTATTACTTTCTCCTATATCAAATCATTTTTTGATTTTACTTTCTAAATTTTAATATTTTCTTTAATTAATGAAAATCTTTCATAAATAATTTAAACATTTTATTTAAGTACTAAAGATCTCTCCTAAAAATATTAATACTATTGAAAACTTATCAAAAATTAAATTTTAAAAGACATATTTATATTTTATTCTCACATAAAATGTAAAAAAATTGGCCATTAACAATAAATAAGAACATTAAATACACACGTTTCTCTTGCATATTGTATGGGATATACTCTAATTTGAGAAACAAAAAAAGAAAAATAAAGTGCACGAGACAAAAGGTTAGTGTTTACATAGTTGATTACACGCTCATCCAACAAAAACTATCTATCAAAATGAATGAAACTTTAAAATTAACATGTTTCATTGTGAAGTACAAATTATTATCTCTCTTATGTGGCTTTTTTCTCCATTTTCTACATCAAAAGACATGCCGAAAACCGTAAAGTTATTCTTAAATTCTTTTTAAAAAAAAGTCATGAATAAATGATTTATCACCGTTAAATTATGCTTTTACTTAAATAGATAAGAAGTATTTTCAGGTGGAAGACCATGTAACACTTCAATAGATAAGAAGTATTTTCAGGTGGAAGACCATGTAACACTTCTCCTTGTTTAGCATTCTATTTTCTTCTGGGTTTACGACCTGTTCGGGTTGGTTGTTTTAGAAGTGTTTTTTCTAATAGTTTTTGCAAAATAACTTTTCCAAGATTTTCAAAATTTTTAAAAGCCAAATCAAATAGTCATTGCAAAAATAATGTGACTTTTTTTTTTTAAAAAAAAAGTATTTTTTCCTTAAAAAAACTAATCCAAACAAGCCAAGAATGCAACACGAATTTTGGGCCAGTTATACTTTTCTTTATTGAAATCACCTTCGGAATTGGCATACGATGGGCCTCCAAGCTATAGCTTTTCCAATTCATTTGGGCCCAAAATCCAATATTTTACCAAAGAAATGGAAAGTATGGCTCACTATCCGACTCACTATAACTTCACAGTCTTCGCCCAGTAAAGGACCAATACAATGCAGAAACAATCCACCCAAGTATATTGCTATTTTTATCTGGAGGATCAACCCTAGTGTTTTTTTTCCTTCAATTAGATTCTAGATTTTGTAAAGAACGCGGAATATACCTATGCGTTATAATTGTAAGGTGAGGTGCTCTTTTTTTTTTTTTTAAATTTCTAAAAAATTATTTTTAAGAAGTTTATATGTGTTACATGTAACCACATTTTTTAACAGATCAGGAAGTGAGGAGATTATGATCCTTTCATATGATTAGTTTTCTCATATTGACTTGAGAGAAAAATTTCGATCATTCATGTAAAAATCATATCATTTCACCCATTTATGAAACTTAAATTCCAAAAAGGTGATTTTTGAGAGGGGTAAAACACATTTTAAAAAAATTATTTTTTAGAATTTAAATTTCATTAATAACTAAGATGATGTGATTCACACATAAATAATTAATTTTTTTTTCATATTAATATGGGAAAGTGTTTTATATGAGAGAATCTTAATTCTAAAACGAGGATCTTAATTGCTCTGCCATTGTCATAATTTCGTTGACTTCCTATTTTCCGGTCAAATTGTCTTAATCTTTATATACATTATGTGTAATGGTTGAACTTGAGTGGGGTCAGCCTCGACAACTAGAATGTTGATTTCTCTCTCTCTTCTTTGAGACTTGGTATGTCATTTTCTTAAATTAATATTGAGGTGGTTGTTGTTTTTTCTTTGTTTTTTGTTTGTTTGTTTGCTTAATGTTTGCAATGGGTGCAATGGTTGCTTTTCTATTTTATATTTTATTTATTGAAATTCTAACCTTATTTTTTTATTATTCACAAGTTGGTAAAAATACTTTCTAACAAATAAAAAAAATACTTTCTAACAAATAAACTATCTTCTTCATTAGTAACTTTTCAATTTTTAAATTTCATGGATATTTGGGATATCCTTGTTTCTTTCTTACGTCAATTTCGTTTTCCTCCGGCAAATTTCTACAAAGACAGCATACAACAATTTGTAGCCAAATTGCTCCTCAAAGATTTATCTCCTGCGGTCTTATCCACAATAATACCCGATGTGAACTAGCCAACCGAAGAGAAGTCCAGGGGGTTCTCAAACAAGGCCTGTATGTACTAACAGTTTCGTACATCTGCATTATAACTAACATGTTGTCTAGCCATCACCAAAGGCCAGTGACATCCCCACGCTGTCAAGAACGAACAACTAGTACGCTAGTCATAAAGGATAATTATTTCTCTTAACGTTACAAATATTACGGAAATAATTATTCATTGGCCTCTTTCAACTATTCTTTTAACTTTTTAACTCGAATTGAACCCCTTGCTCCAATGGAATTCTTAATTCAAATCATCATTCTTGAACGACGTAATATCAACCACCCACAAGTGGCATTATTGTTTGCTTCCATTAATAATAAGAACCTTCAGTGACCTTCACTTTTTCTTTCCATAAGCTGTAAGTCTAGTCAAGTTTGTTTTTCACCAGGCACTGATCCAGGAAATTGGTTTTCATCTGTTTGGATAAGAATAGATGATAGTGTAAGATACCAACCAATTGTACGACTAAAATAATGGCATTTCACGTTTGTTGTTTACTTTGAGGACCCCAAATGTCGAAGCTCCCTGCACTTTTACAACTGCTGCTTGGACACCACCACATGTTGGCCTTTAATTGTAATGCTACATCAGAAAAAGCCTGGTTGAATTTATGGGGGAGGTTATGGTCCCGTTTACTTATAGAAAATTAAAATTACTTTTCAAAAAAAAATTAAAAAAAATAGAATAACATGTTTGTAGAGAATTTTTTTTTTTAAATGAAAACTGAAAACAAAAAATATAATATTTTTTTTTCTGTGACAAAAAAAATCGAGCTGGTGGAACTTAACCACTAGTACACTTTTCATTCAGATTATTTTCAAATTTCCATTAAGGTGGTGATTGTTTATCAAATGACTTCTCATGATCATGTGAATGTCCTGTATTGCATATATATGTAAAAACATCATTCCAATTTCCATGTCGCCCGGCCCCTTCTTGGTGAAAGGGAAAAGGCATCGAAATGCAACGCGTTTTCAACTTTTTTTTGTCCTTCTCAGCAGGAGTCTGGAGCATGCACGCCTCCTTCTCAGGCTTCGGCCTTGATTAGCTGAGGAAATTAAATGGTCCAGTAGCACTAATTCAAGTAAATTTGACCCCGCCTACAACGCCAGCTCTATGCTACCCAAAAGAATTATTACCTCACGCCCACTCTATATTTTCTCCTCGGTTGGTAATAGTAGGTACCATGCAAATAATTTATGCAGCTTCAACATCTCTTGGCGAGCGTGTGCAATTTAAAGAACTTGAAATTAAGTAAATTTGTGATTAGCTGCAACAGAAGAGCCAGAATATGTAGAATTTTCAAATAACTAGTATTGATTTGGATATAATTTATCTTCACAGAAATTTGATTACCTTTATAAGTTTAAACTTTTAGATAATTAAGGTAGTAAACTCATCAAAGATGAACCCGAAAGATGAGTTAATGTTAACAGCTATGACAATGTGTACTCGAATATTGCATTCTATGTACAAAAGGAAAGATTGCATCACATGTTATTTACCTTCTCTATAAAAGTCAACCCCATGATACTAGGCTAGCTTTGTGATCTTGATTGAAGATATACTTGTATATATACTGCGTACAATAATGAGAATTATGCAACACAAACACACAAATTTTCATGATATTAGTCGTTATACGACCATAGTCTCCTTACATCCCATCACACCACTCTCTACTTCACTCATTACCATGGCTTCTTCTACCTCCAATAACACTGCTTCTACAACCTCTGATACAGCTATATCACACCCACCCACCATTACCTTACCTGCTCACAATGTAAAAGTCTTTGTTACTATAAACTTGGATTATACCAACTATCTCACCTGGAAAAATCAGATCACCACCTTCTTTGCTTTCAACAACTTGATGAAATTCATTGATGGCTCACACCAGTGCCCTACCAATTCCGATGACGTTATCGCCATTGCATAATGGACTTGTTTTGATTGCTATGTAAGTGCCTGTATCGTGGCGACTGTTTCAGATGTATTCGTGCATCAAACAAATGGTTTCACTACTGCTCTTGACCTCTAGAAATTTCTTGAAGAGCTTTTTCTCCAACAATCAACAGCATGCAAATCACTTCTTCGTGCGCAACTACGCATTCTCAAGAAGGGTGCTCTTCCAATTGCTAACTATTTACAACTTGTGATATCACTCTCCTTCTCTCTTGCTACAGTTGGCGACAAACTCACGGATTTAGATCTCGTTCTCGCAACCTTGGATGGTCTTCCACCAGAATATCGTCCCTTTGTTACCACAATTGAGAACCTGGTTCCTTCCCCAACATTCTCTCAGTTACGAGCAAAACTTTTGATTTATGAACAACGCCTACTTCTTGGTACGTCCTCTTCCCCTGGTGACCTAAGTTTTACTACTGCTTTACATGCCCAGATGTCGCAGCTGTCTCTTCAACCAACTGGTTGGGTTGCTCAGGCGTCCAACAACAGGACTTCGTCCATTCCTCCTTCAGGCCAAAATCGCACGCATAATCGAAATTACCAACATCAGCCCCAAAATCAATCTAGTCGTCCCAAATTCAAATGTCAAATTTTCTACCGCTTTGGTCATACTGCAGCCCACTGTCAATATAGGTACTCTGCTTCGAGAAACAATGGAACACAGCCTTCCAATAACACTGGCCACTTTGTTGGTTTTCATGTTTATCCTCAACAACAAGCTACATCTTCGCCATCACCTCAAACTATTAAGCAGTGGGTTCCGGACAGTGGTGCCTCCATTCACGTGACTCTCGACCGTGGTCTTCTTCAAGAAAGCACGCCACATACTGGCTCAGACAAAGTTCTCGTTGTTGATGGTAACGAAGTTTCCATAACCAACTCAGGTTCCTCTCATTACTCTCATCCATCTCGTTCTTTCTCCTTGAATCACATCTTACATGTTCCTCGCATCTGCAAAAACCTTTTATTTGTATCTCAATTCACTCGTGATAACCATGTATCATTTGAATTTACTCCCTCTTATTGTTTTGTTAAGGATTTGCGCACGGGGACTCCACTCCTTCGAGGTCGCGTTGATTCTGGACTCTATATTCTTCCTTTACAACCGACCGCATTCACACCTACTACTTTGGCTGCTTCCCAAGTGTCGTCTCCTATTTGGCATAATAGATTAGGTCACCCTTCCTTGGAGGTCTTATCTTCTATCTTTAAAACTTGTAAGGCTGTATCTTCTAATTCCACTAGGTCTGTGTGCTCTTCTTGTATGTTGGGCAAGTGTCACAGGCTACCATTTCAGGCATTAACAAATAAAGTCTCTGCACCTTTACAAATTTTTCATTGTGACATTTGGGGTCCTGCCCTTGATTTATCCAATTCTGGCTATTGTTATTTTATCTTATTTATTGATGAATTCACTCGTTTTACCTAGCTTTATCCATTGAAGCAGAAAAACGAATGTGTTAATTGTTTTCACCATTTTAAAGCACTTAGCGAAAATCTATTTTCCACCAAAATAAAAATTTTCCATTGTGATGGTGCTAGAGAATTAACTCAAGGCCCACTTCGTGATCTTTTTCATAAATCCGGAATTCAATATCACATTTCATGTCCCTATACCCCACAACAAAATGGACTTGTTGAACGTAAAATTCGTCATATCACCGAAGTTGGCATGACCCTAATTCTTCATTCATCTACTCTAAAGTCCTTTTGGCTTGAAGCATTTAATACAGCAGTATTTTTAATAAATCGCCTTCCCACTCCTGTTTTACAGAATAAAAGTCCTTTTGAACTAGTTCACTCCGCACTCCTGACTACTCCGCACTTCGGGTCTTTGGGTGTCTCTGTTTTCCTTATCTTGGTTCCACCAGAAAGGATAAACTTAGTCCCAAAACTATTCCATGCGTCTTTGTTGGATATAGCTTTGATCACTCTGGTTATCGGTGTTTTGATCTTACCACAGGACGAGTCGATATCTCGCGTCATGTAGTGTTTGATGAACAAGTTTTTCCCTTTGCTACAAAGTCACATACGCTTACACCTCCAGTGAGTACACTTCCTAGTATGCTTCCTCAACCTTTTCTAGTATTTCAACCGCAAATATCCCAGGTTCCCTTAGTATCAGCATCTCAATTATCCACTTCTAGTGCCTCGCGTCTCGACCATCTCCAGCAATCCTCCAATGGATCGTCCCTTCTGCAGCATAACACGACACAGAACACTCCACTCACTACTTCACCCTCTTCGTCTGATTTGGTCCCATCCCTCCCTCTTTGTATTGCTTCCACCTGTTCTACTTCCTCGCCTCAACATACTTCACTAGCTCCTGTACTTGCAGAACAATCTCACAACCTACTTTTTCTTGGACATTCTCATGCATCTGAATCAATTTCTCCTCTGCCCCATACATCTGGTCCATCTTCTTTTCCACTTAATTCGGCACCTCTTAAACATCATATGACCACCAGGACTCGAGACGATAATAGGTCACTTAAGAACTTCTCTGATTATGTCACCTACACCGCTATCCCACACCTCTCTCCACTCCGTATCTAGAAACTGAACCTTCCTCCTACACACAAGCCTCTAAATGTGCTCAATGGCGAAAGGCAATGGATACGGAATACTCAACATTGATTTCTAATGGCACATGGCTCCTTGTTCCTAGACCTTCTCATGCTAATATCATTGGGTGTAAATGGGGTTTTTGTATCAAATGAAAACTTGATGGCTCAGTTGGCAGGTATAAAGCTCGCTTAGTAGCAAAAGACTTGCATCAAGAAGAAGGTACAGACTTCTCTGAAACATTTAGCCCTGTGATAAAACCAGCTACCATTCGACTGGTTCTTTCTCTTGCCATCTCTTTTGGTTGGGATATTCGTCAAGTTGATGTGAACAACACCTTCTTACATGGCCTTTTACAAGAAGACGTTTATATGGCTCAACCACCGGGCTTTATTGACTCTAACCATCCACAACATGTCTGCAAATTTAAGAAAGCGATATATGGACTTAAACAGGCTCCTTGTGCCTGATTTGCACGTCTAAGTGGCTTCCTAATCTCTCAAGGTTTTCAGGCTACCAAATTTGATGTTTCTCTCTTCATGAAACATACCTCAGATGGTCCTATATTCATACTAATCTATATGGATGACATCATTATTACAAGACAATCATCTGGTGCGATCAATTCTCTGATTACCTTACTCAATAGACAGTTTTCTTTAAAAGACATGGGGTCATTATCATATTTTTTGGGGATCCAAGTTACTCCACTGAAAAATGGTATACTCCTTCAACAAACAAAGTACATTATTGATCTTCTTACCAGAACTAACATGTTGGATGCCAAATCCGTCAGTACACCAATGGTATCATCTCCTACTCTGTCACAACAGCAAGGAGATCTTTTTTCTGATCCCACATTGTATCGCAGTGTTGTAGGTGCTCTCTAATCTCACTATTACTTGTCCGGACATCTGCTTTGCTGTCAATAAAGTGTGCTAGTTCATGTAATCTCCAACTAATGATCGCTGGGCTGCTGTTAAGCGTATTCTTCGATATTTAAAGGGCACTGCCAAGCTTGGATTGTTTCTTAAAAGCTCCACTAATTTCTCACTCCATGCTTCCTCTAACGCAAACTGGGCCTGGTGCCCAGATGATCGACGAAGCACTCATGGATATTGCATCTTTTTGGGCCCCAATCTTGTCTCCTGGTCCGCTAAGAAACAACCAACAGTCTCACGTTCCAGCATTGAAGCAGAGTATAGGGCTATTGCTTTTGCCACAGCCGAAATATGTTGGATTCAATCCCTTCTTGGAGAAATCAAACACATATCCTCTATCAAACCAACATTGTGGTGTGACAACATTGGAGCAACCTATCTCACAGCTAATCTGGTGTTTCATGCAAGAACAAAGCACATTGAACTTGATGTCCATTTTGTTCGGGAAAAAGTAGTTGCAGGCAATCTCCAGATTCGATTCATCTCTACACTAGATCAATTTACTGACATAATGACAAAAGGTCTTTCTGGAACAAGATTCTCCCAATTGAGATTCAAGCTCGCTGTTCACAGTCCGGCTTCGCTTGAGGGGGCGTGTTAATAGCTATGACAATGTGAACTCGAATATTGCATTCTATGTACAAAAGGAAAGATTGCATCACATATTATTTACCTTCTCTATAAAAGTCAACCCCATGATACTAGGCTAGCTTTGTGATCTTGATTGAAGATATACTTGTATATATACTGTGTGCAATAATAAGAATTATGCAATACAAACACACAAATTTTCAGTTAAAAGCATGAGACATTGCCAAGTGTGTTTTTTTTTCTTCTTTTTAGTAAACTTAAAAGAGATAATCTCAACCACTTGAGCTATCCTTTAGTCCCATTACCAAGTTATTTATACGGATCATAGTAGATATGAGTTCTTACTTTTAAACGTTCAATTAGAAGGAATCTTAGACCTTCAAGATCCTGCACACTTTCGCCAGGGAAGAGCTAGCTTTGATCGATCAAATTTGACAACAATTAGTGACATGAAAAAAAAAACTTGAGTTTATGCTTTCTTTATTCAGTAAAATTAGAGCTTATTCCGATAAAAAAATTGAGACGAGTACACTGAGCCGCAACCGACACCGTGAGAAATGATACTCGCCGAATTATCCCACATCTTTGTAGAAGGGATTGGAGGTGAATTTTTGAGTATGAACAATATTAATCTCAACTCGCAAGTTAAAGGTCAACATCATCTGTAGTTTACAATCCAACATCCAATTGAAGTGGCATTATCGTTATACAATCGTAGAAAACTCATTTGATCAATAATTTCTGGCTGTGTCGACGATTCTTATCAAAATAATACAACATTATCACTCATCCGCCCCTGTCACAGTTATGTCTTTCTATGTACTAAACTTTTAAGAACTCAAGCCCAAGGCCATGATGAGTGCATGCCCATGAACCATTATGAGCATTAGTTACATGACTCAAGATGAATTATTATATTGTAACATCAATATGCAAAGGGTAGATGACACTGACCAATTACCATGCATTACTAGGGCTCGTTTAGATTGGTTATATATATATATATATATATATATATATATATATATATATATATATATATAAGTATTTTTTTCCTGAAAAAATACTTCTTTTCTAATAAGTATTTAGTTAGGCTTCCAAAAAAGTTAAAACATTACTTCAAAAAAAAAAAAAAAACCTCAAATTTCATTTTTCAAGAAACTAGAAATTTTAAATTTAAAAAATATTTTTTAAAAAATTATAAAAAAAATATTCTTATAGAAAAGTCAATCCAAACAAATCTAAGAGGCTTTTATGTATCTCATATTTAAGTATTGACAATGCAACGAGCAAAGTTATGGGATAATTAACACGTGGCAAAGATGGTGCAGAGTTGGCATTGCAACTCTTTATAGTTTGCCTACCTCAGCCAGCATATGTTTTAAGTAACATTAATTCATCAAGTAATGAATGAAATGAAGAGGGCACATGATGTGAAAAATACATGAAAGATACAAAAAGAAGTAGTAACTAGCTATGTGTGAACGCATTTAATATATAGATATATGGAACTTGATCGCTTCTACTTCCATGCATGCATCATATCTCCAAGCCAACTTATTACATCGTGATATCTCACGTCAATTTGTGAGGTGACTTGTAATTTATTTAAAAGTGGCTGGTATGGATATATTTAACAACTTGGGTTAACTATTTTGGACTAATTAATTAAAGGCTGAAGTAATTATTAGTTATGCTTACAACACCGGTTTCGCTCGCGGGTTTGGACTTGAGAATGTGACATACATTATCTTTAAATTGCACACATGCACGAGGGAAAGGAAAAGAGAGTGATGTAAATGAAAAATAACAAAAGAAAAATAAAAGAAAGAGCCGGGTTCTCTAATTTGGATTGCTAAAGGATTAATGGATAATAAGGGGGAAAATGAGAGGATATGTTTCATTTGAATTACAAAGAAAAGGATAATTTTTATGGACATGTATATTATTTAATATTCTTAATCGGATGTTTTCAAGCTCAAAAAGGGTTATCACATCATTAGCTTAGTTGACTGATTTTTATTCTCTTTTAATTAATACATGTTTAATTATAAAATTAGTTCTTTGATTTGAAACTGAGAAATATCATATTATCAGTTTAGTTACTATCTTTTATTCTTTCTTTGTCTTTTTTAGCTAATGCATATACTAATATTAATTACTATAAAATTAATTTGTCTATTCATTTGTGCTCTCTTTCATGCATACACACACAAAGACCCACACACATACATACATAAATATGAACACGTAGGTTTTTAATTTATATGTCGACAGTAAAAATAAACTCGGAATGGTTGTTTCAGTGCCAACTTGCTATTCGAACTCATTGGGAACTGCAACTCGGCGACATTAATTGGAAAGGATCGTGTCGTGCTACTTGCTTGAATTTCTTGAAGGGGAAAGATCGAAGTGCTTAATTATACTCTCCCTCAAAAAGTTGGCAATAGTTGGTATAGGACACGTACTGTGTATTCAAATTTATCAATTAGTAATCGAATTACACTAAATGTCTAGGTAATCGGGCTCTTTTAGTTAAATTTCCCTCGTCACAAAAAACAAAAAGTTGGCAATGTTTGGATGGATTGGAGCATGTGAATCTTCATCGGATCATAAGAAATCAACTGATAGTAATTTGATATATAGTTGTCACATCTGGTCTCATATTCATATTTTGCGAGACTTATGTGTTATTTTTTAATAATTAACTTTGTTCGTTGTTATTGTTATTACGAATTTAAATATTTTAAGTTAATTTATTAGATTTAGTGTAGTAAAAGACCAATAAATGGATTTAAGTGGTTGTCAATATTAGTGATAGTAAAATGGTGGTGATCATGGTGGCAAAGTTTCTATGGCGGCCTACACTGTTTATTTAATGAGAGTTTACTACATATTATCTTACTTTTCATCAACTATATATTATTACATTTATGGTGAGATTTGTATATTAGAATGAATTTAGAAAATTATATGAAAATTAGTAATGAAATGAAAGGCAAGAGTTGAGAAGTCAAAGTAAAAAATTCAATAGAACTAGGAACGGTATGATCTGGAAAGTTTAAGATATTCCTTGGTTGTTGTTTACAATTTGATTTTGCTATGTTTTTCATAGAAAAGTAAGAGTTGAAAAGTCAAAGGTATGCTACTAAAATGCTGCCATGTGACTTGACCTGGTAGAAAGAACAAAAACAAGAGGCGGTATTTCAACCCTTACTTTTCTATGAAAAACATAGCAAAATCACATTGTAAACTACAACCTAGGAATTTCTTAAATTTAATACGACAAAATATATTTATTTTTTATCTTTTACATTAATTTTCAAATTTTAGCACTAACAATTATAAAGTTATAAAAGTACTCATTTCTCTCACGTATCATACAAGTACTATCATATCATATAAATATTGAAATAATTATCAAAAATATTTTTCAATTTTGAAATCATTATATAAATTTTAATATATATCACATATAAATATTGAAACTCGTGCATTTTACTGTTAGACAGGCTAGTTCTTTAAGAAGGAGAGAATGTACAAGTGCATTGTATTAAACCCAAAAAAGAAAAAGAAAAAGAAAAAAAATCAAAGACAATGAGATCAGGAAAGATAAAGAAAAATCAATAATAACCTGCTTTCCTAGCTCAGTTGGTTAGAGCACCAGTTTAGTAAGCGGGAGGTCTTGAGTTGACTCTCAACGAAAGCATATGTGCCTTTAACTGCCTACCCAAAAAGAAAAAAAATAAAAATAAAAAGGAATAAAGTTAAGTGAATAAAATTTTCCTGACAACGGCTGCAAACTACTCGAGCTAACAAAAGCCACTGCATTATTATTAACCATTTTTACTTGTAGTTGTAATCAAGTCACTTTCCTGTACCAACTCTTAACAGTTTCTACGCACATGCAATTGTCATTTTGCCAATTTAAGGGTTCGTAAATTAATTGAATGCAAAAGTTTATTGCGTGGGATTAATAAATTCATAGCCTGCAATAAGTTGTTTTCATCTTGAGTTTCTCTTTCCAGCTCTCACGTCTCTCATAGTTAAGGGTGGATACCTAAGTTTTTTTTTTTTTTTTGGGTGAGGATAACACATAATTTTATAATTATACAATATGTAATTTTTTCTCGTGGCGAATAATTATATTTCTAGACTAAAAACTACATAGAGAGTTTCAAGAAACTTGCAGCCTGCAGTGAAGATTGCGTCAGTCTGTACCGGTAGTTTTGATGTATGTTACATTTGGAGGATTAATGCATGCATTTGTTAATCCAATCACTAAAACATATCAATTTTGACCTACAAATTAAGAAACGTGTTCAATAAATAATAGAGTAAAATATATTTCATCCTCTTGGTGTTTGTCGAAATTGTATGAAACCCTTACATAAAAACGAGCTAACACCACTCGTGTCATAAAAAATGTCACTAATACCCTTATTTTTGGAGACTGTTTCACAACACGTAAAAAATTAGGAACTTTATGTAACGTTAATCTTCAAAGCATAAGGTAGAAATTATTACTCAAAATGAAATAATCTTTAACACTTGAACTACACTTCTTAACCCAACCACTTACCTTTTTGATCATATCTTTTTACCTAAATTTGTGGATATATATATTCATTGGCATCTATCTAATCGTCATAATAAGAATATATAAGATTGGGATAGATGAAGAGTGGTTGGAACTATTTACAGCAATCCCACCAACTGCATATTAAATGCTTTATATATATGACACCAAATTCGTCACCTTGCCCATGCCAAGAATCAGCACTTGCGATTCTCTTTCAACTCTTAATTTTCATTACAACTGGTTTTTCATGCGTTTCTTTTTCAGCTATACTTAGTTCATGCCCATCCCTTTTATTACTACTGCTCTTTCATATCCTTCTTTGCTTTTGTTTATATATATATAGTACTTCTGCTTTTGCTTATAAGTTAATTATAGCTGAGATAAGTTTTAAGACTTCTTTTGTCTTTCTTATAGTTCTTTCGGCACATATATACTTGGTGGTGTTGCAGAAGCAGTGTTAAGTTTTATTAGGCATTTTCAAGATGTTTATGAAGAACTTCAGGTTGATCACAGGCATACCAGGCCCTAGTGGGTTTGGATCGGCTTCTACTGCTGAAGATGTCACCCAGGGGATCGATGCAAGCAATCTCATTGCCATTGTTACAGGTTATATACATTTATATACACACACGCACAAGTATATATATATATATATATATATATATATATATACACACACATACATACATATACATATACATAAATATATGTATATGTATTCCGTGGCTAACGTGTTTAACGTGCAAAATGTATGCAAAGAAGAAGTAGTTATTTTTAGAATTTTTTTTTTTCAAAGTGGGCTATCATTAATTATTTTTTATTTTATAAAATAGGTTGAATATCTAGTTTATAAGTTGGGCTTTGTGATCATATTAGTTTTAACCTACCTCATTAATCCATACGGTTCAACCTACCTACATAGATGATGAATGGGATTGTTTGGATTGATTTGTTTTTATGAAAAAATATTTTTCCTTTGAACAAGGTATACTATTTTTGTAATAAGTAATACTTTAAAAAAGAATTAGAATTCTGAAAAAAAAAATTAAAATTTAACTTTTTTTAAAAGTAAAAAATTTCAGCTTTTAAAAAGGTATTTTTTTGGTCAAAAGTTAGAGGAAAAATATTTTTTAAAAAAGTCACTCTTGTAGGCTGTAGCATTGTTTTGTCTTTGGGTTTTCATGCATCTTCATGTCGGTTGGAAAATCTCATGTTCAATCAATATCAATAATTCGTTCAAAAATGTCTGTTCATATTGCTGTTTCTATGATGTTGGACTTTTATGTAGTCAGTTTATTGTCGGGAGCAATAGGTGTGGAGTTGCCGTCTTATACGCGGGTCACGCTCACCTTGACCGCTAAAATCCTGTACACATGGACTTTCACAACTTGTAGAAGAGATATTCAATAAAGATAACCTTGTGAAGAGTGATTTGTTATATTTATTTGTTTCGTTTAATACGTCCTTTAATGTATATATGTGTCTACATAATTTGTTTTTGAATTTTACACGCATATTTTAATATTTAAGTGTAGGTGTGACTCAAATTTGTAATTAATTTGGTTCTAGTGCCATAATAAGTTAGTATATATATTTAAAAGTTTAAATTTGTAAAAAAGAGTTTGTTGTATTTGCTTATTTTGCTTAACACAAATTCAATTATGATGATAAAATGATTTTATAAATATCTTTTAGAATTCTACAACGTATAAGAGAGATTTCTTTAGAATTTTTTAAGTTTTTATAATGTTACACGACATTACGAACAGAATTATTATAAATTTATAATGTAAGTATATATATGCTGGCACAAGTTTCTCTCTGTAGCTGAAAGTATGTAATTTTATGTACCATATTCAAATATTCATCTGAAATAATATCCAAAAACAATAGTCTAATAGTTGGCCATGCATAACTTTTCATTTCTAGCTTCTCATAATATTTTCTGTTTCTTTTTTTCCAGTTCAGATGCACGCTAACCCTAAACAGTAAATGCTATTGGAACATCAAAAAAGGGTTTTAATTTGTTGATAAGAGTATAACTGACCTAACCTAAATTTTATCGGATTACCAATAAGACAAATTTCTTACTGGTAATTTTTGGCATTATCATTTGTTATTGGTGACAGCACTTTTCTCCTTATGACGTAATCTATGGATTATGATGTGTACTTTTCTCTCCCGTGAGATCATGAATTGCCGCCGCTTACGTCTCGAAATTTTCTTTTTTTTTTTCTTTTTTTATGGGTGGGTCACCGCTTGTTGAAGTCTGTCATGGACTTAATGCACCAACTACAGTATTGAATTTGAAAACCCAGGTAATATGTTCCTGCCGCATGTTGTTACCTAACTGAAATAATAACGTCACATGCTTTATATATATATATATATATATATATATATACATATGTATATGTATATATATATATATGTATATGTGTGTATATGTATATATATATATATGTATATGTGTGTATATGTATATGTATGTATGTATATTATGAAATAATAACAAGTATAAGGTAGTGGATCTAATTAGCAATCGCAATTTTATAATTATGTTTGAGAAATATATATCACAACTTAATGAAGGTGATATTGTATCACTAAACACGAATAAAGTCCCAAAACAATAAGATAAATAAGTTTTTTCAAATCGTACAAATCCACGTCGAGCCCAAGTGAAAGGTTTGGTTAAAATATGCTAGATTCTACTACCAAGTATACAAATGGAACCTAGTAAATAATCTAAATTCTTTTATTATAACTGTATAATCATTTCAGTACCATAAAATTCTTCTCATAATTAAGGATTTTCAAAATTCTAATGAGAAAAGCTTGATGTTCTTGCAGGAGGTGCTGTTGGCTTAGGCCTGGAGACAGCAAGAGTTTTAGCTCTTAGGAAAGCTCATGTCATAATTGCTGCCAGAAACATGGAGGCTGCAAATGAAGCCAAGCGAAAAATTCTTGAAGACAACGAAAATGCTCGTGTCGATGTCTTAAAACTCGACCTTTGCTCCATCAAGTCAATCAAGGAATTTGCTGACAACTTCATTGCTCTCAACCTTCCACTCAACATCTTGATGTAATATAATCTTCCTCTCTCCCACACACCCCCCCCCCCCAAGCCCCACATGCATCGGTATATATTAATATCACTTTCATAACGTTATAATGTTATAACAAGAATCTGTTGAATTGTATTATTAGAAACAATGCTGGTATCATGTTCTGTCCATTTCAGCTGTCACAAGATGGAATTGAGGTGCAATTTGCAACGAATCATCTGGGTGGGTTGACATTTATGCACATCTCATGTGGTCCAAAATTTTCATTAATCACCTGAGCATGCTTTTATCCATATGAAATATAATCCAGAATTGATTGATCATTTATAGGTCATTTCTACTTGACAAACCTTCTGCTTGACAAAATGAAGAATACTGCAAAATCAACTGGTATTCAAGGAAGGATCATCAATTTGTCATCAATAGCTCACCAATACACTTATCGTGGAGGGATTCGATTTGATAAGCTTAATGATAAAAGAAGGTTTGTCATTCTTGATGATGAGTTTTATATCTCCTTGTAACATTTTAGTTGATCAGAATAACTGACAATCAACTTTTGGTTTTTCTTGTCCTTGTTACTTTTGCCTGGAATCAGTTACTCAGACAAAAAAGGATACGGACAATCCAAATTGGCCAACATATTACATGCGAATGAGCTCTCTCGACGTTTACAGGTAATCTTTTAAGCGTACTAAAGTCTTTTCTACTTTGTGTTTGCGAAAGTGATGTCCTGGACTGCTCATAAACGTTAATATACAAGCGGATAGTAGTACTCTGTTGGGGTGTGACGCAACGGAATGATATGGTTGCCGAAGCAAGATCACGCAACTAAAATAGAAAATGAAAAAAAATGGATAATTGAGACACCAAAATTTTACGTGAAAAACCCTCAAGCAAATTGAGAGAAAAACCACAGACAAGTAAAGAGGATTTCACTATGTTTAAAAGTATTTTACAATCTGGTCTCTAAAATAAGGAGAAAACAATTTTACTCTCTCTTATGATAGGAGAAACTCTCTCTCACACTAATTTATATAACAAGTGGAAGAAATGCTACACTTGGGAGAATTCTTTCTTATTTTCTCTAAATGCTTTGAATTGCTTTTTGCTTTGATGCATTGCCTTCTCCTGGATCCCTCTATTTATGGGGGAAAATTGGAGACAATCAATTAAATGCAATGCTTAATTTTCTTCATCACATTAAATGCCATGCAAGTTTTTCTTCTAAGCTAGCAAATAACCTTACTTCGATTTTCAACCTTTGTATACAATTGTAAAGACTTTGTTTGCTTCTTATATTTCCCATGCACCGAATTGACAAAAGCTCACCAAGTTTGCTTCATTTTCAATTTTTGTGTGCTAGCAACTTGACTTTAACCTCAAAGTGAGCTTTACTCCTGACATGCTCCCACTTAAAGTTCACTTTGAGTTCTTCAAATCTCTCCAAACTTGCCATTACCAAGTCACTTACGTCTCTACAAGGCGATAAAAGGATCTACTCCAGACAAACTTGTCAACGTTGATTGGCTTTATCATAACATCTGCTAGTTCTCGTTAGTGTGAATATTCTGCGTGTCCACAGTTCCTTCATCCACTACTTCACGAACAAAGTGATATTGAACACCTATGTGCTTCGTCCTGAAATGAAAGGCTAGATTCTTTGCAATAATTCCTGAAAATTAGGAGGCACTGAAAACAAAGAAATTGTTAGAGTTCTCATTTCTATCTAGGCCCAACACGCTTGATGTTAAGAAAAGATCTCTTGTAGGAAGGTTGGCTAGAGATTTCTTGTAAAAACAGTAGCCCTAGTCAGTTCATAATGAGAAGATTTGCATTTTTTTTTTTGTTTTGATTCCATGTATAGTTCTCATTATGCACATAAGGAAGGAGCCGTATGTTGCAAGGCACTCTAACTGTCACGATACAAGGGAGTCTTCTCTTGTTTGTACCTGAGCTGCTCCATTAACCCTTGAATCCAAATTCCTCCTTAACAAGTGTGTGTAGCTGCCATGTACTTGGCCTTTGTTGTAGAGAGTGCCATAACAGTCTGTAACTCGAATACCCAGCTCACCGCTTCTCCCGCAAGTGTAAACACATAGCCAGTAGTGAACTTCCGTTTATCGAAATCACTTGTAAAACCTGAATCGACAGCCCCTGACAGTAAATTTTGATCCTCCATAACATAATGCAACATTTGAGGCTCCTTTAATATATCTCAAGGTCCTCTTAACAGCATTCCAATGCCCTCTACCAGGATTTGCCATAAATCGACTGACTGTTCGAATAACTTGAGCAATATCTAGTCTCGTACATATCATAGTGAACATGAGACTTCCCACTGCTGATGCATATAGTACTCGAGACATATCCATCCTCTTTGCTTCACTACTAGGGCACATACTTAAGGATAATTTATAGTTGACAAAAAGTGGGGTCGAGATTTCCTTACAATCTTGCACGTTGAAGTGCCGCAAGATTTTTTTGAAGTAGTTCTTCTAGGAAATCCATACTTTCCTGCCTTTTCTGTCTCGGTGAATTTGTATCCCTAAAATCTTGTTTGCTGGTCCTAAATCCTTCATGTTGAACTCCCTAGCCAACTATATCTTCAATTCTTGGACACAATCTTTACTGAGGCTTGCTACCAGCATATTGTCCACGTACAAAAGCAGAATTATGAAATCATTACCTCTAAATCTCGTCATACGTATAATGGTCTGTGTTGACTCTGTTGTACTCGAGGCTAATTATGAAGAAATCAAATCTCTTGTACCAACACCTTGGCGCCTGCTTTAGACCGTATAGGGATTTGGTTAACCTACAAACCAAGTTTTCTTTTCCTTTCTCAATAAATCCTTCTGGTTGGAACATATAAATCTCTTCTTCAAGTTCTCCATGAAGAAAAATCGTCTTTTACATCTAATTGTTCTTGATGTAAATCGAACACAGCACACATGGCCAGGACTACTTTGACAGTTGTAAGTCTAATAACTGGAGAAATATCTCGTTGAAGTCAATGCCTGCTTTCTAAGCAAATCTTTTCACCACTAGTCTTGCATGATATCGTTCCACCTGATCATTACTATCTCGTTTGATCTTGTAGACCCATTTGTTGCCGATGGCTTTCCTTCCAGATAGTAGTGGAACAAGCTCTCACGTCTTGTTTCTATGCAAAACTGCAATCGCTTCTTGCATTATTGTCATCCACAGTGCAACATCAGGGTTGCTCATAGCGTTGTGATAATTTGATGGTTCTCCATCCTTCGTTAGAATATAGTATGTAACATTACTTGCCACAACATAATCGGAGTGCCATGATGGTCTTGTTGTCTGACGCGACGAACATCGGACTTCTGTAACCTCTGCCTTCCTCGTGCTTTTGTGCAGCTTCAGAAGAAGCGTCTCTTTGTTCTGGTTTGTCTTCAACTTCCACTACGGTAGTCTCCTTTTCAATGTTGTCATCTTCTTCACTTTTTAGTTTATTCTCTACAAATATTACATCTCTGCTGACGACAATCTTGTGGTCAGTGGGATTCTACAAGCGATACCCCTTAACATCGTCAGCATACCCCAAGAATATGTATTTCCTGGATTTCAGACCTAACTTTGTTCTTCCTTTGGAACTATACATCACTTATACGGGACATTTAAAAACATGTAAGGTAGAATGATTTTTGGGTTTACCGGTCTCTATTGGTGTCTTTAACCCAATTGCCGTTGACGGTGATCGGTTTATCAGGTGACAGGCGATTTTGATTGCTTCTGCCCAGAATGACTTGGCTAGTCTTGCAGTTTCCAACATCGCTCTCATTCTTTCGAGTAGAGTTCTGTTCATCTGCTCTGTAACTCCATTTTCCTAAGGTGTATGTAGAACCGTGAACTATCTCTGTATACCCTCATGCTTGTAAAATGCTAGAAAACTCATGTCAGTGTATTCTCCTCCATTGTCTGTCCTCAAACACTTAATCCTTTTGATGGATTCAAGTTCCACTTGTGCTTTGTACTCCTTGAATATTGAAAACACATCTAACTTGTTTTTAATCGGGTACACCCACAATTTTTTTGGAGTAGCCATCAATGAATGATACAAGATATTTTGCTCCTCCTAGGGATAAAATTGGTGATTTCTATACATCTGAGTGAACCAAGTCCAAAATATGTCTACTTTTGGCAGTAGATCTTCCAAATGATAATCTGTGCTACTTACTAGTCACACAGTGCTCACAGAACGGTAAGTTTACTGACTTGAGCCCATGTAAGAGATTACATTCTGCAAGAATCTTCAAACCTCGTTTGGACATGTGGCCAAGTCTGCAATGCCACATTATTGTTGACTTTTCTTGATTGGCTGATACAATAAATACATCTGCCTCCTGCAACGTATCTCCTAACAACATGTATAGATTTACCGCAATATTTTCTGCCTTGATCACTACAAGCGCGCCTTTGATGAGCTCCATGATCCCAACCTTGATATGGGTCTTGCAGTCAAGGTCATTTAGTTGTCAAAGAGACAACAGATTCTTCTTCAAGCCTTTTACGTGTCGTACTCCTTCAATGGTGTGAATTGTACCATCGTGCATTTTTATCTGGATGGTGTTGATTCCAACAATCTTTAAGGCATGTTCATTACCCATGTACATGGATCCTCCAGAGCATGGTTCATATGTGTAGAACCATTCTCGACGAGAGGTTATGTGCCAAGTTGCTCCTAAATCCATTATCCGTATATCAATAAGCTCATTTCTGCCTTTAGAAGTTGTTGCTGCTTCGCTGTATAAGAGGTCTCCATCACCAGACGTACCCGCAACACATCCTTGAGAGTTCGTGACCTCGGGAGTTGTCTTGTAGCGCCAACAATCCTTCTTGACGTGCCCTTTCTTGCCATAATTGTAGCACTTGATATTCTTCCTACTTCGAGATTTCGATTTACCATGATTTGTGACTTCTACTTGAGCCACATTCCGTTAGTCTGCCTCTCGTCATTGTTAGTGCCTCTGCTTGCTTTGAGCTTCCAAGTCTATCCTCCCTGTTCTTGTGCTTGGACTCCTCTTCCAGAGCAGGAGCTGCAACGTCGTCAAAGATTAGACTGTCTGTAAGAACATTATTAGTGTAGTTGATGATGAGTTGATCATACAAGTTTGGTAGACTTTGAAACAGGATCTCCGCATGTTCAAGCTCCGCTATTTTATGACCCAATGACGTGAGTTGAGAAAATAGCGTATTTAAGGTATTGATATGTTTCGTAACTAGTGTGGTCTCCCCTATTTGAAGAGTATAAAGTCTCATCTTCAAGAAGATCTTGTTGTGAAGTGACTTGACCTCGTATAATCTACTCAGCGTATCCCAAATTTCTTTTGCCGACATTTTTTCCTCGACGCTTGATAGCACCGAATCTACCAATGCTAGATGCAAATTGGCAACAACAACATCATCTATTTCTTTCCACTTGTCGTCAATTACCCATGCTAGCTTGCTTTCAATTGCCGCAAGACAGTTTTCCTTTCTCAGAATGACTTTCATCTTCAATTTCCACATGGAGAAATTACTCCCGTTGAACTTCTTTATTTCGTATTTCGCCGCCATACTGTTGATGACGATCTGCTTCTGGAATTGGATCTACTCCCACTATTTCACTGTGAACAATACCATTTACATAAACAATACCGTGCATAGTGACAGCCCATAACTGTATATATTAATATGTGAATAATAACAATACCCTCAACTTGTGGCTCTGATACCACTGTTGGGGTGTGGTGCAGCAGAATAATAGCGTTGCTGAAACAAGATTACGCAACTAAAATAGGAAATGAGACAAAATGGATAATTGAGACACCAAAATTTTATGTGGAAAACTCTCAAACAAATTGAGGGAAAAACCATAGGCAAGTAAGGAGGATTTCACTATGTGTAAAAATATTTTACAATCTTCTCTCTAAAATAAGGAGAAAACAATTTTACTCTTTCTTATAATAGGAGAAACTCTCTTTCACACTAATTTATATAATAAGTGGAAGAAATGCTACACTTAGGAGAATTCTTTCTTATTCTCTCTAAATGCTTTGAATTGCTTCTTGCTTTGATGCATTGCCTTCTCCCAGATCCCTCTATTTATAGGGAAAAATTAGAGACAATCAATTAAATCCAATGCTTAATTTTTCCTCATCACATTAAATGCCATGCAAGTTTTTCTTCTAAGCTAGCAAATAGCCGTACTGTGTTTTTCAACCTTTGCATGCAATTGTAAAAATTTTGTTTGCTTCTTATATTTTCCATGCACCAAATTGACAAAAGATTATCAAGCTTGCTTCATTTTCAATATTTCTATGCTAGTAACTTGACTTTAAGCTCAAAGTGAGCTTTACTCCTGACATACTCTGATTCCGGGAATTTTTGTTCTGTTTTTGGGAGTAGTCACTTGATGGTTTGTTATTTTGGCTTCTTAAGTAATGAACTTCAGAATGCATCATGTATGTAGCATTCAATTTTCCAACTCAAGATTTTTTTTACATTTGATCATGTATCTTCGGTTGACAAGCAGGCAGAAGGAGCGAATATCACTGTCAACTCGCTGCATCCAGGGATAATTATGACAAATCTTATGAAACATTCTGCATTTTTAATGGGTAGGTGTAATTTCGCAGAACTCTCTCAGATTTTCCCGTCTCAAATCCGAAGTTTCTAGTAGTGTTCCCCCTCCTCCTTTTTTTGGAGATTTGATTCAGCTCTACAATTGGCAGGACTTTTGAAGCTAGTCAGTTTTTTCATATGGAAGAATGTTCCTCAGGTAAGTTAAACAATCTGGATATGGAAACTCATAATTTTAGCTCAGTCTGCAAACATGCCTATTTCCTCTGCCGTGTTACTAAAACATGTTATCGAGGTTGTAGAGGCTGATTAAACTCTGCAATGGTTTTTTCCTTAGGGGGCAGCAACAACATGTTATGTTGCGCTCCATCCGCAACTGAAAGATGTGACTGGAAAATACTTCCTTGACTGCAATGAATGGAAACCGAGCAAGTTCGCAAGAAATGAAGTTTTAGCAAAGAGATTATGGGATTTCAGTGACAAGCTGGTTGACGCTGCTGAAAATACAGGAAGTAGATGATTTGACTCAACGAATATAGACACTCTTGCTGATTACACTGAAGCTCTTATGTAGAAGCCAAAGACTACATCGGTGTCATATCCAGTTGCAGACTTAGACATATGTGTTGGTTTATTATGCATTTGAAGAAGTTTACACCTGATAGTAAGATTTTCATCTAGTTGCACTACCCTTGTGTCATTGATATATGTTCATCTATCTTGAATTCCATTGTAAACGTAATGGCTAGCTGTAGAAATTTGTCTGCAAATATTGTCTGTGTCATGGTATTGACAAGTCGCATTTACTGAATAATATGAGCTTTTGATATCCTCAGTTCATTCAGAAGGCCAGCTGTTTGGTACATTTTGTTTTCCATTTCTGATGTGCTGAAGATGAGGAGTTAGGTGTAGGAGACAATATTTGTGAAACGTAAACCGCTCTCTGGCTGTTTAAACTTTTAAACGAGGAATTCAGTTATGTGACTCTTGGATGCTAAGAAACCAATTACCTTACTCTTGATCAGATTCCCAAAAAATGAAAAGAAGAAAGAAAAGGGAGAGGAAAGAAGGAATCCACTTTGACTATACAAAATCAGTTGACGGTTATTCAATTTCCATCCTCAACATATCTCATTGACATCGAGAAGCTTCTTTCAAATAATCAATAAAACCATTCAACCAGCTACATAAACCAAACAATCTAGTAACTTTGAGTACTCAATCTGAAACAAATCAAAAAATTGTTTGGCCAGTGAGGTTAATAATATACGCGAAAATCTCTATAAGGTTTCACGCGCAGTACATGTCCATAGAACCTAATCTTTCTCAGCCATGTAACGCAAGGAAGCCTAATTTTCTCTCTGCTAATATCTGATCAATGTTGTTCGTCATCATCAGCCTCCCACAAGCCTAGCGCTTTAACTGCATAAGCACAGGCAGGTACGATGACTGCAGCAAAAACCAGAGGCACCAGCATGTCCATTTTGGACCCTTTAAACAGCTTCGCAGGGAAACAGAACACCTCGTTCGGAATATCCAGAGGAACCCTCACAGACCCTGTCGCATGACATGCTGCAGAGAAAGAATAAGATGGATTTATAGCAGAAACAAAAGCCAACTCTGGAGAAAATGAAGCCACTGCAACCATTACAGTCAGCAGGGTCGTCCATGTTGCAGAATATAGCAAAAATGGCCATCTTGGAGAAAACCTTTGCAGCAGTGTGTTGAAGAAAGTGATTCTCATTTTCAAGAATGCTCTTCAGAAGAAAGTTTAGAATTGAAACTGGGTTTTGCAGGAGGATTATTTATGTTTTAGTCAACTCATTTGGATTTTAATAGCATAATGAGAAGGGGGAGGGACCTAATCTCAACTACTTTGAAGATACTAGTAGATTAGTTGTGGATAATAGAGAAAAAAGAGCCTCAGGAGAAACAATAGCCTAACTGCTCTGTTAAACTCTTTGTCTGCTTGGTGTTAACGGCAGTTGACTGCATTATAATGTTATAAAAGAGATTTTGTGATAAAATAATGATAGTAATTTGATGGTTTTGAAAGAATGTATTTGGCCATGCGATTAATGACGTTTTCTCATTAATTTATGGTAGAGTATATCAAGTTTATAGAATATCAAACTCTAAACTTTATAGAATACAAGTAATGTCGGTAATTATCCTACTAGATACAAGCATTACCATATGTAGAAGAGATTTATAATTAATTATCTAATATTTATCTGACAGGTTTGTTATGCGCAAACTTCAGGTTTTTATGTTTTTTTAGTTTTTTAAGCAGAGAAACAATAGTTTTCAGTCTTTTTTCTTTTTTCTCGTCTCTTTCGCCTTTTTCTTAACCCGCTTCTATTCTCCCTTGCATTGCTTGGATCTAGTAAGTTGCATTTGAAAACCACCTTTGGATAACCACCTCTGACAAACAATGTATACATTTATGGAATTGATTCTTTTATAACGTTATCAAACTATAAAAATTATCTATGTAATTATGATAAAATTATCTGGATAGTTCATAACTATTGAATCACTATGAAGGAATCCAAATCCGTACATTTACATAATACATAACAAAACCAAATTGTTTACTTGTCACTGAAATTGCAGAGAAACTACCTAAATAAAGTCAAACATTCCTTATAGTTTGTTTCATCCAAAAACGCAGTGCAAAATCAATTCATAACTATCGTTTGATTGTGGCATTGCTTGTGGTAGATTCACAAGTAATCCGGAGCCATATGATCAACTCGTCAAGAGGCATGATCTGGAAAGGCTTTCTCTACCTTAAGCATCAGGAATAGAAAACTAGTAATCGATATCGCGAGTGCAGCAACCATAATCACCACCATTGTCTGCAGGGATATGTATGGACTCACAAAAGAGAGAAATGCAATTGAAAGACTTTGCCAAAGCTTAAGCTGCGAAAATGCTCCTTCCTGCAGAAAAAAGAATGAAAAGTTAGGTATACTTCTGGACACCAAAAGAAAAAATGTTCCACACGGGAATACTGACTGAAAATTAGTGGGGGATTTAAATACAGATTACCATCTAATCTAAAAGGTAAGTGCGTGGTAATCAATTAATATTATCTAAAAGGTAAGTGCATGGTAATCAATTAATATTCACGAGACAACTCACACATTCAAGAAGTCATGAGAAATCCAGCATAAGAGAGTAAAATAATACCAGATCATGCTTGAAGAGAATTCCAAGCAAAGCACACAGCTGGGTGTTGAGTACTCCATCACCAATGCCCAACAAGGCTGCCATGAGAAGTGGGTAAATTACACCAAGTACTCCACTAGTCGCGCTGCATAAATACCCAAATTGGGAGGAAATTAAATTTGAAATTGTCTTGAGAAAAGATGTTCATAACACATTCGGACATCCTCCAAATATCAAATGCTTTCGAAAGAGAGCAAACCTGTAGCTGAGCAGAAGCCAGACATACACAGTAGCCTGAACAAAAGCTCCGCTAAGGACTATTAGGGCGATTGATGGCAGACCAGACGTGAGTCTACCAGCAGCCAGTGAACACTGAGACATGTTTTAAAAAAAGGACGTCGAAACTAGTTATTCTAGATTGTATGTTACACAACAATATATCATCCCAGAATGTGAACATTTAAGTGCTTGCAATTGGGGTGAAACTATCCATACCTATGTAGTTTTAGTTTCTAGTATCTTCTGTTAGCCGAGCTATGGCCTGGTACTATAAAATGGTCTGCTCCTAAAATGTCTTGCAACAAAATAAGTTAAAAACAAAATCAGAAGAGAAGGGAAAAGTCACCAAGTATCTTCCTTCAGTGGTACGGGAGACACTACAACATAATGAAACTTGTGCTATGAACAATCATTTCAAGATGAAGCTGTCTGTGCATGGTTTATTGTTTTACTCAATTACATAATCAGATCAATTAAATGAAAAAGGAATAAGTCACATTCAGAACCGATGTTAATAAAGAAGAGAGCTAGCCCTGCAGGCAGTTAATTAATTAAACATAGATCGTAAGAGTTATATACTTCTCTGTTCTTATACTTACTATTGCATCAAAGAGCCCGTAAACTGCCATTGCCCCACCAACACCGGCCTCGCCAAGTGGAGGCTTAACGATAAACTTGGTGTAATAAGCCCTGATAACCAAACATCATTTTTATAATTGAATAATATGTATAAGAAACAATAATGTAACTTTTATAATTATAGTGCAATAAATTTGATAGGTATTTACCACACAAACACTTGTTGTAGGCCTGAATATGCAATTATCGGTATGCTCAAGAGTATTCTTCTGTCTGTAAACAGATCAGCGACAGACTTTGATGAAGATACCACCGAAGTACAAAGACTAACACTAAAATCTTGCAGTCCTTCCTCTTCTGTACATTTCCTCTTAGTTAAGAAGCACATCAGAATTATACCCAAGGTCATTATACAAAGGAACACAACAAAAAGTAGAGTAGTTCCTCTCATCCTTCCTCCCTGCAGCAGAATCTTCATATGAGGGGCTTATGTATTGAAGTAAGAGAAAAATACTCATTTCAAATCCCATAATGCAATTCAAGACATAAGTTTCTTGGTGAGTAAACAATTTCCTACGTCACAGTTTCTCTTTCTGGTAGTTGATGTTTCTATTGCTTATCCAACTAGCTAAGCTTTTCAATAGTAATAAATTAACACCTCAATTAGTGAAATGCCATTGAGCCCTCTCACTTTCTTTTCTGGAACTAGAAAAGAATGGCTTCCATTTCAGCTGCTGTTGGAGCTAGTTCAAACATCAGTTCACGTCAAGCTATTTAAGCTTTTAAGTGCTAATACAAATACAGCCATTCTCCAACTCATCTTCGTAGTTTATGAGAATTCGACATCTTAAGAGTGAATAATATAGCTGAATTCTTGTGTTACTTGGTATTTCAAGAAAAATGATAATCCAAACTCAATGATGCAACACAACTCAGTAACTCATTCCCATAGGTTCTTTAGGAACACCATAATCCACCTTCAGAATCACTTGAATTTGGGAGAAAAAGAATCAAGATTCTGTACTTTATGCAGTGACTCCTAGCATAGCAAGATCTTGAGGAAGCAAAACCAATTTAGTTTAAGAAAACTTAATTATTAATCTCATATATTCCAATTATATACTAAACACACTATATTCAGCTATGCAAAGAAGAAATATCAGTTATGCAGTTACAAGCTTAGAGTAGCAGCATTAATACCTCTCCATACCAAAAGATAGCAAGAGTGATTAGATTACCAACAAACTGCAAAATTAGAGAAAGAAGGTTTTCAAACTCTTCGATGTAGAAAAAATGTGTTGCTTGAAACTTTAACACCAAATACGCATTATTCCGGAAAGTTCAAACACTGCACCAGGTTAAGCGCAAACCTGGCCCAAAACTCTCCATTAAATTTGCCAATCACAGATTCTTCATCTAAATTGTAATCATTTGCATGACTGCGTGCAGTGGAAGTAAGATAAGTTCCCTGATATGAAGAACAACGAAAGAGTTACAGATTTATCAGATCAGAACAATCCATACTGGGGCATTGAAGCTAATAATTTGTTCCACCTGCCCAACCCATAAGACTGAAGCAGCAAAACCGAGGTACACAGAGGCTGGCACCATTGTGCACCTAAAATGGAGTTTAATTAGAAAACTGAAGATAAAAGAACTTTATCAGAATGTCATAAGTTGCATGCAATCCAAAAATGCATGACAGCCCATGCCTATTAAAGTAAAACCAGGTATAATGGACGTTGGCAGTGTGACAGTGCCTTCCCCCACCTCCAACCCTGGAGGGGCTCCCATGATTCGCATAATGCTTAAAAGTAGTGTGACCATTACTCATTCCTGCAGAGCAAGAATGCATGACTCCATTGTTAATCACCAAATAGTTGTGCTTGGTGAAGAATTACCAAAGGGAAAATGCTGATTTAGCTCTCGTCAGGACCAATCATATCCTCCCGCGTCAAGGAAAGATGAAAGAATATGAACAATCTCCGCCAAAATCTTAGTTTCTCCACAGGGATTCAATAAAGGCTAAAATGGTTCAAGAAACATGCAAGAGAAGTTTGATACCACCTACCTAGCCCTCAAGGAGGGACGCATAGCAATACCTTCTGAATTTTAGAGGGTACATCATTTTGCAAATAGATTGATATTGATGGTTGTTTCCTGTTTTCAAATGTCCGATAGGCTACCTACTGCAGTAGATGATTATGGATTGAGCAAACTCTTATAATAACTGCATAAACCAAGATCATTAGTAACTTATGATCGCATGTTTACATTATTCTCAAACATATTCAACACTTATATACCAGCTGTTAGTTAATCTTTTGTTATTGCGCATACAGAAGAACTCAAGCATTAGCATGCAAAAGCTATTACTGTTTCAGTGTCTCATTATAGTGAGCCCTGTGCATTACTCAGCCTTACATTTGTAAAAATGCAAAGTACAGCTGGTCACTGTAGACCTGAAAACGAGTTTGACTCTTCCTTGGACCCTTCAGGCACCATATTGCTTAGATAAAGCAGCTAGATGCTTCCAGAACTCCCTAAACCTTGCATTTTTTCCCACATGTTAATAGACATAGGCTTGCATCCTAGAACCAATTAGTAGAAAGTGGATTACTCTATGATGTTATGCAACAGTCTGGGGAATCATAATTTACCCATGTGGGAGAATTTTCTAGCACTTCCTCTCACATTTGACCAATGATGAAGAAGAACCTTTGAATGAGAGCTGGCATGGAGAAAAGAGAAGGAAGACAGTAAGCGAGACTACTGGTCACCCGTGGATGATACGAGGATGGACAAGACTTGATTAAGACCTAACTTCGATACCATATCCAGAAACATAGCATCCCATCTTAAAACCAATTAATATTCGATGGAGTTACCAAAAATCTTACGGTGCATCTAGAAACTCTTGATTATCAATGTGAAAGATTCTCTAAGAACACTCGCCCTCTTGCTTCCTATATCCCGGTGAAACATCACAAAATTTTCCAATGCATGACTAAGGGATTGATCACCCAAAACCATTTATCGGACTTTGCGGCATGCATACTTAAACCAACAATCTTGTATGTACTCATTCTAAGCACATTCCACAAAACCGTAAACAAAGATTGGAAAAAAAAAAAAAAAAAACTCACACTCATTTTAAGAATCTATGCAGAAAAGGAAAAAAGAACTAGGGAAAAGCATTACCAATTTGCCTTAGATTAGCAGCAACAAACAACCAATACCCAGTAGAGCCAAGAACCAAAGCATTCTTGGAGCCAAGCTTTCGGACCACAAAGGAAGCGACCAACGAACACACCGCAAATGACAAGTACAATATCCCAAGAGATATTATACCCAAATCACCCTCCTGCAGATGAAAGAAAATGGACAACATATAAAAATCAAAACGGCAAAAAAACTTGAAGTCGAAAAAAAAAAAAAAACAAGATGATCATTACAGTGTTGATGGTGCTTTCTAAACTCTGAGCAGCTCCATAGGCCGAGAAAAGCAACAAGAAGGCAAAGCTAAGAATATGGACATCTTTCTCGTGGTTGAGGATCTTCCGAGGTGGAGAATTCCCATCTAGGAGAGGTGTCTCTTCGTCGGTAGCCATTGAGAGACGGCTGATGATATTCCAATGAGTTCCACCTGGTGCTACAAGCCTTTTAAGTTTTATTTCTTATCTTCAACATCTCGCTCGTATTTTTATGTACGAATTAAATATTTTTAAATAAATGACGACGAAATGTATATATATCGGAGGACAAATTTTTAAATAAATGACGACGAAATGTATATAAACCGGAGGACAAATGGTAGTTAAACTGCCGGTCAAGCAAGGTATCGAAAGTTTGCTGAGAAAATTTAGAGTCATTGTTAATAGATTCGTATTGGATAACACAGTTGCTGTCGAATCTTTTGATTTGTTACTTCTATAAAAGAGATCGCATGAAAGTGACACTGCAAGTAACTTAGCGTGAAAGGGACACTGAAAGTAGCACGCAACCAAAATTATATTAAATTTGTCCCAAAATTATAAAAAGAAATTATATTAAACTTGTCCCAGAACTGTAACTTTTTTAGTGTAACGGTAAATTTCACTACATATTCGGTTAGAGCAATGCATTTGTGTAATTAAAATAAAGATGTCGTTGCTTGCCACGTATTGACCAAGTACAGTGACAGGTATAAAACTAACGATAAAGATGTCGAGCAATATAATAACGAGCATGGAGCTAATAAAAAAAAAGACGGCTCTAGACAAGAATGACAAGTTCATATGGCAACTCGACCAAGTTTTTACATCCCACAAACTATAAACATCTCGATCTCGAGAAAGGAGGATGTGTTGGCTTTTCCTAATAATCCCGAGTCCCATTTGAGTTGGATCTGCAGCTTGCAATTCAACCTGAATCCCATCTGCAGCCATTACAGACAAACAGGATGGTACGTGTTGAGCACATTGCAAAAATGGCCGGCTTCGAGAACACCTTTGCAAGAGAACCAACAGCCTGACTGATCCGTTAAGCTCTTCATTGCTTTGGTATTAGCGGGAATGCATGTCACTTTGCTATAATGTTATAAAAGAGATCTTGCATCATAAAGTAATGACAATAACATGATGGTTTATTGTGCGCGATCCTCAAGTCTACTTTTTCTTTAAGCAGAGAAACGATAGTTTACGTATGCTGTGTTTAGAATAAGCTTATTATAAGATGCTCATCTTATTGACGTGGAGAAGACGATATTTATTGTCTTTTTTATCCTATAAGGTATACAATATCTTGTCACAAACATTTTATGAAAATTCAAAACAAATCATACTTTTGATCTTATAAGATATAAGCAATCCATCCTTTAACTTATTTTTTACAACTATAGATAAGACATCTTCTCACAAGCATATTATAAAAACTCAAAAACCATACTTTTCTTTATAAAACATCAAATAAATACATCTTATAATAAGCTTATACTAAACGCAACAATAGCCTTTCTTTCTCATCTCTTTCGTCTTTTTCTTAACCCGCCTCTGTTTCACTCTTTTCTGGAGTTGTTTTATGATATGCTTGGTGATTTAGGGAACAATGAGAAGCTGTTAAAATTGCTAGGATCTTGCAAGTTGCACTTAGCTTAGTTCAAAACCCAGAAATCCCCTTTGAAAAACCAAGCATACATTTGCAAAATCGGATGCCCTTCTAACATAAGTAAATCATGAGAACCATCTACATTCATAACTATTGAATCTCTATGAGGGGATCTAAATTCGCACTTACATAATATATATCTAAATTGACCACTTGTCACTGAAATTGCAGAGAGAGTACCTAAATCAAGCCAAACTGCCTACACAAACCGAGAAAAGAAGCATGCGTCTGTAACACCCACACACTATATTTACAACTACTGTTTAATTATGGCATTACTTATGGTAAATTCACAAGTGACACAGAACCATCTATCAACTTGTCAAGAGGCCTGAACCGAAAAGGCTTTCTCTGCCTTAAGCATTAGGAGCAGGAAACCAGTTACCGATATCGCGAGTGCAGCAACCATAATCACCACCATCGTCTGCAAAGATATGTAAGGACTGACAAAAAAGACAAACGCGATTGAAAGGCTCTGCCAAAGCTTAAGTTGCGAAAATGCTCCTTCCTGTAGAAAATAGAAACAAAAAGTTTCCACCAAAGCACACCAAAAATGTTCCACCAAGTGGAAAAAAGAACGAAAATTTGGTACACAAAAACACACTGAAAGTAAAAGTTTTCCCCGCATAATGGACTTCTTCAAAATAAGCTAAATGTTCTTGCAAAGCCCTTTAGACAAAATAACTAATAAATATTAGTGTGTGGAGCCAAATATGGATTACCATCTATCTAAAAAGCTATGTGTGCAGTACTCAATCAATATTCACGAGAAATTCACGCATTGAAGAATTCATGAGAACACCAGGATAAGAAAGAAAAACAATACCAGATCATGCTTGAAGAGAATTCCAAGCAAAGCACATAGCTGGGTGTTGAATACACCATCACCAATGCCCAACAGAGCTGCTATGAGGAGTGGGTAAATTAGGCCAGGAACTCCACTAGTCACACTGCATAAATACCCAAAAATGGGGAGAAATTAAATTTTCAAAGTGTCTGAGTAGTGTTATTAATAACAAGTTCAGGCTTCCGCCTAACACCAAAAGATCTGGAAAGAGAATTAACCTGCAGCTGAGCAGAAGCCAGATATACGCAATAGCCTGAACAAAAGCTCCGCTAAGGACTATTACAGTGATTGATGGCAGACCAGACGTGAATCTACCAGCAGCCAGTGAGCACTGAGACATGTTTTAACAAAAGGACATCCAAAATAGTTATCAGAGACTGTATGTTACACAAAGACGCAACTTCCAAAATGCTAAATTTGTACCGTGCTTAAAGTTTACTTCGGATGAAACTATCCATATACAGTTTTTGGGTTCTAGAATCTTCTATTTCTTGAGCTTTGGCAAGAACAATAAAATGGTTTACTCCTAAAATTTCCTACCATCAAATGAGTTAAAAACAATACCAAAAGAAAAGGGAAAAGTTACCAAGTATCTTCCTTCAATGGTACAGGAGACATTACTACTTAAAGAAACTTGTGATATGAACAGATATATCAAGATGAAGCTGTTCACTCATGGTTTCTTGTTATTACTCAATTATACAACCTGATCAATTAAATGAAAAAAGAGAAGTGATGTTAATAAAGAAGAGAGCTAGCCATGCAGGCAGTTAATTAATTAAACATAGATCACAGGAGCGATATACATCACTGTTCTTCTACTTACTATTGCATCAAAGACCCCATAAACTGCCATTGCCCCACCAACACCGGCCTCACCAAGTGTAGGCTCAACAATAAACTTGGTGTAATCAGCCCTGAGAATGTAACATCATTTATACATTTTCACAATATATATGAGGAACAATAATGTAACTTTGGTAACTATAGTGTCATAAATTTATAGGTATTTACCACACAAATGCTTGTTGTAGGCCTGAATATGCAATTAACGGTATGCTTAACAGTATTCTTCTGTTCGCGAATAGTTTAGCGACAGACTTTGATGAAGATAACACTGAAATAAAAACACTGACAGTAGAATCTTGCAGTCCCTTCTCTTCTGTACATTTCTTCTTAGTTAAGAAGCACATTAGAATTATACCCAAGGTCATTATACAAAGAAACACAACAAAAAGTAGAGTGGTCCCACTGGTTCTTCGTCCCTGCAGAAGAATCATCATATGAGAGCCTTATTTATTGAAGTGAGAAGAAACACCTCAATTTAAGACACAAGTTTCTTCGGTGGCTAACAATTTCCTATATCACAGTTTCTCTTTTCTGGTAGTTGATGCATCTTTTGCTTCTCCAACTAGCTAACCTTTTCAACACTAGTGAATATAACACCTCCAATTACTGAAGTGCTAATGACCCTCTCACTTTCTCTTCCGGAATTAGCAAAAAAACCTCTTTCAGTTCAGCTGCCGTTGCAGCTAGTTCAAACACTAGTGAAGGTATTTAATCTTTTACTTTGCAATACACATACAGCCGTTCTCCAATTCGTGTTCATAGTTGATGAGAATTTGACCTATTAATGGAAGAGTGAACAATGTTGAATTCTGTACTTCAAGAAAAAACATATTCCAATGCACATGGCACAGTTAATTATTCCCGTATGTTCTTTCCGAACATCATAATCCACCCTCAAACTCAATTAATTCTGGGAGGAAGAAAATAATCAAGATTCTGGAGCTCTATTCAGTGACTTCAAGCACAGCAAACTCTTGAGGAAGCAAGACTAATTTAATTCAAGTAAACTTGATGAAATATCCCAGCTATATAAGTATAGAACACACAATATTCAGTTATGCAAACAAGAAATGATCACCACAGTTGCAAGCCCAGAGTTGAGGATGATACCTCTCCGTCCGTCAAGATAGCAAAAGTGATTAGATTACCAACAAACTGCAGAATTAGAGAAAGAAGATTTTCAAACTCTTTCACATATCAAAATCTCTATCTGTTACTTGAAACTTCAATACCAAACACACATTATTCTTATTCCAAAAAGTTCAAACACTACACCTGGTTAAGCGCATACATTGCCCAAAACTCTCCATTGAATTTGCCAATTACAGATTCTTCATGTAAATAGTAATCATTTGCATGACTGCGTGCAGTGGAAGTAAGATAAGTTCCCTGGTAGGAAGAAAAATTAAAGTCACAGATTTATCAGGATCAACCAATCCATACTGGTGCACTAAAGCAAATAATTTGCTGCACCTGCCCAACCCATATTACTGAAGAAGCAAAACCAACGTACAGAGAAGCTGGCACCATTGTGTACCTAAGATAAAGTTTAATCAGAAAACTGTATATAAAAGAATTTTCTCAGTATGTCATAAACTGCATGCAACTCAGAAATGCATGATAGCCCTTGCCCATCAAACTAAAACCAGGTAGAATGGATATTGGTGGTGTCATCCCCTACCTCCACCCCTGGAGGGGCCCCCAGATGCAGGGAATAAGGGAAAGAACAGGTAAAGGGCACCTAAAAATTCGCATAATGTGTCAAAAGTAGTATGACCATTAGTCCATTACTCATGCCCGCAGACAAGAATGCATAACTCTATTCTTAATTCCCAAAATAGTTCCGCTGATTCTGTGATTCATGATGAAGAATTATCAAAGGGCAAATCCTGACTTAGCTCTTGTCATGGCCAACCATATACTCATGAGTCAAGGATGAAACACTAAGAATAATTTGCAAGTGTTTGCTGCCAAAATCTTCATTTCTTCACAGGGAGTCAATAAAGGCTAGAACTAGAAACATATAAGAGAAGTTTGATACCACCTATCAAGCCCCCAAGGAGGAACACATAACAACACCTGTTAAATTAAATAGGGTTAGATCACTTTGCAAATATATCAATATTGATAGTGGTTTCTTGTTCAAATGCCTAGTGGTCTATCTACTAGAATAGATGATTATAGATTTAGAAACTCCTTTTAATACTGGGTAACTGTGATCATCAAGAGTAACTTATGATTGCATGTATACATTATTGCAAAACATATTCTATACTTATATACCAGCTATTAGTTAATTTTTTGTTGTCTCAGCCTTACATTTTCCAAAATGCAAAGTATGGCTGCACATGGTAGACCTAGAACGAGTGCGAGTCTTCCTAGGACACTTCAGGCACCACAGTTTGACTCTTCCTCGGACCTTCAGGGACCATGTTATTTAGATGGATTAGGTATATGCTTCCAGAACTCCCTAGACCTCACATTTTTTCACACTCGTTAAGAAACATGGACATGCATCCTGAAACTAAGGTAGATTATCTTATATGATAATTTTGAGAATCATGATTTACCAATGTCAACACTCCCACTCACGTGGGACTAATTATGAAGCAGAACCTTTGAATATGAGAGCTGGCATAGTGAACAGAGTTGGCGTAAATCAAAACTGACATGAAGGAACAGAGGATGGACAAGACTGAAATTAAGGCCTAATTCCGTTGCATGTTCAGAAACATAGCATTCCAACACCAAATGTCTTGGTTCTTACATCCCAGTGAAACGTTACAAAAAATAGCAGTCTATGTGTGTTACCAATGCACATGATTAAAGAATTAATCACTCAAGACCATTCGCCTAAAAGTCTACGTTTTCTTCAAACTTCGCAGCATACATCTTCAAACAGCAATCTTGTAAGAACTAATTCTAAGCACATTCCTGAATGAAACATAGGCCAAAATGTAAAGTCAACTCCACGTTCATTTTAACATGCCTAAACAAAAGAGGAAACATGGAAAAGCATTACCAATTTGCCTTAAGATTTGCAGCAACGAACAACCAATACCCAGTAGTGCCAAGAACCAAAGCATTTGTGCAGCCAAGTTTCCGGACCACTAAGGAAGCAACCAAGGAACAGACTGCAAATGACAAGTACAATATACCCAGAGATATTGTACCCAAGTCACCCTCCTGTAAATAAAAGAAAGAGGTGAATACATGAAAACCAGAACAGTACAAAATGAAGTCTAAAAAATGATCATCACAGTGTTGATGGTGCTTTCTAAATTTTGAGCAGCTCCATAGGCCGAGAAAAGCAACAAGAACGCCAAGCTAAGAATATGAACATCTCTTTTGTGGTTTAGGATTTTTGAAGGTGGAAAATTCCCAACTAGGAGAGGTGTTTCTTCATCCGTAGCCATTGAGAAATGGTTGATGATATTCCAATGAGTACCGCCTGCTGCTATAACACTTTATTTATTAACTTCAACACGCCTGTATTCCCATACATAAAATAGTCATTTTTCAATGAAGAACGACGAGATTTTTATGTAAAAGTAGTATAAATTATAGTTATTCTGCCGGCCAGACAAGGTATCAGAAGTATGTTCAGAATATTTAGGAATTATTGGCAGTAGATTCATACGGAGTAACATAATAAGACAAGTTCAGTAGCTATCGGATCTTTTGATTTATTAACTTAAATAACTGATAGTGTGAAGTGACAATGTGCAAGTAGGAAGGCTTGGATAGGTCACTTGACGCCCATAGGTCTGCTGTTTAGGATACAACCAAATTAGATGGTGCGATTAATGATAATTACACCATAAACTTTAACAAACTTTGCTGTTTTGTCAAACTTTAGGTCATTCTTTTTTTTAAAAAAAGAAAAAAAAAGTGAATATCACTCTCATCCAAGAGATTATTAGGATAAAGAACTTCAATTACACTGACCCGCTGCTTACTGTGTTTTGCCAAGCTGGAACTAGTGTAACAATACAGTGAGCTTTTGCTTTCATTTTTTTTGGGATCCGAATGTCGCAAGATCCTCCTACTACGTTGTCGGGGCGCATTGTATTGACCAAGTACAGTGATAGGTTAGAGCTAACGAAAAAGATAGCAGACCATACAATAGCAAGTATGGAGCTAACCGAAAAAGGGCATGTTTGGATTGGTTTTTTTTTTTAGGAAAAAGTACTTTTTTTTTTTGAAAAAATTACATTAAATTTGCAACAACTATTTGATTTGATTTCCAAAAAAACTGAAACTCTAAAAAAAGCTCGTATTCAGCTTTTTTTAGAAGCCAGAATTTTCAGCTTCTAAAAAAAAACTATTTTTCAAAATCTGTTAAAAAAAAACACCTTTGAAAAAAGTCAATCCAAACGAACACAAAACAGCTCTTCATGAGAAAGACGAATCCATATAGCAAAGTACGCCTAAAACTCCGTTTCGCCTAACTATGAGATTTTAAAAGTTGAACTACAAAACTTTTAATTGTAGAGATGAAATTTTAACTGTTAAACTATAAAATTTTTAGTATTAGAGTTTTGAATAAAAATACTATTGAATAGAAGGTATTGATTGTTTGACATTGTATTTTAATAATTCAGCTTTCAAATGTTTTAGTACAATATGTAAAACTACTTCCCAGAAACTGTTTTTAGAAAATTCTAATTTGAAACTTTGACTTTTATATAAAAACTCTCTTAAAATAGTCTAAACAGGCTAATTTTAGCTTTTGAACTCAAAAAAAATTACTTTTGAATATTCAAAAACTAGGCTAAACAGCCCTAAGACTCAATTTAGATCGACTTTGTTTGGTTTAGTCACTTACCTGCTCCATCTTTTGTCAACATTTTTGAGCAGCTAGAAATGTTGAGATTACAAATAGAAGCCACTCACTCCAATTTGTCCCTCCATGTTGCAGACATGGTTCTCCCTAGCTGGCCTATGTCATTAGCAAAAGATCACAGCTGAAGAGTATGTGCCATTTGCTGGGAGTTTCACCTAAAGGAAGTGATAACCAAGAGACAGAATCAACACAGACATTGAGAGAAACTCCATCTTTCCATGATTCGTACTCAGAAAAGAAAATCACAAGGGTCAGATATTCATTTAAGCTTTGGAAGATAAGCCAAGGGCATTATCTATCCCCTCGAACCAGTTACACAGTAGTATAGCGCGTAAACAACGACTACAGGTAAAACACTCGCCAAAAGATTCTACAACAAAACAAATCACATCATATATCTGAAACCTTGAAAAAGGTCATTCAAATTAAATAGGGTACTATATCATAGAACTTGGTAACCAGTAGCAATTCTACCAAGTTTTTACATCCCACAAACTATAAACATCTCAATCTCAAGAAAGAAGAATGCCCGAAAGGGCTCTTCCTGATTTAGGCCCTACCAAACAGGTGATTAGTATCTAGTTGGCACGGCTCTTGATGACATCGAGTCCCATTTCAGTTGGATCCGTAGCTTGCAATTCAACCTGAATCCCATCTAGCTCCCTCTTGAACCTATCCTTTGAGCTAGCGTAGATCATCTTGCTTCTGACCCTTGATGTATCAGGAGACCTTCAACAGCAATGACAAGGATATAAACACATTACAAGCAGAGCATAAGAATAGAGTAGTTTGGTTCAGATTCTATGAATAGCCAAACGTACCATGCAATGAAGAATATCCGGCTCTTCTGGCAATTCTCCTCAGTCACAAAGTCAAAATCATAAACAGCATAGCGGCATTCATTATCAGGAAGACTAGCAGCAAAGTCTTCATAGCTCTGAGTTGGCTCACCAACTTTCTCAACAACAACTTGCTTCTGCTTCTCCTCAATTTTGAAAACAATGAAGCGGTAAGTTCTTTTGGCCTTCAGCTCCAAGAACCTTAACTTACAGTCATCGTGCACAGCCATACCAGACGCCGCATTGGCCTATAAGTTGGATCAAGGAGACACATCATATAACTTTGACCAGAAAGAATTCAAATAATACAAACAAATACAGCTTTTCTTTTTAAGAATTATTCATAGGAAAGCAAGAAGAAGTCTATCTAAGTTAATAAAAACTAAATTTCGATAATGATTGTGCTGTGATCAGAAGTACAAACTGAATTTCAAGAATGATCACGTTGTGATCACAAGTACAACTAAATTTCAACAATGATCAAGTTGTGATCAGAAGTATGAAAGCAATCATATTCAAATTCCACCAGCTATTTGCTTGAGTTTATTAAGCTATGCATTATTCTAACCATAAGAGGGACTAATAATAACCGATATACACCAATATTATAAACACTTCTCAGGGCATGCATTACCTCTTACATGCCCTGCCACCCGAGTTCACCATTGCAAATCCGCAATTAAGACTAATGTTGAAAGTGAGTGACATAATTCAATCCCAACTCCAAGCTGATCTATGCACAGAAAATGTAGACTAACTCATGGATGCTACCGAATCATTCTATCTGATTATTATCACCAGGGAAGAAACCAACAAATTTACTTGACCTAATACACTATGGCATAAAATGACAAGGTCTCAATCCGCTTCTCGAGGCTTCGGCTATATACCAATTACGGAAGAATGAAGAATCGGGTTTGTCTTGGGTATATTCTAGCACTTCACAAAAGAAAGTTTGCACAACTCGAACTCGTGATCAGAAGGCATGGACAATAGAGTAAAATGAATAATAGTTAAACTGAAAGACATGATCAAACATGATACTTTAAAATATATATATAGAAAAAAAAAAAGAAGAAAAACGAACTATTAACAAAAAAAAAGATCAAAGTCCATATGCATAAATTCCTATCTTGCAGATAGCAAAATTAAGAATAAATAATTTAGTTACTTTAGATCTATCATTTTACATAACTAATTTAGCAGCAATAAAGAACTTAAAAAACGAATCAAAGTCATCTATAGCTAAGAATGCTAGACCTGAGACCACATAACAGATAATTAGCAGCAGATAAATCAATAATCCCCAAAAATCACATCAATTTGAACCCCAAAAAAAATAAAAAGATAAAAGTTATCAAATCATTCACAGAGATAAATAAACAAAACCCAAAACAGCGAAACAGTAGAGGGGCAATAGCGTAAACAGACAAAGTTGAAGAACTCACCATTGCTTCTCTGCTGTGTGAATAATATGAAGAAGAGATGCAAAATGTTATCAACAAAGATTTGAGGAAGAGAGAATCTAGAGAGAGAGAGATAATTAGAAGGAGGCTCTCAAGTTTGAGTATGCAAAATGAGAAAATTTTGAAGCTCATTTTATTATGTGTCTCGGTGATTGGGGTTTACCTAAGGCGTGGTGCTCGTATCTTTGGGTATGGTGTGAGTGGAAATTAGTGCAATAGCATGACGCCACGTAATGCATGTGAGTGAATGGAAAAATAAATAAATAAAAGTATTTGTAGCTACACGGCTCGGCTCGGCTCGGCTAGCTTAAGCATTAAGTCAACAATCTGGCAAAGGGACCCAGAAAAAAAGTAAAAGGAGGAAAATAAATAAATAATAATAATAACAACTCTTGTAAATGTAAATTAGATTAAGTTATCTTACAAAGTATTAAAAATTTTGGAAAATGATAAGCATGATATTTTGAAGTTTAAGAGCAAAAGTGTTAAAATCAGTACGTTTTTTCTTTTTCTATTTAAGGAATAAGATACTTTTGTTAAATTATATGTAAGACTATAGACATTTTAGCTTTTTTTTAGCACAATTAATTGTTTGTTAACTTAAAGGTGATCAGCTAATAAATAGCTATTATATTTACCAATGATTAGCTACTTAAGTTGAATAAAATTTGTCAATATAATTGGTTGTTAAGTTAATTGATGAATATTAAATTACTGAAAAAAATATAAATATACATATGAGGAGAAATTTAGGTGTGATAACTTAGGATTTATGTGAAGCACAATCTATGAAAATGGAACATTAATATCTATAATATTTAATAAAAGTTGCTTGATATGTTAAATGCTCATATGAAACAACTCTTTTTATGAAATGATAATAATTATAGAAAGTAGTGTTTTAATTCAGTCAAAACACTAAAAGCTAGTTAAAGAGCTATTATTATTATTACTTCTTCTTTTTTTTTTTTTTGTCAGGAGCTAAAGAGCTATTATTGAAGAGGATCTCAATAAACTACAAAGTGTTGATTATGATAATTTGGTTTAGTAACAAATTATTTAATTGAATTGGCTAGTCTTTTATTCTTCTAAAAACTAAAGCACAATCAAATATTATGAAAACATATTGATCTAATAATAGATCTAAAGAGTAGTTTTGCCGCAACTTACATAATTTTGTAGTTTCAAACATAAGATTTTGATTATGCCCATTTACTTAATATATATACTCAAAGTTTAGCAATTATACCCACCAAAAAAAATAAAATGAAAAAGAATTGCACAATAAAACATTTCGAGAATAAATTCACTCATAATGTCATGATTAGAGTCAGATGGACAACAACTATTGATGTAATTATAATGAAATGATATAAATAATTTATAAAATCTGAATTTTGTAAATTGTATGATGTAATTATAATGAAATGAAATGTTTCGATATTATTATATGAGACTATGCAAGGCAGGCTCAGCTTAAGTGACCGAGCCAGTCAACTGATTATTTGTTGAATTGTTGTTTTGTAATACAATTGTGGGCAAATTTGGGCTTTTCTCTCAAACAATTTACTATTGGATTTATTTGGAAAAAAAAAATAGGAAAGCCGACAGTGATGGCACTTGGGCCGGGCCCACAAGATTCCTCTCTGCGTCAAGCTCACGCTATTTCCTGTAAAGATTTTTTATTATTTTATTATTATTATTATTATTATTTTAGATAAACGACATTAATTAATTAATTAATAAATAATGCACCATAATTCAAGCAATGGTTTGCATGTGCCTTTATATCGAGGCATGAGCGTTGCCACTTGCCAATGTTGAATTACTAAAAGGGGGTAAAGTAGTACACTTCAAGGGAAGTCAATTGCCATGTACCTTTGGATTTGTTTATACCGTTAGAATTTTATAATAAAAAAATTAAAAAATAATAAATTAATTTACGATAGTTATAATAATATTTTAATATAATATTAAATATGACATTGTACAAAGAGGAGTAATACATCCTCGAGAATTCACAAATGCAATGTATGATAGATAGGGTTGGTTTAAATTGATTCTTTTATGAAAAATGTTATAAAAATAATTATAAAATATAAATTAAAATACATGAATAGTATAATAAAGGGAGAAAATATAGGGGAGTAGAGATTTCTTTAACTTTTATAATGTAAATAACTCACTTCAATTTAAAATTCATCAATTGCTCCGTTTCCATCAATAATGAATGATATTCAAAGTCTAAATAATAATCGACTAGTCAAAGATAAATATTTACAATAATTTAAAATTTCATAAGAAGAATATTTTAAAAAATAATACTTTTTAAATAATAATCAAATTGACTTCACAGAAATTAAACTTTAAAAAAGATTTAAATTTAATTCAACAAGTAAAAAGTTTTATCGAAGTTTTTTTTTTCCAAATATTATAAAAAACACTTTAAAAAATCACCCGAACCGCCACCCAAAACGCCCTTAATTTTGTCACAACGAAAAGCAACAAACGCTTGGAACTACACCACATAAAGTTTATAAAAAACACCACATAAAGTTAATAAAAATTCCCAAGCACCATGTGAGGAGCTCATTTGGTCAAAGGAACACGATAAAGTCCTGCCCCTTTTACACTTGTGTGAAGAGCAATAAAGGGTGCCAGCCAAATGTCTCCAAGGAATTAAAGCAAATATCCCTTTCAATGAACAAATTGTCAGTTGAACTAATAGCGATTTTATTCTCTTAAAAAAGAGAATGTAAATTTGACTTTTAAGAAGTACACTTGTTGAAAAAAAACTTTTTCTTTATTGTCCTTAATTTGATAGAAATTAGTTTAAAGTGTAATATGACTTAAGATATTCTAACTCAAAGCCAAGAAAAGAAAAAGATCACTTTTACCAAATGAGATGTGATATTTATAAGAGGGTAAATATAGCTAAATTTCTTTTTCTATTTATATTTGGTATGTCAGAATAGCCTAAAACAAAATGGTCATTCTAATTTTTGATTTTTTTTCTTGTGTTTGGTAAAATTAATTGAAGTTAGAAAACCCATTCCTATGGCCTTTTCAGGAAAAAGTAAAAAAAAAATCATTCCTTAACTAAAGCTAAAACATGAGTATGTCAATTTAGGTGGAAATCAATAGAAAATAAAGTTAAATCTCAAAAATAATGTATTTCTCATATATTATTGATCAAGTTTGCAACCATTATTTAAAAATAAAAAATTTGAAAAGTAAAAAAAATAAAAAAGTTAAAATTTTAAATTTTTAAAAATAAAAAATAAAATTTTGAACAATTAAAAAAAACATGTCTATTCTATTTTTGGCTCTAATTTAGTTGGAAAATATATGTATTGTTATTAGATGGTTAACTTTTCTCTTTTAATTATGTTTAAAAAATAAATAAATTGAAATATCATGTTAAAAAAATGATAGAATAAGTAATGTTATATTTTATTGCTAATCAAAAGACTGGCAAGAGTATTTTAGTTTATATTAGTATCGTATAAATTTTGTTGTTATGATGAACTCAAATTTACGCCAAATAAAAGAATAAGTATATGTTTGTTTATAGAATTGAATTGAATTTCATTCCTTTCTAACTTATTAAAATAATTTTACCATACATACAAAATAAAATGACAATTCCATTCTAGCTTTGTTTTACAACTGTAACCAAAGACAAGAAAAAGAACAAGTATTCTGTAAGTATTATGCTTTGAATTCTATTTTGCCTTCATTTCCTTCCAATCCATTCCACAATACTAAATGAACTCTAAATTTCTCAAATTAGCCATTCACCTCTCTCAATTGAGAAAAGAAATTGATAGAATATCAAAACTCGGCTAAATTTGGGAAAAAAATTTTCTTTTTGTCAAGGAAATAAATTCATTAGTTAGCTAAAATATTACGATCAACTTAGGTGACATAATAATGTTTACAATAATAGGTAAAAGCATGATATATATAACAAGGCGTAAAGGACATTAAGCACAGAGAGTTTAGGCATTCCAGTCGGCAAAGTGACATTCCTCCATCTAAGGTCCCACGTCATGCTTAATGCTTCGTTGTTGCAGCAGCGTAGATAAGGACCACTTTAGCCTCATTGAACAACTTTGCTGAATGTGCCGTTTCAAGACTGAGCACTACCTTACTATCCATCTGTTTCTTCATTTAAGGAAGATCTTTACAATCCCTATAAATATATACAACGAAAATTGATTACAAGACCGCAAGATTAGTCGCCATACTATCCATCTTATTCTCTCAAAGAAAGTTACACAGGTAAAATGCATCAGACTTTGTTTATTAAAAGTGCACAATATTTTTTGTGGTGTCAAAAACCCCACAATAAGTTTTTGTGATGAGTAAAAGTTTTACGTTCATCCGCTGTCATCTAAACTTTTTTAACGGTGTTAAAATTCATAGTAAAAAAGACATTAATAGCCTTGTTTCACTAGTTTAATTTTTTTTTTAAATCAAACATGTACATAACAATTAACAAAAGAAAAATTCTCAAACACCTAAATATTTTTTTTAAAATGGTAGAATAATTTGTAAGCATTTAAATTTTTAGATTTTGTTGGCCGCTGCTAAAAATTTTAAAGGGACTGAAGGTTAAAACAAGAACATTTCACAGGGACAGTAACCTCTTGGCCTTGATTCAACACCGCGGAACTCAAGAACATTTCACAGAGCCTGAAGCTAAAAAATTAATAAATAAAATTTGTTGCTTACGAGCTTATGCCTTGATTAAGCAGCTAAAATTACTACCCAATAGCATTTTTATTATGTTGCATGACTGCTAGCAACTATTTAATCACAATTTTATAATTTAGACTTTGTTGCCCCGCTTCTAAAAATTTAAATGCTTAGAAATTATTTTACTTTTTTAACATAACTTAAGGTGTTTGAGAATTTTTATTTTTGTTAATTATTATGTACACGTTTGATTAAAAAAAAAAAGAAAGAAAAAAATTAAATGAGTGGAGTAAGTTTATTAGTATTTTTTTTTCTGTGAATTTTAATACAGTTAAAAAGAGTTTAGACAGAAAGAGTTGTGCACTTATGACATATCACTGGAAGGTTTGGTATATTTTATCCAAAGTTAAACAAAAGTACTAACTAGACAACAAGGTGTAATTAGTGCTAGAATCCCTCATTTAAAATCTATAAGTCTCGAATTCAAGTTATCAATGAATATAAACGAAGAACCATTATTGATACTCTTTCTTTTTAGAACAGAAAAAAAAAAACCACCAACTAATTAACACGTCCAGCCAAGACACACTCAGGTCCTTTGGTCCTGGACACAACAAGCAAATTAAACTGGATTGTCTGGACCTTAACAGACCACTGGCAATGCGGCAGGGTCTTCAAACTGGCTTTATCTGCATTGACGTCTTGTGTTATCAATATCCCAGGCAGGCCCAGCTCTGTTCTTCTTCTTGAGTGGTACTAATTTGTCAGCGGGGTTGGCCTGTGGAAAGGCCTGCCAATATAATAAATAAATATATAAATTTTCTCTATAATTTTAATTTTTAAGTTTTTAAGCTCTACTTGTATTGGTTTTTTAAGAAAGAGTATTTTTTTTTTTTTGAAAAAAGTGTCTTATTTTTATAATAACTATGCGGTTCGACTTTCAAAAAAAAATTGAAATTCTATAAAAGAAAATAAAAACTCATGTACAACTTTTTTTGGAAGTTATAATTATTAGAAAAAAAAGTTTTTAAAAAAATCAATTTAAACAAGCCCTTAAGATAAGATGGTTATTTTAACATTGTATTAGAACTCTTAGGTCATAAAAAAACTCATAGGCAGCAAATTGAAAATATTAAAATTATTCACGTTACAAGACTAGAAATAAACTTACATGTAAAAGAGCATGTTAGTACAATAAATAAATACAATTTTATCTCTTTCAATCACGAGACATTGCGCTAAATATTTAAAATCTTGATAATATCTTGTTGGAGAGTTTGACGGACTAAAGATGAATGTATTAAGATCCACCTTTAATATAAGAATTTTGTTACAGACCAAATGTGAAACTCTTGTAGTTTTCTCAAGTGTCATTAACTCCTGTATTATTAAGACTTCTTCATGATTTAAACTTTACTAACTAAAAATGTCTTTTAATCATCCTTTACATTTTAAAACAAACATACATTTCCCATTCCTAAGATTGTATGATGCTCAAAGAGATCCAATGTACTTTAAATAAGTTATAATAGATCCCATGTATTTTATCTAGTAAAATTCAACAGTTACAATTTGTTAATACAATTTTGATAATATAATATAAATAATTTATAATAGTTGAATTTTCTTAATAATAATAATGATAATTTTCTAGAGTAAAATGCATTTTACCTCCTGTATTTTGTGAAAATTGCATAAAAATCCCTGTGTTTTCAAAACTCGTTGATAAGCCCTTGTAATTTAAGAAACGTTGCACATTATCCCCTATCGTTAAATTTTTTCCGTTAAAGTTAACAGACAAATTCCTCTCTCTGATTTTAATGATGCTAATTCCCCCCTTTGATTTGAAATAAGATGTAAATACATTACTTGTAAGGTGAAAATACAAAATATATATCTTAAATTATGTAAATTTCTTGTTTATATTTCATTCAATTATTATTGAATATATTTTTATTGTTTAATAAGGAGTCATTTAAACTAAAATATTTTACATAAATTAAGAAATATTTTGTCAATTGTTTACTCATCTAGAGGTGTATTTGTACCTTATTTTCAATATAAAGCAGTAATATGCACTATTTTTGAAACCAGATGGGGAATTTTGCACAATTTTAAAATTAGAGGGGGATCTGCAACAATTTTAAAATCAAATAGAGGAATTTGCATCAATTTATTTGAGTTTTTTCGTTATTAACAAGTCAACATACATTTTAGTTGTGTTTTTACACTAACTATTAACTTTAACGGAAAAATTAACGGCGGGGGCCAATGTGCAATGTTTTTAAATCACAGAAATTTATCAACAAATTTTAAAAACACAAAAAATTTTATGTGACTTTCGCAAAATATAGAGATAAAATGTATTTTACTCTTTATTATATACTTTTCCGTCCTACAACAATTTCTGCTTTGGGCGGTGTCAATTGTCAAAGGTAAAATGAGCGTTCCATTAAAATTCTGGGCTCACTAGTCAAAGGACAAAGAAGATTTTAACCACTTTATCATATCTGCACTTTTTCTTGTTCACAAATTATTACGTGACTAATTTTCTCATCTCGGAAATTGTTCACTTTTGACCAATGAATCGTGTGAAGGTAGAAAATACGTCCTATATCACGAGTTTAAAATGTTCTCTTTAATAAATTAATGAACGGATTGAATTGTAAATTTTGAGTTATATCAATCGTTAGGAAAAATGTAGGATGAAGTATATTTTAGATCCTCTTCTTTTTCTTTACTAAGAAAGCAAATATTTTGTTTAGTCATCAAGCATTAGATCCTTTCTCTATTTTTTTTCAAGAAGATAAATAGATTGTAACTTTGCTAATATGGTTGTTTCAATTATTTAATACCAAAAGGGGAAAAGAAAAGAAAGGAAAATCTCTCGTCCTTTTGGTTACCAAGGAGCAAGTCTATTCCCAAATGCATATAAGGATCTAATGAATTTGAAAAAATTGAACAAGGAAGCATATGAAATAAGAATTCCATATACAATGCTTTGAACTTTTCCCCTATCACGAAAAAAAAACTTGAAGGAGCATCTAAGTTTATGGCCCCATCACTTGGGATAAGTTAATCATGTAACAGAGGTTAAGAGTGACTCAAGTGATCAAAATTACATTCTTTAGGAGTAATTAATTTGGACTCGAATTCCTTTTTAAGAATTGGGTTGACAGTCGGGTTTGTTAAAAAGAAAAAAAGTAACCACGTAGAGGGCTGGGCATTAAAGGTCGTTTGAACGATAAAAGAAAAAGTTGAAGAGATTTTGAACTGAAAACAATAGAGAGCCGGAACAATTTCGAATTGCCATATAATATTTCCACTTAAATCCCAAACCATCAATTATGCACAAATTAACGGTGCACGTTGAGAAAGATAAAGAAAGAGATGAGAGAATCTAGCTAAATTTATTCGAACAAGATTTTACGTGCATAAAATTTTTATAAGAAACATCCAAAAAAAAAAAGAAAAAGAAAAGATATAGATAAAGAGATATTGCTTTGTTTTCTTTTGTTTATATGAAGCAAATATATAAAAGGAATAAAAGACAAAATAGCATAAATGTTGATGTTAACATGCTAAAATAACTTATAGGTGGAAGAACAAGAGACCCTTCAATGGAATCAGATTCGAAAATGATCAACATAAGAATCAGATCTGAAATTCCAAATCAAAATTGGACCACAAACATTCCATTACCCTTCAGCTTTAATTTTTTTTTCTTTTTTTGGTTAGACATTTCAAGGTCTTTCATTCTTTCACAGCATTTCAGATCTATCATATGAAATTGCCTTTACTCATGAAAAATCATAGCGACGCATGCCCTTTTCGACTGCAGGATATAAAAAATGTTATAAGGCAAAACAAGAATATATAGCAAAAGGACATTAATAATTACCATTAAAAGATACAGCTTCACAAACTAATCTGCATTGATCCAAGCTAAAGATCCATCACAGATCAATTTCAGGGTAATAACTTAAAACGCTACAACGTTACGAGAAAATCTAACAACATGATCCCGACAATACACATCGATAAAATAATCTGAACAGTTCAGGGTCACGTTGAATCTCTCGATATCTAAAGCCAACCCAAATCTAAATATCATTAAACAAGGCCTTGAAAAAAAAAAAAAAAAAAAAAGCAGGACTTATTTTACGTTTGCAACGTGGCCACCTTGTTTCTCTTTTCCAGAATCATTGGTTGTGTTTTCCTCCAAGGTCTGGGGAGGCGGCGGCATGGGGATGCGGCCACTGCCGTTGTTTTCCTTCATTTGGGGTTGGCTGAGGAATGGATCTGCGGCGGCATTTTCCGGCGGCGGAGCCGAGAGGTCGTCGGGGAACAGAAAAACGCCCTGGGATGGCCTTCTTGAATGGCGACTTGTTTTCTGCGACATTTTTCTTGGTTTTTTCTTTTTTTTTTTTATGGGATCTTTTGCGAGAGACAAGAAAAGGAAAGTTGTGGAGAATAAAATGGTTGGAGTGAATTTAGCAAGGCAAGGTTGGGGGTGGGAGGGGGTTGGTGTATGGGGGAGGTGTTTTGGATAATAGAATGGGGCAGTAAATGGGTAGTTGACCTTGCCTTTTATAGGTGAGTTGGTGAAGATTATCCGTTCGCATTGGGATTCTTGGGCATATATAATACATAGATTACGTTATCCCTCGAAATCTTGGTAAAATTGCAAGAATCTTTTTTTTTTTTTTTTGTCTCTCTCTCCTTTTTTTTTGGTCCTCCATGGCCTTTTTCCCTTTTTTTTTTTTTTTATGTAGGGAGTGAGGAAAAGTTTTAAAGAATCGTTTGAATTGATTTTTTTTTTAAGTATGTATTTTATATACTTTTTAAATTTTTTTGAAAAATTAAAATTTTTATTAGAAAATTAAATTTAAACTTTTCTTTTAGAGTTATAACTTTTTTTTAAGTCATCAAAATATTTATTAAAGAAAGAATGTATTCAATCCAAATAAATCCTTTAGTGTAATTTCAAAGTTATCACTAAGTGATCATGAGAATAGTTTCTTACAAAAATTTACAGGGTAACTTTGTATACTATAAAAGTAAAATGGCTTAATTATCTTTTTAAACATCACATAATAAGAGTTTTATGTACGGAATTCTCTTTCATTTTGTTGTATAGGGGGATGGCTCTAGTTGCTAATGGGATTTACTTTTTTTTTTTTTAAATGCTACCAGAAATTTGGGAAATTGATGGATTAGCCTTCAGTTTTGTACTACAAATCAGTAAAATTATAATACATGCGTTAGATTTCTATATTTGTGGACTTAAGTAGCTATTCACTTGCAAATAGGGATGAGAATATTTGATCCAGAGTTTGAATTTTACTGAATCAAGTAATTAAAATACAAAAAAGAAAAAAGAAATAAAAAAGTGAGGGATTTGGATAAATCCAGTTCAATATCCAAATACCCAATTCTATTTTTAGCCCTACTAGCAGAATGCTTTTTGAACTTATAGGAAATCAAATATCTAAAAGCTCTACATATACAAGCAAATATGAGTTGTCAATAAGAACCAAAAGGATGCATAACATGTACAATTAATGTTTTCTTTTGTATCATATATCATGTCTTGGTCTCAAACATAATCATAAAAATTCCAATCATGCTTTGGCTTGAATCTTCACAACGTGTGTGTGTTTCTTTCTTTTAAATTTTTTTTTTTTGGGTAAAAGAAACTTTACAACGTGTTGAAGTATGATGATTTGGGTTGTCAAAATGATACACTTTGAATCCACGAAAATTGGACAAACAACATTAATGGCAGCAAGAATCTGGTAACTCCGTGCAAAGACCACAACTTTAAATTGTTGGACTGCCAAAAACACTTCTCTCACGACGCGTATTCACTATGTGGCCCTTTTGAAAGCAACATTTCTGTTTGGTTTCATTTTCTTAGAAGTATTTGTTGCCGGGGGGGGGGGGGGTGGTTGGAAGAAAGAAAATAATATAATCTTCAAAATGAACTTGTAGTGGCTATGCCATTTAATTTTGAAAACAAAAGAAACATATTACAGAAATGCATCACACTATTGTTAAGTGAAAACTTTTCCCATTTTGAGCCATTTATTACTCTTTCAATGGTCAAATTTTGAGTCATGTATTGATAATAGTTCTTGAAAAACAATCGCCCAATTTGGTCCCACTTTCATGTTTTCTTGGTTTAAGATAAAATTTTACTTTTAGTTTTTCTTGTAGGTGTAATGTTGCACTTGCTTGGGTTAATTAAATAATTCTATTTATATAAAAATTATTATTTTTAATCATTTTCACATTACATAGAATTTAACTCTAAAAAGAAAGAATAATTAAAAATAATAAATTTGATGTGAGAATGACTTAGAATAATAATTTTTTGTATCAATAGAAATATTGATATAATTTTATTCAATGATAATATCGCTCTTGTTAAAAAGATTTTTTCTTTAAAAATGTATTCTAGTCAGTTCTAATGTTTCACAGACATAATGAAATTCGTTCTCGTTGTTTTGCTCATTTTTTGTTAAGTTGGAGACTCATTTGAATAAATTTGTGAAATATTAAGGACTTATCTAAATGGTTTTGAAATATTGAAGATTAATTTGACTATATCTAAAAAAATTAAATACTATAATATAAATACTTCAATTGAGACTAAATTCAAATTAAATGACAACAATGGAGATTTATAGCATTATTTTCTGTTCTCGAATGTTGTTGCTGGGGCCCAACCTATAATCGCTGCTTTGTTTCTTTGGACCAGTCCAACTAGTTTGGTATAATTCAAGTTTGGTTTGGGCTTTCTCGTATGGCCCTTCTCTTTTCGACCAAATTAGTAAAACAAAAATTATATTATACACCTGCAGGAGCACATAGCATAGTTTACTAAACTATTTGTTCAGTATTTATAAGCTGTTTGTCTAGTAAAATTTATAAAAATATCTATACATAAAAACAGTCATAGATATTTGTTCAGAATAAAAAGGCTATTTGTTCAGTATTTATAAGTTATTTGTCTAGTAATATCTGTTGACAAGTGTAAAATTAACAAACATTTATACATGAAAATGACCACAGATATTTGTTTAGAATAAAAAGATAATTTGTTCAATATTCATAAACTGTTTGTTCAATAAAATTCACAAATCATCTTTGTTTAGTATTGATAAGCTTTTTATTTAGTACATTCATAACCGTAGGTGCATATTATACTGTGTATCTGCGAGTTCACGATATAAGTTCCCTTAGTAAAAGCTTTGTCCTATGATTTCTTTCTTGGGCTAGACTGCTTTGGGTATATTGTTTATAACTTATTCTACTTGTTGCTAAGAGTGTACATGGTTTGGTTAAATGTTTAGACCAATCCAACTAAACTCAAGATTCAAGGTTTTGTTTTTTTAAAAAAAGGAAATTTTTTTGACAGACCTTTATCGAAGTATAGGTTCAGTTTTAGTTATTACATATCACTAAAATGATGAATAATTTTCTTTTGGAAAAAAGGTAATTTAAGGGCTTGAACTTTGTAAATATAGAATTAAGGGTCTAAACTTTAAAAACTTTAATAGGAGGGCTTGAACTTATAAAAAAAAGTAAAATTTTACACACAGTTAAGTAACAATGTTAATTTTTGCTTATGTGGCATTTTATTTTAAGAAATCTAACTCCTACATGGCATATACACACAAACTTATAAACTTTAAGCTGTTATGTACATGTAATTTTGCAAATCCTTTTTGTTAAATGTGAGAATATAAATTCATTTACATTTTCTCTTTCTTCTTCTTCTTAATATAATTTTTTATATATTTAAAATTTAAAAAATTTAAATTAACTATGCATTTTCAGTATTAAAATAAAATATTTAAATGATTTACATAAACCAACAAATTAATTGTGCTTTAAAATTAATTGGTTTAAATTAATATAAACAAAATTTTAATATACTTTTGCTTATTAAACCAAAAACAAAAACTTTAAACTTCGAAGTATCACGCTGACATAATAATATGTATACTTTTTGGAAAAAAGAATTATTGTACATCTTAAGTACTACATTAATATAAAATAATTAATTTAATATTTTTTTAAAATAAAAATTAATAAACAAAAAATTTATTGGATTAATTTAATTTTAAAAAAATGTAACCATAGCCAACAAAGAAGATTTTCAAAATTTATATATGTGTACACGTACATAATACCTTAGAATTTATAAGTTTGTGCTCATGTGCCATCTAAGAGTTAGATTGTCACGTAAGGAAATCTACCTAAGGTAGAAAAATAAAATAAAATACCATGTAAGTAAAAATTAATACCATTACTTAACAGTGTGTAAAATCTTACTTTTCTATAAGTTCAAACCCTTGTATTAAAGCTTTTAAAACTCATACCCTTAATTTCATATTTTACAAAATTGAAGCCCTATGACTACCTTTTTTTTTTCTTTTGTTTTTTTCTTTTTGACAAATCTTTATCTATGTATAGGTTCGATTTCAGTTATTATATATCACTAAAAGATTAGTGTTATTCTTTTTGACAAATCTTTATCTATGTATAGGTTGGATTTCTGTTTTTCATTTATCGATTTCTGTTTTTCATTTCTCTGTGACAAGTTGTCCGGAAATTTTATGTCACCAATCCCTGGGTCATCACAACTCATGCTGAGAAGCTTATACCTGTAAGCCTCCACTTGATAATCGACCGAAACTACCTCCATTTCTGTTTGACGGGTAATATCGACAAATTAACATTTCAACCTATGCATTGAACAGGTCATATTCTAGTTGAGTAACTATACAGGTAAAATTCCTAATGTTTATTTATTAGCTTTTCAAGTTGGCCTCCAGTATATCAAAAAGTCATATAGGTATTTCTCAGTGTCTCACAAAAAATCGTCCAAAAAGTCGATCCCGTTATTTTTCATTAAAATAAAAAGTGGAAAATTAATTATACGCATTAAGAAAACTTGCATTAGTTTTTAATTTAATCCCAACATTTACAAGCAACATAAATGATTCCAATGTTCTAATAAAGTGACTGAATTGTTCCTCAATTTTGCACCCTTCTTTATCATAAGTTAGTAACAGACATTGACAACTACTAGTGACATTTGCCCCATCCATACAATGATTTCCAACTCAACATCTTCACCTAGAATGCATTATCAAATAGTTCACCAGTTTGTACGAGTTTCTTAGCAATGGCTGGGCAGGCTTTCGGTTCCATATGGATTTCCTTCCGTGTTCTTCTCAAAAGTGATTAATCCTTCTACTGCCAAATCTCATTTCGTGGAGAGCCCTCTAGCTATATGTTCTCTAATTCAGGGTAGCTAGACCTTCAATCTGGACCTGCAAAAGAACAAACAATGGGCTTTTTATCTTGTAGGGATATCTTCTGACGCTCATGTTAGTTTGTTATTTAGCAACGAAGAAGCAGTATACAGAGATGCATAATTAGTTAAAACCACAAGAAGGTAACGTGTATGTTACACTAATTTACACCACGTGCAGCAGAAAATATCTAAGAAAATCAATAAGAAACAAAAACTGCTATGCGTGAAATATTGAATAAATAGCCCAGTTAGTAATGTTAGCAAAGGATCTTCTGCTATGTCGATTTACTATACTGTTACTAAGGCTTTTGATATCTTCTTACGAAATCCAGAGAAGCAAATTCAAACACCCGAGGTCAAATACGTCAAGCTAACTCACAACAAGCCACCATCCCTCCTAGGTGGCAACTTCCCCCCTGCAACAGTCTTAAACTAAATTGTGATGCTTTCTTTCACAGAGAAGCAGAGTTGGAATTGCAGATGTTGTAATATGTTGCAAGTGACATCCACGTTGAATAGACATCATATGACAATCATCTGCAGAAGGTACCTAATATGACATGCCAAGTCCCACAGTACAATCCCTCAAGCGTGCAAGGCATACCATCACTAAGTACATCATTCAATGCAACTAAAACCAGAACTTTAGTAATTATCCAAATTAACATAACATTAAAACCAGCAAAACGATCACCAAAAGAAAAAAGTATCATAGCCAATCCATCTAAAAGGAGAGAACTCAAAGTCATGGTTTAACAATGGATAGCACAAGAGATTCTCGTGAACTCCATGTGTACAAGCGACAGTAAGAAGGGTAGAAGCAAATTAGCAATCTATGGATGCAAAAGTTGTTTATACGGATTCAAAAAAAGCGCCGAATAAGGGACAGGGAAAGACAGTCAAGAATGATATTAGGAACCCAAGAGTCTTGTTATCTACCAAAGTCCTCCCAAGCTAAGGGCTAGAATCAAGGCACTACTCAAGCTTACACAGAAGAACTAATCAGTATTGAAAGCATCACATGTCAATTCAAGCCTATGTAGAAGAACTAATCTTCCCTTTGGCAAAGCAGGCTAGCAAAAACACAAATGAATGAGATAATTTCAGTAAATAATAAAGCCCAAAAACTAACATGGGACCTCATGATATATGCACTTAAAATATGTTTTCACAAAGGGTGAACAATGGACTTGGATTTGGCTTGGGGTTGAGACCATTTGGATTCCTTGGTCGAGTCTGCTGTACTTGTTATTGGCTTGTATTTAAAGAACAAGAAATTTATCAAAATTTGCTTACCTTAAGAGACGGTAAAAGCAATATCTCTGGTGCTAGAGCATGCACCACCATAAGTAAACTTCGGTACCTCATAAATCTTCACTCTTCTGTATAATCTCTTTTTAGTCTCCTCTTTAGTCTCTCCGGTTGCGCCTCTGTGGAAGAATGATAAGAAGTTATCAAACTTTTATTACTTTTATATATTCTATTGCTAACATGTGTCAGTAGACACAGTTTCAGAAAGCTGACATAATGAATGGTTGTGAATTTTCATTCAAGACTTAAAGAACTCAAAGCATATATATAGTGCAGGGTATAGGTTCAGTATAGGAAAACAACACGCATTAAGCTCAATAGATATACAGAAAAAAATAGGCATATTTACTTAATAAATCAAGGAAACAGGAATGTTGTTTAATCCTCTAGAAGTACTGATAGCAATTCAATTTACTCACCTCTGCCCAGATGTCACTTCGCTTAATAACGACCTTGAGGTCCTGATTTCCCATGTCCAGTTGTTCCTCCTCAATTTGTTTTACGACCTCCTCCAAACCGGAATTGCACTGAATCACCCGAATCATGTTCAATGTGGGAATGTCCCCTAAACAAGATGGGATCTCCCAAAGCCGGAAGCAATGGTACAGCACTAGTTGCTTAAGAGGAGGGAAGTAATCACCGGAGAAACTCCATTTGCTAATATAAAAATTCTCTAGTTTTAAGCATTTGAGTTTGGGAAACTCACCATCTGTCATGTCCCATTCTTCCCCCTTAAAAGCTCCATGAAGGAGTTTAAGAACTTCAAGGTTTGGAAGCTTTCCAATGACAGACATCTTGTTCCACGGCATACGAAAGTTGCCAGACATTGTCAACTTTTTTAAGCTTGAAGGGAGACTAAAATCATAGTTACTAGGCCACTCTTTAGACAAACATAGACAAAGTGATTGAAGTTGACATAAAGTGGTTAGTCCTAGAAGCCAGTTGCGACTTCCATGATTATCGCGCCAAATATCAAGATAGCATTTCAAATATTTCACATTAGCAAGCCCTTCCATCAACTCCACTGTATCACCCTCGTCTGACAGTTTTAGTGCTGAAACTGCTTGTAAATTGTCTAACCGGGAAACTCCGTTGCGTGGCAAGTTGAGTAAAGCACTTTCACTAATCTCTAGGTGCCGCAAATTTATCATGTTCCAGATAGTATGTGGTAGCTGAACATCACATGGGTCTCCTTTCACGATGAAAGTTTCCAATTGCCAGAGATTGGCTATTGATGCTGGGATAGATTCAAATTCACCACAAATTGATAAATACCTCAGGTGAGTAAGTGAATTTATTCCTTCAGGGAAAGTAGTGTCTCTGACCCAGATGCACCCCAAATTTAACACACTAACAAGTTTGAACTTGTCACACATGGATGAGACATTGTACTTTCTAATTTCGAAAGGACGCCCAGGATGAAAGAACGTCAAAGAGCGGACATGTGGGCCACAAGCGGTAGACAGTAGAATGCTATCCGGTTGATTACAACCTACTCGGCGCTGCCTACAGATGATATCTCTAGTAGGTAGTTGTTCAATTAACCATAAAAAGTTATCCTCCCTCGCTTTGACTAAGCAGAAGTCACGTATCAAATCATGAAGACGACACTCTTTGATGTGGCCGGTGGATCTTCTTCTCTCAACAATTATTAGGCTGCTATTAATAAGATCTATTAAGTAATCCTCTGCTATATCTTCTAAGCTCTTTTTTCCTTCAACTTTGTGAACAAATCCTTCAGCAACCCATAAACAAATTAACTTCCGCACTCGAATGTGTTTGTTCTCTACAAGTGCTCCGACATAAAGAAAGCATGGTTTCAAATAATCTGGCAAATGCTTGTAGCTCAATTCTATAACTTTGATGCACTTCTTCTCGGGGTCACCAACTATGTGAGAACTTAGACTATTGGCAACTATACTCCATTCTTGTTGTTTCTTTTCAATCCTTGCAAGAATTCCAGCTACCACAACAACTGCAAGGGGCAACCCATCACAATTTTTTGCAATTTGTTTCCCAACTTCCAACAACTCTGAAGGGCAACTCCGGCTCTGAAATATCCTTTCCTGCAACAACTGCCAACTCTCATCTTCAGAGAATGGACGAAGATGATGAATCTTGTTGCCAAATGCTTTCAAATCTAGATTGTGGAATCGACTTGTGTACATTATTCTACTACCATTGTTGTCATCTGGAAAGGATCTTCTCAAGGCATGCCATGCATCAGCCTCCCATACGTCATCCATAAGTATGAAATATCTCTTTCCCTTTAGACTTTTATACAAAGCTTCAGCTAGTTCTTCTTCACCTGCCATCTCAAACATTCTCTTCGTGGGTCCCTGGACTTGACTTAAGATTTGAGTCAAAAGGGACTTCCTCTTGTATGATTGAGAGACATAGCACCATGCACAAGCATAGAAGTAATTTTTTACAGTAGGATGGTTGTACATTTTCTTAGCAAGATGAGTCTTACCTTGTCCAGGCATGCCAACAATTGCAACCATATGCAGCTTTGTCGATCCTCTCACAAGATCTTCTATGATGCCTTCTTCCACATCACCATATCCTATTAATACTTCATTTAATTCTGGAGAAGTAATTTGTGACGACGAATGGCCAGAAATTTCTTCGCCATGGTCCACTTGACTGTTACGAATCTTGTTGTCACCTATCTTACAGACCTCGGCCTTAAGAACCCCAATCTCCATTCTGACCTCAGAGAGCCATAGCATAAGGCACCAAATCTGACCATTTCCGACCAAAAGTGAGTCTACTATGTATTCTGCCTTACACGCAACATCTACAATTTGTGTCCAAAGAACATTGAGTTTCTCCTGCTCAATATGTCGCTTGGCACTTTTACTTAGAAACGATCTCAGGAACTGCAGCTCTTCCAGTAATGATTCAATTGGAAGATTCAAGCATGTGAGCAAAGAGGTCCTATTTTTCAGCAGCTCCCTAAGATTCCTCAAGAAGCGATCAAAAGAACCCAGCTCATCAGTGTTGGGGAACTTGGGACATAGTGGCCCGAGTAAGGCCTCTATGATCTCTGCCCTGATAAGTTTAATCTCTTCCAGCAAACTAAGTACTGAAGAACATACCTTTGTTGCAGTTTCCTCGTTCATTTCAGTGTCAAAGAATGAATATGCCACTGATCCTGCCTTAATAGATATAGTTTTGCTCTGCGCTAAGAGAGACGTCAGAGCCTCAGAATGATGAGGCTGATGGGATGGTGGATCCATGAGAAAGCTTCTTAGAAATGCCAGCTCCCCGTGAAGGATTTTTATTTGATCCCTCATAGGAACTGTCCAAGCCGGGGCCGCGCCGTTTAGTAGTTCGTTTACTTCTTCCAGGAGACACTGGACGAATTCCGCGGCCATCTTATCCTCCTCGGGGGTATTTAAGTTTGGCCCTGATGATGACTCTGAAGAAGAAGAAGAAGAAGAAACGGCAGCAGCTTTCAGGAGTCCGTAGTTGTAAATTTGTCTAACCAGTGGAGTCAGAGGGTCAATTTTCCGCACCAGATCTTCATCCATTTCACCGGCAGCCAAGCAAGAGTGACAGAGATAAGCTGCACTGTCAGCTACAGATTTGGCATGAGCGAAAAGATCAGTTAGTTTCTCATGCTCCGGGCACCTCTTTGTCATGAACATCAAGAGAGTTGTCAGAAATCTGAGCTTCCCTTCAATGGCTTCCAGTTTTATCTTCAAAGTATCAACTAGTTCGACCTTAATGCCGAATAAATATTTCATATTCTCCAGGAGAGAGTCGACGAACTTAATTACAAGCTCGTTGCTCATGCGGAGATGATGATGAGGACGATGGGACGATTGTGAGAGTATCCTGTAAACATGTCTGATCTCTGAGTTCACGAGCTTAACCTCATCTAGCATATCAGCAGCCACATCATTGAACGCAGTCAGCATCTCCAAGCCTGTAAAATTGTTAAGCGCTTCTAGCTTTTTCAGGCCCCCTGGTGCTCTAATTCGGTAGAAAACTTGAGCACGCGTGAGGAGATGTTTCAAGTTCTGATACTCGACGCACCGGGGAGCCGCGTACTGATGAAACGTCCTCAGGAATCGCACCTCTAACGTCAGAGCATCCAGATATCCCTTGCGATCCTCCATCGCTCTCTCCATCTCTATCCATCTCCATGTCGACGCACCATCAACAGCAGACTTCTCTCGCTGTCTTTCTCCTCTCGGCGAATCTGATAACTCTTTTAAGTGTTGAGAAAAAACGCGACGTTAAACGAGACGAAATGAAGTAGAAATTCAAGACATACAACAGTTACATGATTTCACCTACGCCTACTCTATAGCTAAGAAGGAGAATTTTATCAAAATAACATCGATAATAAATGCAAAATATTCTCTCTAAACACCTATAACGCAAAGACAACACGATATGACAGTAAGGTAGAACTAGAGAAAAAAAGAAAAGCAAGGCAACAAATAAGAGGCAATATTTCTCATATGCTCTAAGTACCATTAGAATACGAGCCATGTTTCCTATCATCATCCTCCATTAGTCTCTCTGTCGCCATCCCTGATGCACCATCAACCGCAGCAAACTCTTGTTGCTGTCTTTCTATTTTGCCCGTCTGGTTCCGCATCTGGTTTCTATGTGCAAGCAACTGTAGCGCTCCCTCTATGCTAAATTATTGTGCAGCCACGCTGCTCCCATCTAGACCGTCCGATTGATGGTAGTGTTGTACAAAATGGACGGCTGGGATTAATCAATTGGAAGTTGTGGGCAGAGAATCTTATGAGATAACGCTCGACCTTTTTCTACTTCTCCGAATTCTTCACGTCTCTCTCTCTCTCCCACATATTTAAGCTTTTGGTCTTTCTTCTCTTTCTCTTGGTCATATCGTAACCTTTTCCTTTAATTATTTCCTTCCTCTTCCTCACCTATCTGTCCTGCATGTGCTCTCTTGCGAATTGCTATAACTTTTTTATCCATGATATTTGCAAAATCAGTTGTTTCTTTTTGCTGATAATTAGTAGTTTCTTGGGTCGTGGTGTAGATTACATGTACACCCGCAGTGGCGGAGCCACATGCATTTGAGGGGTGCACAGGCATCTCCGGCCTTTTGAAAGGAAAATTTTTTACAACTTGTTCTTTTCTTTATCTTCTATTATAACGTGAGGCCAAATTATATGTGGTGCACCTCTTATGAGGAGGATGCACCCGCTCGCGATCAATTTTCATCTTGAGTTTTTGGTCAGAAAACAGTAAAATAAATTTAGAGTAAATAATATATATAATTAGTTTTGTCATGAAAATAAGAAAGTGAAAACAAATAAAATAGAGAGCAAAAAAAAAAAAAAATAGTGGCATTAAATGATTTGTAATAACATTAAGAGTGCATTAAATATTTAACAATTTCAAAATTTGAAGTCATATCAAAAGACCATTACAAAATGTGATTCTATTTATAATAATTTTGGTTATCTTTTTTATGTTTTTTGTGTAATAATATATCATTATTATATTAATTAATATATATTTTATAATCCTTTTTCAATTTATACAAAAAATTTAAACATAAATATGTCACATTCGGATCCTGACTCCATCACTGTACACCCGCTAATGCCATTAGGAGGCTTCAACTATTTCCCTCACTCTCCTCATTTTCCTCCACTTGGCATTACAATGATCAGAATGGCTACTCCACAGTGCTTTATTTAAGTCTATATATATATATATATATATAAAAGGTAAACTCAAAGGAGTTCAAAGAAAAATATCACGTCAGCACTCATCTATTTCAGCACTCATCTATTTGTCAAGTCATTATAAATTTTATTTTTAATATTATTATAACATTTAATTGCATTTATGCATTATTTCTTAACCCCATCATTGTAATAGAGTTACAAGATATTTAATTATATTTATACACTATTTATATTTCTTTTTAATGAGTTTAAGGTAATAAAGTCTAAAAAAACTTATTAATTTAATTAATTTATGCATCATATCCTAATTAAAAAATAAAAATAAAAAGTACTAGAATTAATTTTTATAGATATTTAGAAATAATAAAAAATACACGAAAACCTAAAAATAATAAAAAAAATAACATCTATAAAAAAAGTTAGTCCTAAAGGAGCTCAAAGAAGAGTACTACATCAGTACCCATCTATTTGCCAAGTCATCATAATTTTTTTTAATATTATTATATTATTATAAATCTATATATTATTGTGTTTAATTACATTTATACACTATTTTTTAATCCCATCACTGTAATGGAGTTACAAGATATTTAATTATATTTATACACCACTTATATATTTCTTTTTAATGAGTTTAAAGTAATAAATTCTAAAAAAAATTATTAATTTAATTAAATTATGCATCATATCCTAATTAAAAAATAAAAATAAGAATAAAAAACACTGGAATTAATTTTTATAAATATTTAGAAATAATAAAAATACATGAAAACCTAAAAACAATAAAATTTATATTTATAAATATTTAAAAAATAAAAAAACACACAAAACCTAAATAAATATGTACTAAATATAGGGTATGAAAGCACTAGTTAGATATTAGTTTATAACTTTTCTCTTAGTAAAATATTATGTTAGTTGTAGGTGAAGTGTGTTACCGCCAACTCTGGATGTTGCATTCCATCATTGTTGCGATAAATAGCTCTCCAGTAGTTCGAGTGGATTGAATAAAATGATGCTATCAACTAATGGGGCTATTTTAATTTTATTGCCTACGCTTCATGCGACTTCATATTGTTCTTTCGTCTATCGTTATTATGGGTACTTCTTATATGTTATTGAATTTTATATATGCAAGTGTCAAGGGTCTGTTCGACAAAATTAATTGTTTAAGTAATTGAATAACTGTTATATTTTAGCTGTTAATTGATATCTGTTCACATAACTGTTTAATCTCTCTACTGTTCTTTCTATTGTATTTAGCTGAAAATCAGTTTTTGATTTGAGAAACAATGACCTAAAGTTTTGCACTTATAACAGTATATTTTTCAGCTTTTGATTTGAGAAATAATGACCTAAAGTTTTGTACTTATAACAGTTTATTCTTAAATGGTTATGGTTATTTAACCCGTCGCTCTTTACATTTTTATCTGCGATTAATTGGGACTTTAATTCAACTTTTACATGTCAATATTTGCCTCCGTGTTTATTTATCGACCCCCATTATTTACCGCCATTTTGAGTTTTTCAAATTGATATAATGTTGTATTATATTGCAATATTAGTATCTTTTTAAATTTTGTCTCACGACATCTGATTTTTCATAAGTTATGTCATCATTTAATATGGATTGGAATTTAGCAAACCACTTTTGAATATGTGGTATAAAACTAAAAGAAAGTTAAAAAGCCGAAAAGCTAAGAGAGGATAACAAATTAAACATTAAAAAGTCTATAGAACTAAAAAAAAACTTAAGAATTAAAAAATTAGAATTTAGAAATTGAATTTTTTTTTTCGGGTTAAAACAGCAAAAGATGTAAATACTTCACTATATGAGAGCAAGAAAGACGGAAACTGTTGTCCAAGACATTGACATTCACGTATCTTTTCATTTAAATGTTTTTCTATATTGTAGGGATTGATATGGTTAGGGTGAAGCCAGATGCATCTCTCCGTTATTGTTGGAGACGAGAATTTTTGGATAGTTTTGTCTAAGTCATTTAATTTGGATAATGATGATGTATAAACTCCGTCTAAATGTAACCTCGGTTGTATTTGTATATAATTTTAGTATTATCCTCTAACTTTTTCATATAATTTTTATATTTATCTTAATACTTTTCCATTTTCAATCTACCTTGAAATATCATAAAGCTCTTGCTTTTCCATCTAAATTTGTCTTTTAAGTGTTTAAATCTTTTTTCTTAATCAAGTGAAAATACTGTGAATGAATCTTCTCTTATTCAATTATTCTATCCAAATGGAACCTCAGTTGTATCAATGTGTAATCTTTTAGAATTATCTAACTTTTTCATATAATTTGTAAATTTATCTTAATGCTTTTTGTTTTTCAATTAGTTTAGTATTAAGCTATTCTACATATTTGATGAGATTGAAGTTCAATATCAAATTAAAACTATTAAAGCACTATGAGTTTCACAAAATAGTATAATATATTAAATTACTTTCTTAAAGAAAAAATTTTTTTTTAAAAAAAACCTGTCACCCCGCATGAGCTTCGAATTTAGAATCGATAGTTTCAATCACTTGAGCTATTTCCTGATCTCAAGTATATTAAATTATTTAATGTTGGATAAATTATCTTATAATAAATTAAGTTATCCATTTTCTTGCTAAGTAAGCAAGTAATCCATTAATATCAACAACATTTACAAGACTATCCCAACGGGATCAAAAAGAGTTATGCTAGAATCTCCCTATCCATATTTCAAGCTTTGCAAATTGCCCTGTTAATAGCACTATTCCTAAATTTATTATGTAAAAAAATATTTTGTTTCACATAAAAAAAATAATGCTATCAAGCAGCTATTCCTCACATAAGGTCAAATGCTCATGAATTCTCCTATTATGCTCCCTCCAAGCGTGATACACAACAGCTTAAAAAAAAAGTTTGATAATAATTGCTTGAAGAGAGTTGTTATTACATCTGGTGACCATCCATTGGGTAATATCATTCCAGTCTCGAACCCAATAAGGCCCCTTTGACATTCTGATTCCCCTCTTCCAGATTCCATGTGTGTGAAAGAGCAGTCAAAAAATAAATGATATCCGCTCTTCATACATCTACGACAAAAAACACATAAAGGATCTGTTAGGAAATTAGGACGCATAACACACACCACTTAGCGAGATTAAAACACAAGTAACGAGAAAAGAATACGCATTATTAAACGTGGTTCGGCCCTCTGCCTACGTCTACAAAAAACTCTACTAATAGAAAAGAGTATTACAACCCATGTGATTTTTTGCACGGAAAGAAAAGTCTAAACCCTCCCTCACATAGTTCTTACAATAGTTCTGTCCTCACAGAATTCTTACAATAGTTCTATCCTCAACAGGACTAGAACGAATATAAGATACTCTTGATACTCTTAGCCTCTCTCTCACACCCACACCCCCATGGGTGTGGTCCTAAGGCACACCTTATACAATTAATGCAAGAGTTTTATTTATAGAGGAGATTTCCTTATCCTCCAAGACAAAAGATTTCCTCATCTATCAATTCTACCATAATTAAGACTTTTACCATAACTAGAATTTTAATTCTCATTAAAACTCTTTTTTAATTTGTATGGACTTGGACTTTGAGCCATAACCCAACAGGATCAATATTCAAACCCCAACCAATCAATCTCTGTTTAGATGGCAGTCTATCCAGCCATGCAGTCCAAGAGGAAAAAGCATGTGTAGGGATAGCAAATATAGACCAAATGATACTGCTCCAATCAACTTTCGGCTGCTGGACTCGAATAGCATTCCAGGCACATTGTTTAGCGAACAAACCTAAGGGATCAGGAAGCCAAATGATGGAGTCACCAAGTGAAGAATTCGGCCTTAGTCCACCCAACTAAGCATCCACAAAATGAAACACTGGGTTATCAGGCCAATTCCAGTAATTTATCCATTTTATTTATCAAATCTTTGTAATTTAAATAAATTGTATACACATCTTCTTTCATATTGTCAGAAATTATTCAATCGTTTATAATAACATATTTTATAGTTAGAAATTCATGCCGAGCACGGGAAAGCACCTAGATTTCCATTGCAGCATGTGTCATGAATGTATGCACATGCATTTTGCAAATCATGCATTATTATTATTAATGATTAAATGTAATGCTTACTGTGCAAACAGCAATCATTTTTTCCCCCCGAACAATTTCACCTGTCAACACCCCAAACATAATATGCTATAATATATTTTCAAAATTAAATCCACGATACCGCCGTTCGTGTGGCCTAAAGTATTAACAAAAATCAATGACCAAGTTACAATTGAACTTCATGTGTTTATGCCAACTGTGCAAACAACTAAAACATTACTTACACAATTCAATACTCAGTTGGCTCCAACCCTGCTTTTTTTCACCTAAGGAAAAAAGGGAAAAAGAAAAACGCTAAAAAACATCAATGTTGCCACCATGAAGCATTCCACGTGTTAAGTTCGGTTCCCTATGTAAACAACTATTTTTATTGCTAGCAATGGAGACAAGTTATTCATTTATTTATTTATTTTTCGTTCAAAGATACAAGATATTTGAAAAATGTTACTCGAGAGAGAAAAGACGATGCTTTGTCCTTTCTTTTGCCTATTGTTCATTGTCACAGTTTCTTCCACTGACTCAATTTTCTTGGAGGAAGAAAACTAAAAGATGCGAAGCATCAAGCATGCCATAATGCGACAAAAAATTGCCGAAAATAACCAAACTTATTGTTTCAATGTGGTATCTCATCTAGAATCTCGGGGCATGATATGGACATGGTACAGGAGCCTCACTGGATTTAAGGTCTGTTTAGAATAAATTTATCTTTATTCTTATCTCATCAATTTCAAAAAAAGAAAAATGTGAAATTGATCAGTATCTTATCAAGTGTTTGATAAAAAAATAAGTTTAATATAATAAAATCTTTTGATTTGTAATTATTGTTAGCTTGAGTTAAAATGTTGTCCTAAGTTAGTTTGACAATAATGACTCAATTATGAGTCATGATATTACAATTCTATAATCAAATAATAAATTATAAAATATAAAATACTAATTTATTTCTTAATTTTTTTATTTTTATTTTTTGCAGTTACAGTTTTTTAAATTTTGTAATTCTCTAATATTTTAATCATTTTATTTTTTATTTTTATTTTTAAATTTCTTGATTTTAAGTTATAAAGTTTTAATTATTTCAATGTTAAATTACTTTTTGCTCTCAAAATTCCATTCTTCATTTGGTGTTTGTTGCATAAATGGGTTCCCTTGGATGAACGGTTGCACCAAGAGAGGGGTTTATTTGGTTTCTAAATGTCAATGTTGTAATCATGAAGAGACGCTTGAACATTGTTTCTTAACTAGTTCGATAATGCAAAGTGTTTGGGTTCACTATGCGAATTTACTGGGCATTAGGATTCAGGGTTTTGTTGGTATTCAGCAGTTGCTCTTGACTTGGTTTACATCGAACCAGGCTAAGGTAGGTCATATACGTACTCTGATACCCATCTTTGTTTTGTGGTTTTGTTGGCTTGGACGTAACACTACGAAACATGAAGGGGCTAGAGTTAGTGTTGATTATGTTATTTGGGGGACTGATAGACTAATAGCCCAATTGGTTCAAGTTGGTTTTTGTGTTGCAATGCGATGGAGAGGCGATTGGGATCTTTCAAGTGTGTTTCGGTATCATGTGAGCAAGCCTAGAGCATGAGAGCCTAAAATGGTTTTATGAAAGAAGCCGAGATCTAATTTTGTCAATTTGAATGTCAATGGCAATTTCCATGGCAAGGATGGGTCAGCTGGGGCTGGTAGATTAATGCATGATTTTTGGTTTTTGTGAGTCGTTAGGGCAACTATTTGTTATCCTGGCTAAACTTAAAGCTTTGGTGAGGGGTCTTTACCTTTGCCATTAGCAGGGGTTTCTTCATATCTGGGTTGAAATGGACTCTTTCTAGGCAGTGAGGCTTATGCATGGCCTTGCTCATCAATGGAGTATTTGTCACGAAGTGGTGTGTGCTAGGCATCTTCTTGCAGACTTAGGAGCCCGGGTTACACATATCTACCATGAAGGGAATAAGCCCGCTGACCTTTTGGCTAACTTGGGTTCTAAGGCTATAGACCTGGTGGTGTTTTAGATTCTGCATGCGGTTCCTAGCCTTCGTGGTTTAATTAGATGTGATAGGTTTGGGATGCCTAGTTTTAGGATTTAGTTTTGTAAGGATAGGAGTACTACTACCCTTTTTTTTTTCTGCTGCATTATTTTGTAAGAATAGTAATACTATTTTATTTATTTATTATTACTTGCATTTACATTCCTATTTCACTTTGTAACAAAGTTGGCCTATCAACTTTGCATACTCAGAAGTAAAATAGAAGGTAAGGATCATGTCCTCCTCTACTTCGTACTTTGTTTTCTTGTGGTAATAAAATATCAAGGAATGTTGCATCCCTTTTTTTTTAAAAAAAATGTTAAATTAATTTTTTGTTTTAATTTTTAATTTATCAACGTTTTAATTTTTAATTTTTAATTTTTTTAATGTTACTTTTTAATATTTCAATTCTTAATCTTTTATTTTTTAAATTTTTTAAATTTTTAAAATTTCTAATTTTTTATTTCTAAAATTTTTATTTTCATTTTTTATTGTATAATTATTTATTTTTAATTTAATTTTTTATTTTAATCTTTAATTTTAAAATTTTTTTCACTAGAAGTGTTATTGAAATTACAAAAATTATATATTTTTGCAAAACATGTACCAATTATCCTTAAGTGAAAATTGTAGCACAAAATTTGTTTGTTGTTAGTATTAAATAGTAATTAGTTCATTAAGTAATTAACAAAAATGAAGCACATATATATAACACGTGGCACCTCTTAAAGCATGACATGTTACAAATCCTAAGACACTCTAAAACATGAAGTATAATTTAATTTTATAATAACTATTATTGTTATTACTAGCATTGCCAAATCCTATGTTTCGCAATTTTTTTTTTCAATTTAGTAATTAATCATTTTCTTTTATAGTAGCTCAAAAAAAGTCAAAGCCAACTAAATCTATGTAATTGTAGTCCAAAATTCAAAATTGTCTTATTTTATAAGTAAATATATCCTATTAACCCAACTGTGAATACGTCTAGATCATAGATCATAATTTAACTATTGTGTTGAGTCTTTCAAAAGGTTTAATAATAATATCTTTTAGGGTTCTAAAAGATAGTAAGGGCCAGTTTTAGCACCATATTCGGGATGGAGATTTTAGTAACTTTTAGAGAGAGAGAGCACAATTTCTTTTTATCTTTAATGTTTTGTTTCTTTTCTTTTGTAACAAATACACAAAGAAAGAGTAAAAGAGGGAGCACATTTTATTTTGTCTTTAATGTGTGTGTATGGAGAGAGAGGTAGCACAAATTTATAACTAATAATAATATTAAAGAAAAAGGGAGCATAAATTTATCTCTAACAATAACAAATTACTTTTAGCTGAATTGGCAAGCTAGTAGAAGCTAATGTGGCATACCTCTTTAAGCTTCATTTCTGAAGAAATTTACACTATATATAGATAAATTATTTTTAGCTCAATTGACAAGCTAATAGAAGCTAATGTGGTATGCTTTTTTGAGCTCCATTCCAAAGAAATTTAAACTATAAATAGATATTAGAGTTTTCTTAACCTGTGCTTCACACAGATTAAACTTTTTTATGTCTTCTTCTAATTTTAGTTTAAATTCAAAATCAATTATGTAAATAAGAAATTTTCTTATAATAGATGTCCAATCTCTCATGTAAACTCTAGTTTCTAACAAGAATAGGTAATTGAATTCTAAAAATCAAACCAAATTATAATATTAGTATTTAAAAATGATTTTCATTCTTCTAATAGTAATATAACTTCTAAAGTTGAAGAAAGATTGCAACCATTTTTAGTTTCTCATCCAATCTACAAATGTTCATAGTTAGTAATGTTATTAGTGTATCTCATGCTTTGTGTGTGTGTGTATTTCTTACAACAATTTAAACAACTAGAGAATTTTGATATCATATATTTTGTTTGCTTGAGTTAAATAAAATTTTTAATCTTTTTAGGTTACTCATGTGTATTTTTTTTAAATACAAAAATCTTGGTTCTAGAAGTTTTTATTTGTTTTCTCCACTTTTTCCCGATTTAGTAATAACTTTTCAGGTAGCATTTAGTGTTTTAATTAACATTATTTCTTCACATCTTAAGGATGCCAATGCAAGCTACCACATATATCTCAATATTGTGAGAAGTGATATACCCAGTGCAATCATATTCATTCCATTATTAGAACAAGTTGTTACATTTCACTCTTCACCCAAAGCATCTGAATCATTGAGCGAGTCCGAGAAAAAAGAAGAGACAGCCGCTAATAACAGAACTTTGCACAAATTGGCTAACGTCCCTTTAAATCATCAGCCACTTTGCATCACTTACTCATAGTTAAATGTTGATTTCGAGTCAAAATCGGATTAGATCCACCTGTTGCTCACTTTTTGAGGTTTGGAGAATGAAAATCCATATAGAAACTTAAAAGAATTTTATGTTGTATGCTCAAGTATGAGACCTTAAGGGCTCGCGGAAGACCAAATAAAGTTCAAAGCTTTTCCCTCTTTCTTAGTATATGCGACAAAGCAATGGTTATTCTATATATCACCTAGTTACATCACTTTGGATAGAGATGGCAACGGCTTTTCTTGACAAAGTCTTCCCTGCCTTGAGAGCTATAGTAATTAGAAGGAAAATCTTTTCCAACTAAGCAAAAGGACACTAAATCCCTCTACGACAATTGGGAGAGGTTCAAGAGGTTGTGTGCAAGTTGCCCTTAACATGGAGTATCTGTGTAGTCCCTTATCCAATATTTTGTGAAGGATTGCTCCCAATGGAAAGGAGAATGATGGATGTTGTGAGCAGAGGTGCAATAATGAATAACACCCTTCAAGCTGCTATAGATTTACTCTCCATCATAGTAGCGAATTAGCAATAATTTGGGAACAAACAAGATCCTTCAATGAGGGTGAATAAGGTAAGTGTTTCTTCCCTTAATTCAAAAATTTCTCTGTTAACTGCCTTGGTTCAAAGTTTGGTTACAGGAGGTGTGCCCAAGGCTAAAGTCTGTAGGATTTTTGCCATTACAGGTCATCCAACTAATATGTGCCTAACTTTCCAAGAAGATGACCCACAAAATGTTAATGTTATTCTAGGATTCCCTGGTCTACCATAAAAGAAGTATAACCCTTTTTGACCACTTATAATCCCAGTTGGAGAGACCATCTGAACCTTAGCTATGGAACAAGATCTCAAGGCTTCAATCTACCAAAACCATAGCAATTTCAGCTGCGACCGCCTCCATAACATTACCCATCTTTCTCCAGCACAGGTATTCCTTAAAGAAATTGTTAAGTCACTTGCAATTAACACTCAAGCAATTTTAGTAGGAAGCGAGAGTAAATATTAAGAATTTGGAGAACTAAATATGCCAATTGGATTCATTCATAAGCAAGTTGGAATCCCAAGACAAATTACCTTTACAAACATTGTCAATCCAAAGCAAAATGTGAGTGAGTGTGGTGACCTTAAGAAGTGGAAAAGAGCTCCTAGAAAATCCATGCCAGACTAAGCATGGGCATGCCTCAGAAGCAGAATCAGAAAAAGAAATCATCGTACAACGGGATTCGAAGGAAGACAATAAGGAAATGGAAAATAAAAAGGTCAAGGAATTGGTGATAAGGCCCCCTTTTCCTAAAAGACTTGAAAAATCCAAGATGGACAAGGAGGAGAAGGAAATTCATAAGACTTTTTGCAAAATTGAGGTAAATATTTCTTTACTTGATACAACTAAGGGAATACCTCAATATGTGAGACTTCTCAAGGAGTTATGCACCAATAAAAAGAAGCTCACTAATAACGAGAAGATAAGTGCGGGGAGAATGTCTCGGTCATAGTTAAAAAGAAGTTGGCTCCTAAATGCAAGAACCAAGGTACATTCAATATCTCTTGCAAAATAGGTATTTTAGGGATTAAAATAGCAATGTGTGATCTAAGGGTGTCCATAAATGTCATGCCTAAGTCTATTAATTCATCTTTAAATATGAGACCTCTAAAAGAAACAAGTGTAGTCATTCAACTAGCAGATATGTCCATGGTTTAACCCGAAGGGTTCCTAAAGGATGTCTTAGTCTAAGTGAATGAGTTAGAGTTTCCTGTCGATTTTATATGCTTGACATGGAGGAAGACTCATCTTTCAACTTTTCTGAAATTTGTAAGGTGACTATTTCTTAGTACAGCTAGAACAAAAAATTGATGTGCATGATGGTACCCTTACTTTGGAGTTTAATGGCAAAGCGATTAAGTTTAATGTCTATGATGCCATGAAATATTCTAGTGAGGTTTCTTGTGTCTATAGATTGGAAGCATATGAACTACTTGATAATGACGAACTGTATGTTGCTATTTGTAAAGGCTTTACACTTGAGAAATTGTAGGATTTGAGCAGAACTTTGTTGTAGACAATGAATTATAGGAAGCATTAGAAGGCCTTAAGCCATGGAGGTATAATACCCTAATTCTTTATTTACCATCTTCTCACACAAAACTTTTGCCTTCCATTTTACAGGACCCACAATTGGAGTTAAAGCAACTACCTAATCATCTCAAGCACACGTATTTAGGCAGGCAAAAAGCCTTACTAGTGATAATTTCTAATAAACTCAATGCCTTATAAGAAGATAAGCTAATTCAGGTTTTAAAGGAATACAGGAAAGCCATTAGGTGGACAATAGCAGATATCAAAGGTTTAAGGCCTTTCACATACACGCATAGAATATTATTGAATGACAACTGTGAGTCGAGTAGGCAGGCTCAATGCCAACTCAATCCACCTATGATAGAGGCAGTAAAGAAAGAAATTTTGAATCTTCTTGACACAAGTATGGTTTACGCAATTTCCAATTTCTGATAGCAATTGGGTAAGTTCAGCCTAAGTTGTTCACAAGAAAATTGGTATAACTATAGTAAAGAATTCCAATGGTGAGTTGGTACCTACTCGAGTTCAAAATGGATGAAGGGTTTGTATTAAATATTGAAAGTTGAATGCTTCGACTAGAAAAGACCACTTTCCCCTTCCTTTCATAGGTCAAATGCTTAAGCAATTTGCAGCTAAAACTCACTATTATTGTCTTGATAGCTGCTTAGGTTTCTATCAAATTCTGGTTGCGCTAGAAGATCAAGAGAAGACGACCTTCCCATGCCTATTCAGAACTTTTGTGGACTGGAGGATGCCATTTAGACTTCATAGTGCTCCCACCATATCCCGAAGATGTATAGTAAGCATATTTTCTAGATGTGTTGAGAATATCATTAAGGTATGAAATGGATGTCCACACCTATAACAGATGACATGTGCTACTGAATTATGTCCTTTTGCATAGCCTCTGACCCGACCACCACATGTACGATCTCTTGAATTACCATGACCTCCAAAATGGGAATGAGAATTGGTCTGCAGCAGAGCATTATTTTGGGTGGTAAAGGGTTGATTGGAGGAGACAGAGGGTGTAGAAAATATTTGTTGCTATGGAGAAAATGGACCAATAATACATGCAGTTGAATGAAAGGCAGATGCTTGATCAATTGATTGAGTGGTATTTAGGTATAAGTCAAAGTTTAATAGTAAGCCATAAACCTCAGTGAAAGGAAGGAGAACCCATTATCGAATTAAAGACAACAACTATTAGATCAAATTCTAAACCAAGACCGCTTAAAGTCCAAAGAACTAAGTCATTATCTTGCACACATTTTTCAACAGTAGCAAGAACCAACAAAATAGACTTGGCCTTTTAAATATAGGGCTCATTCGGATTGACTTTTTCCAAAAACGTTTTTTAACAACTTTGCAAAAAGTGCTTTTTTGATAAGCTAAAAATTTTGGCTTCTGGAAAAAGTTGTAAATGACTTTTTTCAGAATTTTAGCTTTTTTAAAAGCTAAGCTAAATAATTATTGCAAAAAGAATAAACTTTCTTTTAAAAAAAAAGTACTTTTTCCTTAAAAGTATCAATCCAGACAAGCCCATAGTCATGTATTAGAAGAGTTCCTTCAGTAAGAGATTGTAGCTAAATTTTAAGATGTTAAATGCCGGAACAATTATGAGCATCATGCAGCAATTAAAGAGTTGTCCAAACTTTACAAGATGCCGATTTATCCACTACTTGGGAGAGCACTAAGTCGGAAAGCAAAGCAAAAAGCTAGCCAAGAACCAATTGGTCAAGGCAAATCCACTTCGCAACCAAATTAGAAGGAGAAGAAGGTTGAACACTCATGCCATCAACAAAACCCATTAGCCTATGGTTGAGGGAAGAACCTGCGTCATCCATAACAAACCATTGTCGGCAACAAGTTTTAAAGTGGTGTCTTGATGTATATGATCAGAGCCCCAGCACAGGGGCTTAGGTCAACACTTATATAATAGCCAGTCATCAATTGGAAGCGGGCAAGATGGTGATGAATTGCGATTGGTCTAAACCTTCGACTCGCGACTTATTGCGACCTGCCCAGAATGCCCATACATACTAAGACCTTGTTCACACAGCGAAGAAAGGCCGAGTGGAATGGGGCAGTCAGCTGGCTGCTTCTTGGCCACGCCCCCCTGCAACTAGATACGAGATACTTGATCTAAATTTGAAAATAGGAAATTTCATACCATTAGCCGATATACGTATAGGAACATGGGTACATGATATTGAATTCCAGGTCAAGGCGCAAAGCTGGCTCGAGCCGCAGGAACTTTTGCTAAAATAATGAAGAAACCAGCACCCCCTACACTCTCTCTTAGGCTTGTGCGGCTACCTTCGGGTGTTGAAAAAGTCATTGATTCCCGATGCCGAGCTACTATTGGTAACGTTTTCAATCCCAACCATGGTGCACGTAAGCTTAGAAAAGCTGGACAAAGCCGGTGGGCAGAGGGCAGACGCCCCGTTGTTCGTGGTGTTGCAATGAATCCAGTGGATCATCCTCATGGAAGAGGTGAGGGGCGCACGAAAGGAGGTAGACCTTCGAGAACAAATATTGGACCGGGAAGAAAAAAGGGGAAAAAGTGAAGTCATAGCGCATATGGCACGAAAAGGAAATCCGATTTCGGTAAGACTTGATCTGAATCGTAGTTCAGATTCAAGTTGGTTCAGTGAGGGCGACCGCGAAAGTCACCGAATGAGTCAGTCTTTTCCTTCAGTTTGTCCCAGATTTTAAATAGAAAAAGGCGTGGGAGGACGTTGCAGATGTCCGGGGCGGACACGACTTCTTCTAAGGCTAGAAGACCACTGGAAGACACCCAGGACTAGAGCATGTCGTGAAAGAAGCACACTGGGTGGCATGCTTCGACCGTGTCTCTGGGGCACAGTTGAATGTAGATATCATGACTGCAAGGTGCAAGATACTAGGGCGAGAAATCCCGACAACCACTCCCCTATGTGCCAATCACTAGTGCATCGAGGGCCCTAGCGCCCAGCTTAACTAGAGAGGCCTAAGAGAGGAAGCTGATGCTATTGTCTTAGGAGAAGAATCATTAATGGTTGGGGTTGTGGCAGATGTTGAAATGTTTGCCATTGAAAAAGAGAAGGATGAATTATGAAAAACGACGTGATGGGTAATTTGCTTATTAAGTGTTTGATAGAAGAACCTGAGGAAGTTGATGCCATGTAAGAGTTGATCTACCCAGTGCAAACATATTCATTCCATTATTAGAAAATATTTACAACATATTAAAAGCCGTGATGTACAAATACTCACTAGAAGTAGTGTCCTACTTGTCCAAGTATTTGTACATAATAATGATGCAGATAATGTAAGACAATAAGCAAAATTATCATGGTTTAACAAATATATCGAAAGACTTGTCTTAACACTATGTTTGACAGCTCCGTTCCCCTAAGCATATGATTTATATATGGGTTTACTATAATATCTATCGTCATCCACCCTAATCTACACATGATTACAAAACATATATTATGATTTTAGAACAAAACATATATTATGATTTTAGAACAAAACATATATTATGATTTTAGAACAAGGTAAAAAAAACTCTTACATTGAAGGCAAAGCGACTTCTTCTCGAATGCAAATCAAAAGTAATTGTATCAATGGAATTACATATATACTGAGCATGTGACGTTATATGAATACAATCTCAAACCCTTACCTTCCCTCTTAAATCAACAAAATCTCTAGATCCTAAATATTTAGGGGTATAAAGTGTGCAAAATTCCCATTTAATTCATGAGCCTCCATGGTTAAGAAAAAAATAATAATAAGCATGTAAGTGTAGTATGACATGGTACAAGTGTAATTCCCATAATCGTAATAATACATTACCATGTTTAACATACAAATCAAGAATTGTGTTCCAACTTTCATCAAACATCTCCCTAGCTTCTTTAACCTCACTTGCATTCACTATCTAGCCGATCATCATGCTCTATAAAGCAATATCTTTCTTCTCCATAATACTAAATGACTTCTTTACTTCCAAAGCATGTAAATTGTTCCATATTTGCAAGTCACATCAATTAACGAATTGGGCACAAATATATCATCACAAAACCAATTTTTTGACATGGGCATAAATCATGCACAAAATTTTCAACCAAGATTAACACGGTCAAGCCCTTAGCCAAAAAGAGTGTGCGCAACTATGAACCAAAATGCCAAAAGATTTGATTAAAGTGTTATAAAGATGCAAATTGAGTGCTGCATTTGGTTTAAAAAAAAATTGAGAGCTAAACCCATTTGACTACAAATAGAGAAAGAAGAGATCAATTTTAGATGTAATAAAGTTGTGATGTCCACAATCATATCATACTTATTATACCTTAAAATTGATAAAACAAGAGACACATATATAGTAAGATATATAATATAAATATTCTTCATTTAGGAGTGAAACATGGTATATGAAAGGTGAAATAGGCTCGCTCTCATCAGTGAACAAGAGAAAAGCTATATTGTGGTTAGATCAATTAGTCCTTGTGGATAGGATATCTTTCCCACTTCTTTGATCTATAGAATAAGATCAAACTGATCATTAGTTACAACATATCAAACCTTTAAATTTATATTAAGAGATAACAGAACATCCCATCTTTGCCGAAAAGTTAAAAAAATAAGGACAAAGGCCATAAACTGAAAGAATACAACCACTATGGTGGATAACATATTAAAAACTACAATATGAATGAGTAACACAACCGAGTGAATAAACAAGGCAAAAGAGGAACTATGACAAGCTTGTCAATCATCTAGCTTTGTTCCACTTCAATCTTTTAAAGCCAAATCTTTTCTCCAAAATATTTTTTATATACCAATTTTTCAGTTGTAAGACCTTGAAGAATAAAGTAAGTTAGGATTGTTAGTATTTGTTCCAAAAAAAAAGTGTTTGATTTCCTCAATAAACAAAGAAGAAAACAATAAAACATCATATATTTTCTTTTCTTTTCTTGAACAAAGAAGTTGCTTGGCTGGGAGCAAATTACGTGATAATGGAAAAGTTGTTTGGTTTAAAAGAAAAAGTATTGTAAGAAAAATAGTTGAGAGACTTTATTCAGCAAAAAATGTATCATTACAATCCTTTGTTATTTTATAAAGCCCTTTAATCTTCCTAGCAAGAAACGTATAGTTACTATCCTTTACCGTTGATAACATCCTTTACACTTCTTGGCAAGAAACATATCTCTTTATTGTTGACAAATCCTTTAGTCTTCTTGGTAAGAGACATATCATTTATTGTTGACCAAGTCCTTTATTCTTATTGACAATAAACATATCTTTGACCCATAAAACTGATCCAAAAATGTATTTAAAGAAAAAAATTGAGTCATAAAATTGATCCAACATACAAGATAAAGTGCCACGTCGCACATTTAGAGCTCCCGAAACATCTTTTGAGATACAATTATGTTACTACTACTAGTGCTTTCACAGGCTTATTTAGGGTATGTGTATTTTTTAATTTTTTAAATATTTATAAATGTGATTTTTTTTATTATTTTTAAGTTTTTGTATTTTTTTATTATTTTTAAATATTTATAAAAATTAATTCTAGTACTTTTTTATTTTTATTTTTTATTATTATTTTTATTTTTAATTTAGATATGATGCATAAATTAATTAAAAATTAATGAATTTTTTTGAACTTTATTACTTTAAACACATTAATATATATATAAATTAAAAAATATATATATATATAAATGATGCATAAATATAATTAAATATTTTATAACTCCATTACAATAATAAAATTAAGAAGTGGTACATACGTAAATATAATTATACACTATAATATATAAATTTATAATAATGTAATAATATTAAAAATAAAATTTATAATGACTTAACAAATAAAGTTTAACTTTTATATCCATATAAATTATTATCTACATATAGGTACGGTATGGGATGGTATTGTCTTGATCGAAAAGAAGAAAGTACCGCCGGCAGCCACTCCCAAGTCAATAGACAACTGGATCCTCAGTAATGAGCCGTTCAACGCGTAGGTAAATTATAAGGCTCGCTGCATATGTTGGCACCAGCAACAGGCATGAAACAAATACGATAAACTAAAACATAGAGATGTAATAAGTAAAAGCTTCAACAGAAATATGATCAATTGCATTTCAGAAAGCAGAGATGACGCATTATACCAACATAGTCCTCAAAAAGGAACTTCTTCCACAAAAAGTACGAGCAAAAACAGAAAAACTGCAATTTAGTGAGTGCAGTGAACTTTACAATTTAAGAAAAACAATCACCAGCACATTATCTTATCGAAGGTAGCTCTTGATGATTTCTGACTGACCTCATCCTCTCTACATAATTCCTTTAGAACTTCCACTCACAAACAAAAACTCAGACACCAGTTTTATTTATTTACAACAGCAACATTGGGAGCAAGCACAAATTAGGATGATCAGTCAGGTAGCCTCGGCAACTGAGAAGTGTAATTTTGTAACTGATGCTTTAAGGAAACTACTTCCGCAAAATGCATCTGGACTGCCAACATCAAAGTCCACCATGCTAGCCAGTGGCTCGCTAGAAGAGAAGTCTCTGTTATCATCAACTAGAGGCTTGTAGTAGTTGCTAGAACTCCCACCACGCTTCCGAGCATGCTTCTTCTCTTTGCCCTTGCTACCGCGCGTGGATTTCCCGCCCCCCTTCTGCTTGTTCTTCCCACTCTTCTTGCCATCATTCCTGTGGCGTTGAGGCTTGTTGCTTGGCACATGAGAAACTGCCGTAGGAGGTGGATCATACACATCAGGGGCCCATGTCACTGATAGCTTCTTACGGGGATTCCCCAGCTTCTCGCGGCTGCCTTTCATGGCAGATACAAGCTTCAAAGGAGTCTGTGAGAGAATAAAGTACAAAGCAGAAAAACAAAAAGGAAACTCTTAAGAGATTAATTTTAACAGATGGTAACCGGTCCCTTTGTTCTTCGGTTAAGAACCATCTTCCATGGATCTCGAAAAGAAAATTGGTGCTTCAATGCTGTCTAATTGTAAGACCATGACAAAATCTGTGAACTTGAGATAGAAGCCATGAAATTTTAATCTTGTTTAGGGTGAGACTTCCACAAGTGAAGTCGGAGAGGATATTTTTTGTTAGAGTATTCAAATAACATGCTAGTCAAAGTAGGCCATAAGCAGTGAGACTTCCACAAGTCAAGTCGGAGAGGATTTTTTTTGTTGGAGAATTCAAATAGCATGCTAGTCAAAGTAGGCCATAAGTAGTGAGACTTCCACAAGTCAAGTCGGAGAGGATATTTTTTGTTAGAGAATTCAAATAGCATGCTAGTCAAAGTAGGCCATAAGTAATGTACTAACACGAAGAATTGAAGAGAGCGCCAAAAGTATCCTGGCCTTAAATAGGAAGTATCAGGTAAGTAAAATTCAAAATACTTACTAGTTAAAATAGGTCACAACTAATGCCTTCGGTATGATGATGCAGCATATATGCAATATAAGGACAAAAGTAACTTCTTCCCACAATATACTCAAGAAATATCTTAAATGCCATCAATCGAAGTGAAGAACATACACAATTGACACCAACAGAACAAGTACCCCAGAATCATTCTAAAAAGCATAAAAGAAAAAAGCAATTCCCACTTCCGACAAGTAGAGCTGTCTATCATACCATAAAATCAGTGTACATCCTGTTCTAACAATATAAGACTGCTGTAACTAGACAACTACTAACAGTCTTAACTAAAGAGCCAGCTTCAGGACCACTACAAGATCATTTCAAGATATAGAAACATCTCAAAGAATAGAAGAGATAGCAAGTGACCAGTTTTCAGAAAGACATCTAACTATTACTTACAGGTAAAGATACAGAACGATGACAAGGCTGATTTGCAAGACCATTTTGTAGCAAAACCTCTGAAGTCTGTTCATCAACCCTCTGCTTGTTGGTGTCAACAAATCCACCAGACGAGACAGACTTAGTGGGACATGGAAATGTTGCACACTTGTCAAGGCACTTCTTAGACACTGGATTCCCCATATTTGCCCCATGGCACTCATTCAATTCATCTTCTTCCACCAGACAGATTGTATCATTCTTTTCAGGAGATGGAATGGATCCACGAATTGATTTCTGATCATCTTGAATGTTGAGGGAATGACTTAAGCATTTTCCAAGATCGTTCACAGAAAGCTGTCCTCTGTGGCTATTGGAAGGATCAGGTGGATCTGCAGATGACTCACAAAAATTGCTCAAGTCTTCAGAAATTGACAGATTGTTAGAACCAGAGCCGTCCATCAACGGTAAGCAGAGCTCAAGAGAAGCTGCAACTGAAGATGAACAAAAACTTTCAGAACCTTTCAGACTAACCAATTTTTCCAAATAATAAACAGACAATCACAGCAAGCTTATGTTAGATCTTATCAGAAGCATATTAGAAGAGAAAAGGTTGAAAAACAAGAAATGAACCATCATATGCACTTGTACAAGTCAATTGGAATTGTATGTAAGCCTACTTCTAGAATGTAATGCATGTCATTTACTCAACAACCTTACAGGCCAAGCTAAACTGCCCATCGGAGTCAGATTCTGTCTCCTTCTCTCAATTATGGAACCCATTACACCTGAATATACTATTTGAACAATTATACAGCCAATATGACAAAACCAGGTTGCATCATCACCACATTATGTCGGGTTCTGTCTCTTTTATTATAACTATCTTGAGTTCTATTTCATTCTTTATTGAAATTCTATCTCATCACTTACAAATTCACATATATACATGTTATAGAAACATAATTACATCTATGGAGGCCAAAAGATCACACAAAAACATCCAAATAAACAAGTTGATCACATACTTCGAAAGTGTTAATCAGTAGAACCAAAATACTAAACAATCAAAAGATCATCAAAATTTCAGCAATAAGTACTAAATAATCAATAGAACTATTACAATTTCAGAAATATCATACATAAAACTTTCACAAGTACAAATATGCATATAAGTAGGAACATTGTATTACCTTTTGTAGAGTCAACAGCTGAAAATAGGAGGATCCAAAGCTCTCGAAAACGATACCGTATCAGTCGATCGACAACGGTAGCAGATTCAGATTCCGTGAATCGCGATTTCACCAGCCAATATACGTGCGCGTATATATATATATATATATATATATATATATATATATATATATGTATGTATGTATATGTATGCAATATATATTATAGAGCGAGTAGAAATTGTGAAAAAGAAACCTCGAAACAGAGCCTAGGAGAAGTGAAAAAAGACGAAGTAATGATTGTAAAACAAACGTTAACTAAGATTACCACGCCGATCGCTTTTCTGGAGACGTTTCAGACGATGATGAGAAAACGAGCCGCCATAGAAACAAGTCGCGTGAGGGCGCGTGAACTGGAGATCTACGACTGCTGAAGGCACCGAACGCATTGTTTCGCTCCGATGCTCTTCAATTTAACCAAAAAAACTCAAAAAAAAAAAGGAAAAAAAAACAAATAAACCTTTTTCTTCAATTTTGATTTCTGTTAAACCCTAAACACAATTCGCTTTCTCTTCAGAAAAGCTAGAGTTTGAAGGAGAGAAAGAGACACAGGGTTAGAGCATTTGAGTCAAATCGCGTACTGAAGAATCGGCATCGGAACCCCAACGAGATCTATAGACTCGCGAGAGTTAACAGAGAAAGATGAACAACCAAATGGTTATGTTTTTTGGATTAGGTTAAGGATTTATATAAACAATATGTGTGTGTTGCATTTTGTGAATGCCTTTTTCGGTTTTTGGTCAAAATGCGTGTTCATGTTCGTCCATTTTGTGAAGTGGGCCGGGCTGACACAACCGGCTTTGCCACAGTAGTGGGTTGGGCTTACTTTCATAATTATGGACTGGGCTGAAGAATTCCACTGTATTGGTCCTAAGACGATTTGACCGCAGCTTATGCCAATCGAGTCAACGGGGTGGGCCGGTTAAACCGACTGTTGTCCGCTGACACATTGTTTTTCTTTTTCACTCCTATTTCAAACTTAACCGTGTCTCTTATTGGAATCGACATAAGTCCTTACAATAAAATTCGAACTTCAATACTTTTTCAAAAAAACAATAGTATTAACCACTTGATTTAATGTCTAAACTCTATACTCACATTCATGTACATGAGAGCTTTTCCCTTTTTCTTTCTTACCTTTTTTGTTTTGCTTGCTTTGTCAGGCAACAATTATCCATTAAGCTTTGCTCATTCGTATCTACGAATCCTACTACTAGCAAGCAAGAGGAATACAATGGGATGCATAAACATGAAATTAGAATGCTTAGAGGGTTTTTGGAATGACTTGTCAAAAAACTAGTTAAAATATCTTTAGTTTTAAGTTATTTTTTGTTTAATTTTTTACTTTAGTTACCTATTCAAACAAAAGTTGTAATTATAAAAATAAATCTTTACATATTTAGCTAAATTATATTAAAAAGCAACACAAGTTGTTTAAATGATTATTAAGATGTGAAAAAAGAAAGTCAGTTAAAAAACAATATAAATAGAATTTTTAAATTATATTATCAAAATATTATAATTCAACAATTTAATATATAATATAAGTATATAATAGTTATTAAATAAACTACAGTAATAATCGATCGCTAATTAGAGACAAAAAAATTGGTCGCTAATTACATTTTTTGGTCACTAAATAACATGTGTTGGCAAATAATTTAATTTCTCCATCTAAAACTTTAGCGACCAATACCAAATCGGTCACTAACTTTTCCGTCTAAAACTTTAGCGACAATACAAAATCAGTCGCTAATTTCGCCATCTAAAATTTAACAACCGAGAACAAATAAAATTCTAATTCAAATACAAAACCTGCCAGCAATTTTATATATCAAACACATACAAATCACCACAAATTTATAACACAATAAACAAAATAAATTTAAACACAAAAGTAAACAATTTTACTGCAATAATTAGAAATTTCACAAGGTATATTTGGTGTTAACATATGCAGTGACCAATACAATTGCAATAGATAGAAAATTCATAAAGGACACTCTTTGCATAGGAAGTTCGTAATAGGAATTATCTATTAAAATGGTTTGACTAAGGCTAATTTTCGCTTTCTCGTAAGACCCATGAAACTGAAGAAATACAGAGTTTGTAAAGAAAAAAATATAGAGCTCATTGCCATCAGCCCTCCTGCAAAAACAAAAGAAAAAAAATTATTATCAATTTTTATATTTAGTGAGCAAAGAGATTCATGAGGCTTGAAGAAAATAAACTAAAAAATAAAAGTAAGCAATCAAATTTATCCAAGAAGATGCTTTCACTTGTGTTCAGATTGAACCTCAACATGTGAAACATTTCCCAAACACAGAGACATGTTAGCAAATAGAAATCTAAACCTTCAACTAAAGCATTAGGATTGATAGGATACCAAATCCTCTAATATGCTTTCCATTAATAAAAACCTGCAGTACAATACACTGCTAACAAAATTAACATCATCCCCTGAGCTTAGACCCAAAAGGCACAAAACGGAAGCTTGAAGTATAACTCAAATAATACACATAACTTTAACACAGGGCCAATCGGAGCGTTTTCTGTACTAATTATTTATGCTTTGAGCTTTTGTAACTGAGCAGAGTCTTTTTCATGATTTTGAGCGCAAGTTATTTATGTGGATCCGTAGATAAGGTGGAAGAAGAAAGGGAGAAGAAAACAGGGGCAAATACCAAAAACAGAAAAAGAAAAGAAAAGAGTGTCACAGAGAAGAAGGAAAAGATAAGAAAAATAAATACATAATCAAGACACTTTGATTGATTTCAATTAACATCTTAATCATTTGTTGCAATAAAATCAAGTCTAAGGAATAAACAAAATTGTAGAATAGAAGATTAAAACTTTTCCAGTCATGATAGTAAAATATAGGAGCCAAGAGCTCTTTTTCTGTTTATGAAGTTGGCAACAAGCATCCATACAAAAAAAAATATCTAATAATATTCCTAATTTAATCCATGCATGGCTTCGTTTTTCGCTTCGGTTTTTATTCGGCAAAACACTCATTCTTGGTAATGAAATTAAGATACTTTTCTCTTAAAAAGTATAAATTCTTTTTAGCATTCCTCTTTTCTTCCTTTCCTTCCTTTCTTTCTTCCTTTTATTTATTTATTTTTTTTTTAAATAATAAGAATCAAGCATAAGGTCTAATGCGACTAACCTCAAAGAAATTAGTTTCTTAACTGATTTTTTTTTTCCATTTTCTGGTCAGATAGTTTCTTAACTGATTTGAGCCAAAGATTTGAGCAATGATCTCACCATGTTTTAAGGATTCTACCAGATGTTTAAGTAGCTGATGGTTGTTTTGGGTTAGAAGCTAGTTGAGAAGTTCTTTTTTTCGTGTTGTCAAATAGGATCTAAATGGTTGATGCAATTAGACAGATTACTAAGTCGAATGAACTCCAGCAACATAATATGGTCATGAGAGTTTCAGCATCAACAATTGGGCTGAGGGCATATTATAGTAAGGAACGACCCTAAGCACAGACGTATAAATCAAAGATGAGTTTGAATTACATCTCATCTCTCAGCATGCTTGTGATAGAAGGAAAAGCAGTCTGATCTTAATTTCGACTAAAGTGGTTGGCATGCCCTCCTCGTAGCATGCAAAGAATTGAACATGTTGAACAAAAGATTGACAAATCCATGACCTAAGGATCTCAAATTGCTTAGGAAACAATCTAGTAGAATCCATAACTTCATTATTTCTTCTGTTCTACTTCCATTTAGAAAACAAGATTCGACAGATGAAGCATTGCCTACTAGAAACCAGTAAATCAAATTCAATGCAAAGAATAAATAAGCAAAATATTTTATATAGAACAACGAAAACACCTAGTATATCAGAAGCAAAACCATGTAACTCTATATTCAAAACTTGTAGTAGATAATTAACCAAACTAAGTTACTCTGACAATTGAAATTTATCAACCAAAACTTTTTCTTTATGTTTTTTAGATCTTATTACTTCTCATTTTTTTTACTTCACAAGAAAAAATTTAAAATAAGGATTTAGGCATCTGATCAAATAAAATATGGCACAAGATTCTTTTTCTTAAAAATACACAAATCTTCATATAATCAAAATTTATCATCTATTAATTAACACTTAGTAGGACAATATAAAAACAAAAATATTTAAATTTTAACCCAAAGTATCAAACGACGAGGTTGATAAATCCAGATTTAACATTTTCACTGCAAAATCAACCAGAAACACACACAAAAAAAGGGAAAAAAAAAAAGTTCAGTGACTAAAGAAACAAATGTGTGCGAGGGGTGTGTGTGTGAGTGTGTGTGAGACGAGTAAAGTTAAGCAGACCTGATTTGGCTGAGAGTGGAGATAGCAAATTAGAGGTCAGAGAGCTTCTCAGTATCAGTAGGGCTAGAGTAGTAGTCGCCATTTCCAACTAGAAGAAAAGCTCTGATGCAATCGGGATCTGTTCTCTCTATAAGAACAAAGCTCTCTCTATGGATATACACACACACACACACACATATATATATATATAGAGAGAGAGAGAGAGAGAGAGATGGCTTGCTTTAGAGTGATTTTGGCTTTGATGGTCACTCTGGTGGGGGGATATTCAATGGCGTAGGCTTTGGAAGCTTCTCCGGCGGCATTGCCAAAGGCATCTCCATCTCCAATTGCTACGCCTCCGTCTTTCTCCATCAAACCACCAGTCTCCATCGCCAAAGACATCTCCGTATCCAAATCGGGAGCAATCTAGGGTTCATACATGTATGTGTGAGTGCGCAAAGAGTCGATCTCAAAGCCAATGGACTAAATGTAACAAGCAGAGAGCTCAGGCTTGTTGGCGTAGAAGAGATTGCAGTACATCAAGCTCAGACTCCCTGTCTCCACCACACAACTCTCTCTGTTCTAACACATAAACTCTCTCACACATTATATGTGTTATGTGTGTAATTAATTAATGATATGAATTTTTTGAGAGTGGCATTTTAGACCCCTGGTTTTTACATGCCATTTTAGACCCCTAGTTTTTATCTCTTTCACAATTAAATTTTAAATGCTTCCAATTGCTCTCGATAAGATTTTGTCCCTAAATTTAGCAACTAAAATTGAATCGATCGCTAAATTTTGAGGCAGCTACTTACTGAACATAATATTAGCGACTGGTCTCTAAATTTAGTGATCGAAATTGCTTCAGTCGCTAAATTTTAGCAACGAATTTTAATTCAGTCGCTAATTTTTCGACTGAACTCAAAATCAATCGCTAACTACGATGTAAAATATAGTCGTGACCGATTTTATATCGGTCACAAAATTCTCAATATAATTATTTTTACTTTAATTTTAGCAACTGTATTGTTATTAATTAGCGACCAATTTTTAGTCACTAATATATTTTGCAACCTATTTTTTTCGGTCACTAAATTATGTCATTAAAAGTCAATTTTCTAGTGGTGGTATATATGTCACGTGACAAATATTGTGCTTTAGAAATTTAAAAGTAAACAAATAAGAGATTTGAGGTTTTTGTTTTAACAAGTGCAATTAGAGAAACCAATAAACACCGAGCAACAAATATATTTGACAAGGAGTTAATGCATATTCGTATTCTTCTTCTTTTTTTTTTTTTGTCAAACATACTGATATTCTTCATACACGAGTATTCTCTAAAAACAATAAGAATTGAGCTTTTTTCTTTTAGAGGGTGTTTGGATTGGTTTATCAAAAAATTATTTAAAGTACTTTTGGTTTTAAGCAGCTTTTTTTATTGTCAACTTTAAGTAGTTACGTGCTTGAATAAAAGTTGTAATTATAAAAATAAATATTTACATGTTTGATAAAGTAAGTTGAAAAGTAACTTATATAGTTAAAAAAACTATTAAGCACATTAAAATAGAATTTAAAAGGTAAGTATAAGATAAAAGAGTAAAGATATTTTTTTAATACAAGTAAAAAGGAAAGGATAAGACAGTAAATGATTTGGTCAAACTTATTTTTTCTTAAAGTGCTTAAAGTCATAAAAAAAAACAAGAGCTGGGGTAGGAAACTGTTTATTTTCTACTTAAAACAGGCACTTTCTTTATTAAAACAAACATTTTCGTTAGTTTAAATTAGGCTTTAAATAGGTTTAACCAGAAAAAAAAACCAAACCAAACACCTTTTTAGTAATTGGATCTCCATAGAGCATAACCAATAGACACAAAGATCACCTAATGCTCATAGGAGCAAGATCAACAAATAGCAGGTGAGTAATGGGATCTGGGATAGCACTAGCCCAATTACAAGTGAGATTTCTACTAAATCAATTCTTAGCTCCTCAATCAATGGGCCTATTAGCAGTTCCCCTAACACACAAGACTCTAATATGATTAGAACTTGCCACAATCTTTCTAATATCCTCTACAATAAGGTCTAACTTCCAATTTGGGGAATGCCTAAGTGGGGAGATTGCGTTGACAACTGCTTCTGTATCACTCTCAATGATGATGCTTTCACTACAGAAATGACAAGCAAAAGAGCTTGCATTCCAAATTGCAATAGCTTCAGCAACCAAGGTTGATCCACAAGCAACTTTTATAGGCTATACCATTGAGTAGAACTCTATTAGTGTTGTGAGAGTAAAACCACAGTAGTAGAACTTGGTGGCCTGAAAGCTGCATCTATATTAATCTTCAGTGCATCTAGGGGCAGTAAAGACTAATTCATAGGAAAAGTACTAGACCTTGAAGGCAATTTGGGTGTAGCAGCAAGATTAGTACCCCGTGACTTCTAGAATTCCCTAAAGTATTCCCTCGAGCTAGAGACCTCAAAATCAATGTTAACTTCTTTGCTTTTGATCGTTGCCTTCTTGCTTTTCCAAACGTTCCATAAGCAAACGCAATCTTTGACCTTGCTTCCACTAGATCGTAGCCCACTTCGCAGTAGCAGGTGGTAAAGTCTTTAATCCATGTATCAAACCTGATCACAGAATAGGGGTCAATAAAAGTTTGGAACATTGAGGCATACCAAAAATGATTCACCTATGGCCACATAAGTAAGATATGTTCAACTATTTCCACATCATCCCACAGATACAATAGAGAAGGGAAGGCGCTATCTTCCTCTTGAATTGATTCTCTTGCTTTGAGAGGGTATTCCAGTATGCCTTCTAAAGAAAGAAGACAATTTTGGGAAGGGCCTTTGTCTCCCAAAGAGAGTTCTAGAAAGAAGCCTGTTTAGAGCTCAAGGAATAAGCCATAGTAGTTACATGGCTAGAGCTGTGGTGTTGAGAATGCTAAACACGTAGGCTTTTTTCACAGAAAAAACTCCATCATGCTCGAATGGCCATTCAATTTCGTCCTGCATAGGAAAAAAGGTACATAAGTTTGCAGAATAAGGAAAATATGCATAATAAGGTCCTTATTCTAGAAATTGCCAATCTAGGTAAGAAGGTCATTGACCCAAAGAAGATCAATATTTGGGGGCTTAACCAAGGAGCCAAAGTCTCCCACGCAGGGCTCATCCTAAATGCTAATTGATTTGTCATCCCCTACTCTCCAAGTGGCTCTAGCCTTGATAAGGTTTCTTCCCTAAAAAAGACACCTCCACATCCAAGAAAGGTGGCTTCCTGCCTTTTCATTCCAAAAGGTTTCATTTTGGTAGTATATCTCTTTTAACAAGGTAGCCGTGAATGAAGATGGATCGTCCAAGGGCCTTTAAGCTTGCTTTGCGACTAACACAATGTTAAAGCACTTGAGGTCCCTAAAGCCCATCCTACCTTTTGCTCTTGGCAAAGTAAGGGTCTTCCATTTTCTCTAATAGACTACCTTAGATCCTTCTTTACTCCAAAAGAATTTAGCAATTAAGGAAGAAAGCTGCTTGCAAATTTTATTCGAAAGAATAAAGGGAAACATCACATAAGAAGCAATAGCTTGCATAATCGCTTTGATAAGGGTTTTAATCCCACATTCAGAAAGGAGCAAGCTCTTCTAGCCCATCATTTTTCCCATGATATTTTCTTTAAGCCAACTAACAGCCTTAGACTTTGACCTTTGTCGTTCATGGGAAAAGCTGAGATACTTCTCAAGTTTTTTAGCTTCTTAGAATCTAAGAAGATCAGTAATATTGCACTTGATTCCAATAGGTGTACGCGCTTCAAAGACAATGACAGACTTATTGTGATTGACCTATTGGTTAGAAGCAAAATGGTAGTAGTAAATGATATCTCTAAATACTCTAGCTTCCTTATGATTGGCTTTAATAAGAAAGAGACAATCATCCACAAAAAGGAGGCGGGTGATCTGCAAGCATCTCAGTGTAAGCTTGACTCAATCGATGAGCCCTCTATATTGGAACTCTTTAAACAAACTAGATAGACTCTGAGTAAGAAGGGAGAAAAGAAAATGGGAGAGCGGGTCCCCCTGTCCAATTCCTCTCGTATCCAGTGACTCTCCACTGAGAAGGATTTGGTAAGAGACAGTAGAAATACACGCCTTAACCCAACCAATCTAGGTCTTGTCGAATCCCATCTTCTTAAGAAGGCCGAGCAAGAAATCCCATTCCACTTTATCATATGCTTTGTGCATATAAACTTTAAGGGCCGCATAAAGGGCCCTTACTCTTCTGCTTCTTCTTTTGAGCCAATGCATCATTTCTTGTGCAAGGATCAAATTATCCTAAATAAGCCTGTTAGGAATGAAAGCGCTTTACGTCAACTCCACCAACTCTTCCATGAACGACTTGAGTCTAATGACCATCAAGCTAGCAATAACTTTGTAGATGAAGTTTGAACAACTGATAAGGTGATAGTCACTCAAGCCTTGTAAGTTCTTAATTTTTGGAATCAATACAATGTTGGTTTGGTTGCCCAGAGAAAAAAACCAACAACAATTGCAACAATTTCATTTGCAATCAAACTTAAAAAGCTCTTGTAAAAATGGCCCAAGAAGCCAATAGGATTAGGTCCGTGATTGGGTCCTAAAACCAAATAGCCTGCTCAAGTTCCTCAAAGGTGACGAGTCTAGTTAGGGCCAAGTTCATATCCTTAGTGATGATAGATTTAACATAGTCTAGAATATGAGCAAAACCTATTTCCAACAAATATTATAAGATTTAAGAATATATAACTCACAAGTCGTGAACATACAATTCACATGAACATGCATTAAAAGAGTTGTGAACTTAGGGTTGTCAATGTATTGTAACAATTCTACAAATAGATATTATAAGATTTGGGAAAAGTTATGAATATATAATGTTTGATTTGTGAATGCAGAATAAGTCTTGTGAACCTAAATTGTAAAATTTATGAAAATGTAGTAAAAGAGTGGAAATAATTAGAATTTACAAACATGGAACATAAACATTGTAAACATATCATAGTTGTTTTAGTAGATGATAACTGTTTAGGTGCTTGATAGTTATTGTATTTTAGCTGTTAGTGGATATTTATTCAGTTGCGTGATAGAATAAAATGTCTTCAATAAAATTACCTGTTAGATTAGCTGATGAATATAAAATAACGTAAGAAGACACTGATAACACATTACTGTTGCTAGATAACTATAATTATTATTACTATTATTGAAACAAGATAATTTACACTACAAAAAAGAATAGATAATAGGCGATGGTTTTACCGCCGGCTATATGGACGTTCAGTATTTTAAAATTGCCGCTACTATGGGTGTCGGTTATTTAAATGTTGCCTAAATATAATTCTAGAAAAAGAAAATAACACCATATTTCATCCATGTCTTGAACCTTGAACCTTCTTTATTGTAGCACTCGAAAATCATACCATCCACTAATCAAGCTAAAAATATATTCATTAGTTATCCTGCATAACATATATCTATGCATAACCTAAACCCCTGCTTATATCGTAAAACTGCTGGTTATTACTCGTTATTTTATAATGAAACTGCCATCTATTCTTGGTTTTTGGTTAGTGTTAGATATATATATTTCTTATAATAATATTTCATTATCAAAATGCAATAAAATTATTCTTTTGATAAGTTAGTCTTATTAATATTATTATAGAAATATTTTTAATTACTTGACAATTTGTTTGGTCAAGGAAAAATAATAAATAAATGAATAAGACTTATAGTTTTTAGTATATTTTGATGTGAATAGAATTTGAAAGTGATTTATATGTGAAAAAAATATAATAATGTAGAGAGAGATTGGATAAAATGTGCAATGGTAAAAAAAGATATTAAAGAGAGGTAGGAATACTAAAAAAAGGATGAAACACTAATAAAAATGTTAATAATCTTAATATGAAACAATAATAATATTAATGTTTTAAAAACACTACTTCAAACGCTACTTCAAATACAAAGATTACCTAAAACACTGAAATAATAAACGTTAGTTAAAATACTATTACCAAATAGGACCTAAAAAAGAGCATAAGAATCACACACTTAAAGTGTACCATATTTAAGAGGTATACAATGCACTAGGTGCATGATAACTTCCTCTTTGAAGGACACTTGAAGTGAAAATCAATTGTCCTATAGTCCACTATTCCGATCCCCTATATGTCCCAATGGTTACATTAGCATGTCAAAAAAAAAAAATATAGTTAATGAAATAACACATAAGTCAAAACTTGATGGAACATAAAACTGAAAAGAAGGTTTTGAGTCTAAATAACTAAAATTTTTACTAATAATGTAAAAGAGATATCATCATGAATATAAAAAAGAATAAAAATCATAAAGTTAGTCCATATGGTTGCAAAAAATTAACTTGGGCCTAAAGACTCGTTTTATTTGATTGAGCTTCGATTACTGGTGTCCCAAAGAGGCCCATAATCGTAACCCAAGGCTCGATCCATTTTCAAGAGTATATCCAATCGAGATGGTTGTATGTCACATACAACAACTAAATCTCCAATACGTATTTGTATAATCTAGTATGATAAGCATTATCATTATGATGTAGTCACTTCATGACAAGACTCTTGACACCAAGATTCGCCTAGTCTATGGCCTTAGTAGGTAACTATAATGTTTTTTAACCACTTACAAAGGAAAGATAGGTAAGATAATCTTAGTATGAGCTTTGGAACAACACCAACAGACCAACAGATCAACTATTGAACTCAAAGCAGCTTATTATATAACAAAGTTGTGTGGAACTCCATGACTTTGAAGTAGCTATAAATAGACCTCCTCCCACCTAGGGAGAGGTATTGTTGTTTTTTGGAAGTTGGATAGAAGGAATAAAAACATGCACGATCAGCACTTGAGCTCACTACATAATTCATACATACACTTAGCCCGTCTTATACACATTAGTCGCTCTTATACACATCCCCAAAATTTACCTTTCGCTCCATTTACATTGCCTTGTGCTATTTACTTCTATCTTATAACTAGCTTAGGTGTTAAAATGCCTTTGGCTGTCGCCATATCGATATCAATGGCTCATCCACCTTTCCATTTTTTATCTCGTAGGTTGCTAGTGCCCAAAATCTTATAATTGTAGACACAGGAATCAAGGACTTATTCGCCTTTTCACATTCTGTCTTGTAGGTTGTTGGTGCCCTGAATCTTGCATTTGTGAATTTTGCGTTTATACCAAAAAACTTTCAAACTAAACAAATAAGATAAAAAATAATACTAGTAAATATTAGAAAATAAAATGAATAATTCAAATATATATAATATTGTCATTTACAAAAACATAGAATATATAAAAATGATCACAAATAAAAATAAAAAATATGTTCTTAAACAAGAAGAAGTATTAAAGTAAAACAAAAATAAGAATCACCTTAAAATAAGAGATTTATTCGAGTAAAATAAAATTAGAGATTCAAAAAAGAGAGAACCAAATTAGAGTAAAAAAGATAACAAAAAAAGAAACTGAAAAGAGTAATAAGTCAAACAAATATGAGAAAACATTAGAAATTATTAGACCACGTCAAGACTTATCCACTGCCACGTCAACGGGGTTTGTCCCCGTAATCATGGCATCACCTGATTGGTCCATTTGCAAACACATCTAAACCGTTGGTGAGTTCTAATCCAACGGCCCCCGTACTCTCACCACTCGAAAAATATCTCGGCTCGTTTTCACTTTCCCTATTTTCGTTTTTCCATTTTCTCGGCCACCGTGAGATATTGAAGAGATGGAGACTGGAGCTGCGAAGGTGAAAAAAGGCGCCGGAGGAAGGAAGGGCGGCGGTCCAAAGAAGAAACCGGTTTCCCGGTCCGTCAAAGCCGGTCTTCAGTTTCCGGTTGGTCGGATCGGCCGCTACTTGAAGCAAGGCCGCTACTCTCAGCGCGTCGGCACCGGCGCTCCTGTTTACTTAGCTGCCGTACTCGAGTACCTTGCTGCTGAGGTATAAATTTAGCTCTGCGTACGTATACATATACATATGTATTTGTATGTAATTTTAAGTAATTATGCGTATAGTGATCTAGGGATTTTTTTTTTTTCAACTGAATTTTCTTTAATAAATGTTTCCTGCTAGTATAAGCTGAGTTACTCTAATTACTTGAATATGTAAACATATAAGCATTAATGGTGTATATTGTGTTCGGAGGCTTTTCTTCTTTTTTTTTTTTTGCACTTTGCATATTGTGTTATATTGAATATGTACGCAGTTTTTTACTATCTTTAAGTATGTTCTGTAGTTTAGAAAAATAAGTTGAGTATGATTTACTACAATCTCTAGATTAGACGTTGAATTGTTTGTTCTGGTTACAAGAGGTAGAACTCTGAATGGACTACTTACGGTAGATTGAAACGGTTGGTAGAGCATTATTCTGGCATTGGGTGTATGCATCTAGGCTCGGAACCTGGGATCCGCAAGTGAGACTCGTGTTTAACCTTGAGAGTAACTATCTTGAGCCGAATATAAAATTGGATCTGACTTCGTCATTTAGACACGCATCACTTGCTTATAATCTACACTCTTATCATGTTTCCAGTCGAGGGATATCAGATCTGGCTTTTTAGACATCCAAGCAAAGAAGAATTAACATCTTTGATTCCTTTTGTTTGTGAACTTGTGTTGCTTACTATTGCAATAATGCAATCTACTGATGTTGCTTTTTTTGTCTTCACGAGCTGAACTGCTGCTGATTCCCTTGGGAACTTGACATTGTTTGTTTCTTGATGCATGCCTTTTCTATATATGATGTGACATTGATGCTGATCTAAGATGGGTTTGTTTTGCGTGTAGGTGTTGGAATTGGCTGGGAATGCTGCAAGGGACAACAAGAAGAACAGGATTATACCGAGGCACGTGCTTTTGGCGGTTAGGAATGATGAAGAGCTTGGGAAACTTCTGGCTGGTGTGACAATAGCTCATGGAGGAGTGCTTCCAAACATCAACCCGGTTCTTCTGCCAAAGAAACCCGAGAAGGCTGGAAAAGAGCCTGCTAAATCACCAGCCAAGGCTACCAAGTCCCCTAAGAAAGCCTGACCGGTGATACCTGAATTAAAGGATTCACTGTATTCTGAAATCTCTTTGTATGTAATTGGAACTTCTGTTGTTTGTATGTAGGGGGTTTGACAAGGATCTTGACTGTTGGACGTTCACCTAATTTCCTCTTTAACTGGCTTTGCTTAAGAAGAATGACTATCGAATGTGTTGTTAATGGAGCTGACTATTTGGCAAAATAAGGATGGAGCTTCTATTTTCCGTTCCATTAAATGCCCTGACTTAGAATGTTTATTACTTTTGATTGGCTGTGAATGTTATGCTTCCAGTCAAGCTTCAACTGGATCTGCCATGATTGCGGGGATATGACCTCCAGATATATAGTCCATCAAATTTTGATTGCTAGCAATAGCACAAGTGTTGGTTAATGTTTGTTCGATCCAGAAATATCTGGTGCTTGAGAGGTGTGATTGTTCATTCAGCCTGGTTGGGAAGTGGGCTGAACTGGTTTCGGCTTACTTTAGTTTACTCTCTAAGTTGCACTTGCAGATATTTTTGTTCCAGGGAGGTATGTACGTATTGGGATGTTTTTTGCTTGAGTTGCCAACGTCACCATGTTGAACTAGCAAGTGAGTTTAGGTATATAGATCCAATGACATCACTTATTCTTGTCAATAATGATGTCATTGGTTGGTAATGTAGACTCGATATCTCCATATTCTAGATCCTGTTTTGCTCTACTTATTTTGCAGTTTATAAACTTCTAAAAAAAGCACTCTTCTTAAAAAAAAAGCATTTCTTCACATTTTTTATTATTTGAGGCTTATAAGTCCCAAATAAGCTTAGCTAAACAGGCAATTAATCTGAATGTTTTAATCCTACTCTCTTATGATTAAAGCGTTGCGCAATCAAAATATGTAGTTCTGAAGATCTCGGCTGCTACAGAGTATCAAATGATTTTTCCTGGTTCATCATCGATTAAAAGAAGAGGGGCCATTGGGGAATGAGCAGGGCTGATTTGTTATTAAGTTTATTTTCCCTGGAAGTTGAGAATTAGATTAGAACGTCATTAAGAACTTGCGAGTTAAACTGAAATTTTTATTTCTTTATTTCTCCTTGTTACCGTGAAATCCTTGTAATATTGTAACATTATTAGAGGATACATCAACTATAGCAAAAATCAAAAAATCGCGACTATCATTGTGATTTCAATACCTATAGGGTTCGTTTGAATTGACTTTTTTGAAAAGTTTTTTTTTTAACAGTTGTTGAAAAACAGTTTTTTTTAGAAGCTGAATATTCTGGCTTCTAAAAAAGCTATATTTGAATTTTTTTGTCGAATTTCAACTTTTTTAGAAGCTAAATCAAATAATTATTGTAAATTTAATGTAACTTTTTGGAAGAAAAAAAAAGTGTTTTTCTCCAAAGAAACCAATCCAAACAGGCCCATAGTCATAGCAAATGTGAAGTTGTGAAGGAATTTACTAGACAATGGTCATTGTTCAAAGATCTTAGAGTGAATTGAATAGCTGATTTCTTCAATGGCATAAACTTGTCAAACGAAACAACTTATTTATTTTATTTATGGATTTATACTAGTCCCTAGATTATTAACTTTGTCATATTTTTATTCCTTTGACTTTTAAAATAAATTTTTTAGCCCCTAGATTATTGACTTTGTTGCATTTTAGTCCCTTGACTTTTAAAATAAACCTTTTAGTACCTAGACTTTGATAAATAGGGACGTCTTTAGCTTATGAACTTTAGTCCTTGAGAAGGGGTTCATTTAAGATGTTCAAGAACTAATGACGTCCCATTTATCAAAGTTTATGGGATTAAAATGTTTATTTTAAAAGTTAAAGGACTAAAATACGACAAAAACAATAGTTCAAGGACTAATAAAAAAATAAACCCTTTATTTGTTTATTTGTTTTTGCTAAACAAGCAAGAATCTTTCATTAATGACAAAAAGCTATACAAGAGCAAATAGAGCAAAATATGTTAAGCCAATCCCCTAGGGATGTCTCAGCAGTAAGAGTTGGAGACGGACATGACTTATAATCCAGGTTCTAATCTAGTCCCTTGCCCTGGGTTGAGCATTGATGTGTGTCATTTGTGCATGTTTGTATCTAGTTTTTGCATGCATATTTAAGGGTGTTTAGAGCATAATTGAGTGCGCTTAGTATAAAGTTTATGCATATTTGTTAATATTCGTACTTAATGTATTTAGGTGCATAAATACTATACTAAGTGTTATATTCCATGTTTTAGGAATGTTTTGGAAGGGTTCAAGCGTATGCGAGAAAGAAATGAACTAACGGATGAAGACCGGAAGAAAAGAAATAAAGAATAGAGCATTCTGATCCAGTCGGTCGGCTTAGATGAAGAGCCGGTCGACCGTCTCCAGAGAGCATCAAGATTGAAGCAGGTCGAGCAAGAAAGAGGAGCCGGTCAACCAGCTAGGTCGACCAGCTGTGCGCGGAAGAAATCTATAAAAGCTCGTTTCAGCCCAATTTCGAGGGGAGGAACTTTTATTTCTTAAATTCTAATAAACCCTAACCCTTTACCCACTTCACAAAACACCTTAAACCACAATCTAAACCCCACACCAAGCTAGGATTGAAGCATTAAACAAAGATTTGAAGGATTTGTACGGATTTAGAAGCAAGAATTTAGGGAAGTTCTTCTTGTTCTTTCTCTATTTCTTGTAAATATGTTGCTAGATTAGGCTAGATTTAGGGTTGATTGTTGTTATATATTAGATTAGGGCTTTGAATAATGGATTTGTGTAGATCTTTGGCTCTTAATACATGTTTATTTACATAAATTTATGGCATGATTCAATATGTCTATGTATTGGAAATCAAACATGTCTATGTGTTTGTTAAAATGCCTAAGTGAATATGCATGTGTTATTTATGCTTCAAATGCTCTTATCTACTTATATGGGTGATGTGATTGTGCTTAATCTCGTGGCTTTGCTTAGTAGAGTAGGCTTTAGCTTTAAATCCAGCTAATAGGTTACATGCTATGCTTAGTCGAGTTTAGGTGCTAGTCCTTGGCTTTAAATCCAGCCAAGTGGATAAGTTAACCTAGACTAGAGTATCCCTCACCCACGTTAGTGTTGGTTAATTGAGCTTTAATGTCACGTAGTGTTTAGGTGCTAGTCCTTGGCTTTAAATCCAGCCAAGAGGATAAGTTCTAAGCACAGATTACGTAGGCTAGGAGGGATTGGCCCTTAGCTTTAAATCCAGCTAATGAGTTGAACCACTAATATTGGTTAAGAGAGCCCCCGATCAACACAACGGCAATAGAAGTCCCGAGCCTTAGATAGACATCATCTGTTATCATAGCCCAAGTCTTGTTGCAATGCAATCGCCCTAGGTCCCTTTCTTCTTTATTAGTGTTTCCTTCCTTAGTTTGGTTCCCTTAAGTTCCTCCATAGATTAGTTTTTATTTTTCCTTTTTCCGAGCTCCCTTCCATCCTAAAGTAAGTAAACACACGCACGTAGCTAGTTTAAGGCACCCGAGCACATAGAGACTAAACTAAGGTAGCCTCCCTGTGGATTCGACCCCGCACTTGCACACACTGTACTACACACGTCCCGTGCACTTGCGGGCTATTTAGGCTTGTGCTCAAATAGCGGTATCAAGCACCTTCAACTTAACTGGTGCACAGAATAGAGGATGTACTATGTATCTGAAGCTTGCCAATTGGTGGTCCGGCTCTGCTGAGTATTTCGGTGGTCAGGCTCCGCCAGTTGGATTTCCCTTATTGCAAGGAAAAAAAAAACTTTAAGCTAGGATGTCTAAGTCCATATTCTAAGCATTACATATATACTTGTTAATTCTTGAGTTAGGATATTTCCAACTAGTGTAAAGGCCAAGTCCACATTCTAGGCATTACATATATACTATTAGTTCTAGAGTTAGGATATTTCCTATAAGGGTAAAGGATGATATTTTCTACTAGTATAAGGGACATGCTTTACATCAAAAGAGATATTAGCGAAAAGTTGTTTCTCATATAGTGCTAAAATACCTTTTATCGATCTGTTCCTTTCTTGTCATATGGGATACAGAATTGCTTCAAAACACAATTTAGTCACCTTTGGTTGAAGAGAATCAATATTCAATTTATAGGCCAACCATGTAAACATGCCATCCCAATTGCAAATCCAATTCGACCCCTTAACCATCTTCATGCCCTTTTGCTAGATATGTTTGCTCAGCCCATAGTCAAAATAGAAATTGTCACGATTTTTCGTACTTCTCTTACAAAACACATAGAGAGAGTATATCGTCATTCCCTAAGACATCAATTTGAGTTTAGTGCGATTTCTGTCTAAGAAGGTAAGCCAAAAGCAAAAGGCATGGCTGGGACTAGATAGTGTTTTTTGAATATATTGGTTCAAGATATTGATTTACTTATGTTGATTATATTTTGATGATGCGATAATTGTACTTTGTTATCTAATTGCTACTATTTTTTAGTATATTGAATATCTTGTACAATAGCATTCTTGAACAAAGAAAGGAGATAGAGCATGGTTTATGAAGATTGAGGTATCTTGAAGCTGTCTTGTAGTTATAGTTTTTCTTTTCTTTCTTAGTCTTATATTATGTTGATCTTAGTACACAAGCAAAATGATATGAGCTCATAATTATTGTTCTTTTTATACTTGATCATCTTTTCTCCTTAATACATGTTTATATATCCTTTCTATCTTCTTATAGTTATCATTATAAAATGTGCACATGCTTTGCCTTGTATTTAAATATCGTTTCCTGTAGAAAATATAGACTTGAAGTGCACATCTTTGTATTTTGGAGTTGCATGTACTGTAGCATACACTACTTGATACTTTGGATACTATATATGCTTATATGTATGTATATTTGGATGGCTTTGCAGTAAAAGTGCATTATTTTGAGTATAAAACTTAATATACATGTGTTTTGTATAAGTCAACTACCTATTGGATAATAGCATTACATAAACACAAAAGCTTCTTTCTTGTGCAAAAATTTGAAAAATCTGAAAAATCTTATTTTTGATCTTGCATTTAATATTTGGAAGATTGGCTTTGGCTTGCATTTATTGTTGACTTGATCTCATAAGAATAGTAGTTACATTGAGCTTCCAAAATTTGCAAAAAAAAATGTGGGTTATTGTTGATGGGATATAAAGTTACTTTTTGGTAAAAAGTTATGTACTTTTTCAGGCTCTTTTTGCAACTACCGCAACACCTAGGTGGTTGACCAGTAGTATACTCCGGTAGAAACAGAGAGCACATTAGCTCTACCGGAACACCTAAGCGGTAGGCCGGTAAGGAGCTCTGATATGAACTTTTAGCTACTCGAACTACCGGCACACCTAGGCATTACACTGGTAGTATGCTCTAACCCTTTTGAGCTTTTCAAAAATTGACTATTGGAAGACTTACTTTTTAGGTTTATAAATCTATTTTTCTCTTTCCAACTCAGACATAACTTGATCAAAACATATCCACAAGCTCTCTAGCATTCAATACACTATTTTTTCTACAATCTTGCTTCATTTATTATTATCTTCATTGATTGCATATTATTGGCATTCATTGACCAAGTTCTTAAGCTCATTAATTGCTTATCTACTTAGAGCAACATAGGAAGGTTTAAATACTTTTGTACACTTGCTCACAAGATGTTCTTGTATTCCAAACTCTTTACTGTTACATTGGGTGTGAGTTTTTTTTTACTTTTGGGTAGCATAGTTGTGAGGAACTTCTCTCAAGAGTAAAAGGTTGAAATCCTCAAGTATTAGGTTAATACTTATGGTCTTTGTGGTGAAGCAAGGGTTGTGATTGTTGGTCTACGCTTCTACAACGTACTAAGCAAGAAGTCGATTCACTAATGAAGTTTCTGAAACCCTAAAGGAAGATCGTAAGTAGTGGATCAGGCCCTCGGGATTTCGAACCACTCTAAATAGCTGCGTTTGATCTTCTTAACCTTATACTCTTTATATTGCGAGCAATCACTTTGATTGTTGTATGTGCTTTTACTTGAAACATTTGTTAAAAGTTTTTAAGTGTTTATTTGTGCCAATAATTCAATTCACCTCCCTATTGGATTCATTCTCTAGGCAATAGTGTTGTAACCTCTCCAAATGGTTATACTAAGTATGGCGAGCCTTCCAAGCAAAACTGAAGTGATGTGACCCTTCGGCTTTGGCAACGAAATCACACAATCATCTTGTTAAAGCTTCAGTACCACATCGCCGATATAATGCTTGACAATGTCAAAAAGATCATTCTGAGGCCAAACCCAATTGTCATGAACAATGTAATGAGTAGCCCTGTCATCTAGAGATCCTCTCATCCTCCAAAGGCAATTGGCTTCCTCGCAAAGATATCCTTTAGTATGTCTAGAGAATGCCAAAAGTCTGTCCAAGATGCGTTTCTACTACGTCAAATATTGTGGAAAACAAGTCCCTTCACAATGTCGTTGAGTTTAAGCAACTTTTTCCACTACCACTGTGTGCCAACTTGCAATTTAACACACCAAATATTAGAATAGCAAAGGCGATACTGATTAATCCACCTGACCTAAGTAGAGTTCTGCCTCTCAATAACATTTCGGATATACACTAGATTACTCCCATAGTTAGATTTAATGAGCTCCTTTAGCCCAACTCTTCCTTCGTCTTTGTTGCGGCGCACTTTTTCGTACAAGCACCTTTACTAGTAGTATCCTTCCCATGCCATAAGAATCTAGCCAGAATTTTCTCAATAGAGTGGATTACTCCCTTCAACAAGACAAACATGAACGCCTAATAAGCATGAATATTTGTCAAGATAGAGGCAATCAATTGGCACCTTCTCACAAATGGCAGCTAGTGAACAACCCAACTTTCAATTTTGTTCATAATTTTCTTAAGTAATTCCCCATACCCAATTCTGTCTAGCTTACCTGAGATGAGGGTTACATCTAGATGACTTACCAGTAGCCTCCAACTTTAAATTCCATGATATTCTTAAAGGTTTACTCCTCTAATAGTCCTTAGATTACTGACTTTGTCACATTTTAGTCTTTTGACTTTCAAAATAAATCTTTAGTCCCTGAACTATTAACTTTGTTGCATTTAGTCCCTTAATTTCAAAATGAACCTTTTAGTCTGTGGACCTTGATAAATAAGATGTTGTTAGTCCATGATTTTGATAAATGGGATGTTGTTAGTCCTTAAAAGGATTTCATTTTAGAGATCCAATGACTAAAAAGTTTATTTTGGAAGTGAAAGAGTTAAAATACAACCAAATCAATGGTTTAGGGATTAAAAAGTTTATTTTGAAAGTCAAAAGACTAAAATGCAACAAAATTAATAGTCCAAGGATTATCAAGGGAATAAACCCTATTCTTAATTTGCCTTCAAATTCCATGATATTCTCAATCTGCCCTCTAAAATTGTCATTACACTTGTCTAGAAACAACTCACTCTTTTCCTTGCTAATTTGTAATCCTGAGATGGTTGCAAACAATTCCATACCTTTCTTAAGAATAGGTTGACTAACTAGGTGTCTGCTTTAAAGAACATCGAGATGTCATTAGTAAAGCAAAGATGTGTAAGATGGAGCTTCTTACACAACTTTTTTTTTTTTTTTAAATTGCTAGGCTTCTTACACCTAATTTGAAAGTAGATGTTAGTCACTATATGAGTATTGTAGACTGTACTATATGTGAATAGTATGCGCACAGTATGTAATAGTACATGCATTCAAACTTTTATATTATAGGTTCAAAATTTTTATACTATAGGTTCAAAATTTTTATATTAAAACTTTTATCTTACATGTTCAAAACTTTTATATGCTCATAGATTATATTATATATTCAAAATTTTTATATTATATGTTCAAAACTCCTATATTACATATTCAAAAATTTAAAAATAAGTTAACAAAATAAAAATTATAATCTCATAAATTTTATGCATGTCCATGGATAAAGACACGCGAGTAGATTTGGTATGTGTTCAAAACTATTATTCTATATGTTCAAAACCAATACGCTGTTGATTTAACCGCCCTAGTTCAAAACTATTATTTAATATGTTCAAAACCAATACACTATTGGGTTAAAATCAATAAGTGTGCTACCTGATCAATTAACCATTCTAGTTTAAAACTATTGTTTTATATGTTCAAAACCAATATACTATGGGTTCAAAATTATTCAAAACTATTGTTCTATATGTTCAAAACCAATACACTATTAGTTCAAAATGAATAAGTGTACTATCTGATCAACAATTCTCGTTCAAAATTTTGGTTCTATATTTTAAAATTCTTATATTATATGTTCAAAACTTTAATACAAGGCATAGACGAATTTGATTTAGCCAAAACATCAAACACTTAATTTGCATTATGTTAAATTATTTGTTAGATAGCCAAATTCTCCATCCTTTCACTCATATACATCAACCACATATAATACACCACCACCATGATACACACTACCACAATGACGCATACACGGATCTGCTGTTATAGATCTGAAGATAACTAAAAAAAGAGAGAAAGAGAATAGCAGTGATAACTTGCATCGACAATGAAACGAAATCAACGGGAAGATTGAAGACTATCGTTATGGTCGCACAAAGATGATGATTGCGATAGTAATATCCGATTTAAAATTAGACAGTTTGATTTTGCTGGAGAGAGACAGAAAGAAGAAAGAGGAAAAGAGTGAGAGGGATAGAAGGAGATGAGAAGTTTCACATTTTTTTAAAGTTCGTGTCTTTCACCTTATTTAAAGTATACAGTACTCTGCAGGAGCACAGTAAAATTTACAGATGTTGGAGATATAATTTTTCTCAAATCATTTAACGGTCAAAGAACAACTCTAATAGAAGGGTTTAAAATTTGAATTTGAGATTACAGTAAGTCATTAGCTAATAATTTTGTAAAATCTTTTAGGGTTAGGTTTCTAATTTTACATAGCAAAAATTTAAATTCTATTGACCTCTAAGACTTGTCACAGTATTTAGAGGGTGTTTGGCTTTGCTTATTTGGTGCCTATAAGTACCCAAATAGTAAAAAATATGTGAGAATATACTTTTTTTTAGGTGCTTATAAGCACCCAAAATAAGCAAAGCCAAACAGCCTCTTAAGGCCCAACTTTTTGTAGGGAAGTGTTTTTTTTTTTTTTTTGGTTTAATATTTTTTCCTTGGTTATGAATTAGATGACATTTAAGTAATTTCTAATGATAGCTTTTACTTTTAGACATTTAGGGTCTGTCTAGATTGACTTTTTTAAAAGCACTTTTTTAACAGCTTTTGAAAAACAGTTTTTTTTAGAAACTGAAAATTTTAGCCTCTAAAAAAGTTGTATTTGAGCTTTTTTTCAAAGTTTTAATTTTTTTAGAAGCTAAATCAAATAGTTATTACAAATTTAATATAATTTTTTCAGAAAAAAAAATGTTTTTTTTTCCTTAAAAAAAACCAATCCAAATTGACCCTTATAATATAAAATTTAGTTTTTAGCAAAATATTTTATCACCATGTAGAATGACTTGACAGCCACGTCAACACAATTTTCTTCACACATAGCACTTTATTAATCTAAACCCTTGAAATCTATAATTAAGGTTGAATTGAGGCTAGGGATTTTTGGGAAGAAAAAAGGACTTATAAAAATAGACAATCTTAATCAAAATAAAGAGTTCAAATTAATTTAATTCTGTTTGAACGGTTGAGATCATTCGCTCCTATTCCAACCAAGGCACCTGCATCGTTAAGCACACATCTAATAAACTAATAATAAAGTAAAAGGGAGGAATTAAATAATTAATTCCAGATCTAAACCGTAAATTTTTCAATACTAGCACTCAATCAGATCCTAGGGTCAGAGCTTTACCAAGTCATCGATCCACGTGAAACACCAATCAGCCAATAACCATCCACCCCAATTCTCTATATAAGCATTCCAGCTCCATCCGTTTTCTCCACCAAACCAGCCTCCTCTTTCTCACTCCCAACCTTACCTCCATTGCAATCAATTCCAATTCTCTCATTCTCAAAAACGAGAATGGCCCCAAAGGCGGAGAAGAAGCCGGCGGAGAAGAAACCCGCCACGCCGTTGGCGGAGAAAAAGCCTGCCAAGGCGGAGAAGAAGATCCCGAAGGAAGGTGGCGGCGTTGAGAAGAAGAAGAAGAAGGTGAAGAAGAGCTCGGAGACATACAAGATTTACATATTCAAGGTGCTGAAACAGGTCCACCCTGATATTGGCATATCAAGCAAGGCCATGGGAATCATGAACAGCTTCATCAATGATATATTTGAGAAGTTGGCACAGGAATCTTCCAGGCTTGCGCGATATAATAAGAAGCCTACCATTACTTCTCGGGAGATTCAGACAGCTGTTAGGCTTGTTTTGCCTGGTGAGTTGGCCAAGCATGCTGTTTCTGAGGGGACCAAAGCCGTTACCAAATTTACAAGTTCTTAGATTGTAATGAAAATGAACGTGCTTTTGTAGAGATTTTTGATGTTGGGTCTTTGAGATCAAAGTAACTGGTTCTTGCTGTTGAATTTAGTGATGCTGACTATTCTATATTATGAAAACATGTCACCTGTTCCAAACTTGCTTTTTTGATAATTTGATAATATATCTTGGGTTTGAAAGGAAAGGTGATTGTTTGCATTTTGCATTGGTGGCATTTGCTATGGTTTATTGTTAACTTTTCAAGCTTTTATGGGGTACAGAAATGAAACAATACAATGTGAAAGATATGTTCCAGTTGTATCTTGAATGCACTTGCTTTCTCTAGAGAATGCTATTGTAAGAAACAATAAAGATAGCCTAAGTGTTAATTTGGATTGACATTTTTTCAAGAAAAAATATATATATTTTAAAAAAAATTATATTAAATTTGTAATAATTATTTAATTTGACTTTTAAAAAAATTATAATTTTAAAAAAATCTCAAATACAATTTTTTTTAGAAATTAGAAATTTTAATTTTTTTAAAAAAATTATTTTTCAAAAGTTATTAAAAAAGCATTTTAAAAAAAAAAACTAATCCAAATAGGCCCTAAAGCAGTTTGCAAATCTATTCCCAACAAATAACTGCAAATTGTTGTGATTATATATATGTTTCCAATCCAAACCATGAATAATCACCAAAGAGTATGTCTGAATATATGTCACTGCCATCACATTTTTAATCCTTTTAAGCATCTCACACACATAACAAGAGAAGTGCAATGCAACTATGCTATGAGACAAGATATGCAGCTCTATTTTGCTGTGTCCAGACCACATTAGAGATTTCATCTGAGAATCAAAGCATATAACTGGACCAACAAGAAAAGCAGTCTCAGCTGCTCAGAAACAAGAAAAGTAACACAAAACCCTGCTATTACAGTACAAGACTGTATTTTATAACATTTTGTGTTCGGAATTTGACAACCGCAAAAACATCCAATCCATGAAGTTAAAACTTCTCTAAGAAGCTCTAATTGTTGATAGCCACAGAGCGATTGAACATCAGCAAATCATGTGCACGTTCATTCTCTAGCAGTGATGGTGGTGAGTCCAGACAAATCTCACAACTAGAACCTGCAAAATAGAGAAACGGACAAGTAAGAAAAAGAAGAGAACAGAGGATAATCAATAGAATGGAAAAAAGAGGGTGATTAAAGTATACATGATAAGACACAATCTAATCAATTAACTCTCCATAGACAAGTGTAAGCTGTCGTTTTGATGTGTGAACATGGAGAAAATAGAAGTATTCAGAAGTTTTAAATTAGAACAGCCTTAGAGATTCATCTGAGCATGATTCACCATTTTATATGAGAAGCAAATAGTTTGGTGAAAGAGGCAATAACAGACTTAACCAGTAGATGTTCCTTGTAGAGACTCCAATGCATAATAAAGGTATCCAGAATCTAAAGCAACTAGGATTTTGCAAGATGAACCTAAAAGAGGACTACACAACAGAAATTGAAGATAATCTAATCAAACGCCAAACGGTTGAACTTTCGGGATGACGCTAAAGAACCAAAATCAAATATACAACACACTTCCTTACAGCAAACATTTCTCCCTAATTGTATAATCATCCATACCAAGTTGTCAATCTCTATATCATTTCTCCAGAATTAAATGCCAACCCCTTGAGCCTTGATATGCTATAGTACAACCCTCAGGAAAAAGAAGCAGAACATCTTGCATAAAAGCAACAACTACGTTATAAGGACTAGAAATAAGCTTACTAACAACTCACTTACAATCCACATTTATCACACAAAACCAATCACTACAACAATATACATAAAGCGTAAAATCACAACCCAGGCACACCATGGCGTAAAACAAATACAGATGTCTATATACGAACAAATAAATAATCAGAAACTAAAAAAAAGGTTGTTATAGATTATACAGACCTTGGTGATGTAGCATTTATATTGCGATGAAGAATCCGGCCACCATTGGACTCCCCCGATCCAATCAACTCCCTTAATCCTAAATTCTCAACCTTCCCATCTCCCTTTTCATCATCATCATCATCATTCTCAGTCTCATTCTCACTCTCCTTCTTCACCCCGGCCTTTCGTGTAATCCTCTCGAAATAATTCCCATAAATATACTCAGGGGTATACCCATTCTCCTCATCAAACAACATAATATGGCCATGCCACTCCCAGACCCGATAATCAGACCCCTTATCCTCATGGAACCCGACACAAATGTGATGCTCTCCGATGGTTACAGCTTGTCCGGAATTGGGTTTGAGAGAATCGGTCTTGTTACTGAGGATTGTGCGGATGATTTCTTTTTCGAGCTTGGATTCTTCTCTAGCCAGCTGGGTTTTGGATGATGATGAGGAGTCCTCTTCGTTATCGGAGTCAATGTCCGATAGGTTGTTGAGGAGGAGGTCTTCGAGGGATTGTTGGGAGAGGAAAGGTGGGTTGGTGGTGGTGGAAGAAGGTGGTCGGATTTGGAGTCTGCCCATGAGGGTTTGGAGGAGGAGGTTGTCGAAGTTTGGGGTGGGTGTGTTGAAAGAATTCATGGCGGCGGTTGCGGTGGTGGTGGAGGAGGTGGTTGTTGCGGTGGTGATGGTGGAGGTGGGATTGGATTTTGTTTTTAGGGGTTTTGGTGGAATGGGGGGTTTTGCGATTTGAGGGAAGGGGTGGGTGTAGGTGAGAGAGGTAGAGAGGGCTAAGATGTCATTGTCTTACGTAATTTTCCATATTTCCACTTTTTCAAATGAGAGTTATCCAAACCATAAAAAGTCAACTAGCTAATATATATATTATTTTTTTCCCTGTTTTAACCCATGCCCAATCCTAACTTGACTTCTGTCCTCCGTGAAATCGACTTAGATTTATCCCCAATTTAATTCTCGCAACACGTAAACTCGAACTCAAATGGTTATTTTTGGAAAAAATAATTGTAATTGCTTAAGCTATTCACTGAACCTTATTTCCAAATAAGACTAAATTAAAAATTCATCACTTGAGCTTTTAACTTTTTCAATTTTATCTCCATATCAAGATTATAATTTTAACCACTTGATGTAGTCAATAATTTTGAATTCGTCACTTTAGTTGTTTTAGTTATTTTTATTAGCTCTTACCACTTGATGTAGTTGATAGTTTTGAATTCCTCACTTTAGTTGTTTTAGTTATTATTATTTGCTCTTAAAATTGAGCAAAAAACAAAATTATCTTTTCGCCTTGTGAAAGCGTTCTCTCAAATTTTTTTGGGTGATAATATTTATTCAGCAATTAATTTTCATATAGAACGTCGTGATAAATAATGGTTCATAATGTGACGTCTAAAATATTGTACAAAATTTTGAAAATTAAATTATAATGAAGGACTAATGGTCAAATTTCCACTCAAGTTTTACTCAAGGGCATGTATGGATTATTCTGGAAAAAGAGTAAGGAAAAAATAAAAGCTGATTAAAAATTGTTATAGAAATCAAAGCTAAATAGCATTCCTTAACCTTGGATTGTAAAACATGATGGACGGAAAAGGGGAAAAAAAGAAAAAAGAAAAACGACGCAAGTGAATTATAAATTTATAATGTTATTATCACAAGTGAGAAACAACAATAGTGAATCACTCTGCATGAAATTGTGCTTTAGGACAAAAACCAGGAAATGGTAGATAGACTATGAACAAGAATAACAAATGTTTCCATCTTACTATACGATAAAAGTTTAGGTCTCTTCGTCATCATCATATACCAGAGTTAAGAAAAGAAGTCAGAGTTGGAGCTGATGCATCCACAAGGAACAAGATGTGCACTTCACCATGTTATCAAAACAGCACCACTTATACAGATATATAAACGAATAGTTGATAGCACCCATCGCTTGGCAACTGGTGAACAACCTACCGCCTTAAGCCCTCCACTACGTAGTCCGCATAGAGGTTCCTACCGAGAAGGAAGAGAGTTACGTCAAGCATGAGACCGTGTAATAGTTCGTGCAGTCTACTCGTTAAAAGGCAGGGCTTCAACACATTCCTCTAAAATATTCTTAATCTGTGTGCTATACGTGATGCAAAGAAGGGAACTTCAGTACTTACATGGAATGCTGGATTGCATTGTAGGCCTCAGCGGCTGGCAGAAAATCGTTGACTGCAACTTCCTTGTTCTCGTTCTTCTTGTCTAATCAATTGTTAAGCAATATATCCAAAATATCCTACAAAGACCAACCATATCATTGAAAAGCAGAAAAATAATTGATAGAAAGGTATGACGAAGACTCTGGCTTTCTGTGATTCTTATCTTTGCAGAAGGATACAATCTTCAAAGAAGCGTCGAATCTCAGCCAAACGATGAGGGGGAAGCTCCTTGATGTCTGTGTAGTGCTTATACTCGGGATCATCAGCACAGACTGCAATGATCTTGTCATCCTTCTCTCCCTGTGTTTTGAACAACGTAAATATCTTTCACCAAGCCAATGTGAAAGACACGTGTCAAATGTAAAACATATACCTGATCAATCATGGGCATGAGGCCAATTGCTTTTGCCCTAAGAAAGCACCCAGGAAGAACTGGTTCCTGGTAAGTGTCAAAAGCCACTTGAGTTCAAAAGAAGTATAAAACACCTCAAGTGTTACTGAGATAACAGTACAATTTCAAAATTTAATACGGGCATAAACCATACTCTTCACTTCATCAGAGAAAATCTTACAATGTGGCCCTTTGTTCAAGATTGGGTTATCTTTATCAAAATAATAAGAAAAACAAATTATCATTGATCAGCAACAGAGAATGCTTTCTCCTTCCATATATGTATTGAACAAAAGACAATCATGGTTACACAAAAACGCAAGGCTGTGCAAAGTCTTTCTCTATATATATCCTATAATAGCACGATTGCTAAATAATTATCTATCACATCTAGTACGATCGTGTTCTTCTTTTAGCTTTTCGAGGGAAGACAATCTAGTAGGCTAAAGTAAAACCTAATTTCTTTCTATCTTCTGCAGCTTTGTACAGATTTTTCTTCATATTAGTACCCTTGCTGTCTGTGTTAATCAGGGTTCTACTATTCAAGAAAAATGGGTTGGCCAGGGTCACTACTAAAAATGAGGTTAAACTGTGTAAACCCGTAAGTAGAAATGAAAGCGGTCAACAGTTTGGGGTGGGAGGTACAAGCACCTCTTTTGCTAGGATTCTGTAGCAACAGTCTCTCTGCAAGTAAAGACTGATGATCAAGTTACATTAAGTTGATTATACGGTATACAACTATAACATATAAAGAAGCAGATTAGATTAAGAAAGTGGTTCCAAACAATTCAGATACTTAAATATCCAAACAACATCATACTAACACTGAAGATATCGAACCTGCAGGGTTCCATATATATGCACTAAGAATCAGCAAACATTTATAGATGGTGAAAAACATCTGATTGACTTCCACATAGAACAGCATACCTGCATGATGACTAAGACATCCATGGGGTCACTGTCCTCACAGAGAGTACGAGGAATGAAGCCATAGTTATGAGGGTAGACAACTGATGAGTAAAGAACACGATCAACCTGAATAGTTGAATACAAATAAGCAATATGCAGTTGACTAACATAATTTGCACAGTCCAGTTTAATACCTTGATCAGTCCAGTTTTCTTGTCAAGTTCATACTTCACCTTGCTCCCCTTGCTGATTTCAACGACCTGAAAAGGATAAAAATCACGTTCAGACTTCAGTACAGCATGAGGCAAATAAGTAATCTGTACATATAATCATTTACATACAAACACTTTTTCGAAATATGATAAATTAACTATTTATATTTCAGTGTATTACTCTTCTCTTTTATTAGCCATTCCACATTTTGTCAGCATTGTTGGAAGTTGGAGGAGCTAAAAGCCTATCGTATCTTATTCACAGAGATATATATGTGCAATGTGGTGAAAAAGACTAGCTTAGAAATATGGTTAAGTGAACATCAGCAATATAGTTTTAATGGGTCAGGTGTTTGTTACAAACAAATAGCCCGAATTTTGTAGGAAAGTAAGGTGAACAAAACAACTGCGACAAGCAACACTTATTTGTCAGTGTCCAAAAATGATCAGTGTATTATATGGTTGTTTTGGATGAGAACAAGAGCAAGTGGCAGATGAGTGTGTTACTTGACCACTATGATAGCCAAACTCCATGTTCGTATTAGACACGGGAGTAATATCAGCATATCAAGTCATACAATCACAGTACTTCCCTAGGGTAGAGTTCAAGGTCAAAGCTCATGCATATAAGAAGGCAGTGAATTTAAATTTGTATATTAGTAAGTCTGAAATTGGATTACGAGGCTCCTGCAGCACTTCATTATTCATGGCTCTATGATTAATCAGCATTTAAAATAAATATTTTCAGCCCACAGGTATATCACTGTCTAAAAGATGTCTTCGCAGCAGAGTTGATATTAATATAAAAATGCATACAAATATCGAATAGTTTGAAGGTAGCAAAGTATCAGTGTAAGATGTCTTTGCAGCAGAGTTGATATTCATATAAAATGCACTCAAATATCAAACAGTTTGAAGGTAACAAAGTTCAGTGTCCTTACACAGTTGAAAATCAATGGGGCTTCAGGTCCTATAGTCCAACATAAAGAGAATCAGGGTTAAAGTTCAGAACATTGAGGCATATTCTAAAGTAAACAGTTTATGAGTAATTAGTTAAATACCAATCTCAAGATCATGCCAAGGATGAGCAGCAACTGGTCTCCTGGTAATGGAAGAAAGTATCCTTTCATTAAGGACTGGACGCGAGGACTGACTCGATTTGGGATCTTTGTTTGGAGTCTCAGTAGGCGGAGTCATATTTCTAAGCTGGACATCCAAACATAACAGTAAACTAAGCATTCTAATTTCCACATACTGAACCAATAATTACCTTCCGACAAATCATAATCATTGAAATGGTACATATCCACATAAAAACCATGAATTTGCTGAAGATTTTAGCAAAAAAGACAAATGTTCCTGTGTATGCCTGTTTATGCTGAACTTTAATCTGTGAAGTTATCACGACATAAAGATAATACCATAAATTAACTGGAACATGGATGATTCCTAGTAGAGCAAGAATGTTCACATGTAGCTTAATCACCGCCATGCTATCATACTAAAATCTTTCTACTAGATTACACAATTCTGATATAAAAAAATTGCAACTGTATCACCTCAATTGTTCGTTCTTTCTATTTTATATGTGGCTAAGAAACAACAATATTTACAGCGTATATGAGAAAAGGAAGCGTAATTAACAAGATGTTAGATAAAACTAGAGATTTGACATTAGTTTTAGGGAATTATTCAATCAAATTTAAAAGAAAATCAATTAGTTCACAGTAGATGAGGATACCACACTCATAACTAGAGGCAGAGATCAACAGTCCAAACCCTGCAATAGCTCTCTGAAACTTTCTAAGCACAATTTAGCCTAATCAAGCAAGAATCCAAGGTAAAGCCGAAGTGTAGACAAAATATAGAGTTTCAATTTTTTTACTTATGATCTATGACTAAATAAAAAAGGCAACTGAAAGTTGTAGAACACACAGTACTCATATTGAATGTTTTGTATCACTCATAATTCTCACTTTCCACATTGAGGACATGTAAGCAGGACATGCATATAGACACGCGTTCACCCAAGTAAAGTTTTACACATGGACTTTTCTAAAAAACTACATGGATACAAGGTTCATTTTCTGCCAAGAGAGTCAGAAGTACCTAAACCATGACTTCTAATTATCAGCAAAAATTTTCCCTTTTACATACATCACAGCACAAATCCAACACTAAGTAGTCAACAACATGCGAAATTATGAATAAAATAATTCTCAAAAGTAGTTTCCACAAGTAAAACACTAGAAAACAGAGCAACCAGATTGGATATGAAAGCAACATCACTAGTTTGTAATAAATTATCTACAAAATCAACTGATCGTAAACGAATTTTAATTAATTCACTGATAAAAAAAGAAATACACGTGAAGAAGATCGATAACCGCATAAATGCACATCTAATCTCTTTAAGTATGCACACCTATGAACATATACATACGGATACCGTAAACAGACCTATGAAATCAAATCTGATGTCAAGAAATGAATTGAATAAACAAATTAGCAAATGACATCCATGAGCTCACCAAATCATGCTATACTTCCACAAAATACATACATAAACATATACATGCATACACACATTCATACGCACATACTTATTTATTATTAATTTATTAAGTTTACATATTACTACAGATATAAGTAGATCAGTAAGAAATAAGCATAAATTTAAGAACTCAATTTTCGTCGAAAAATACATCAGCGAAAATCAAATAAACACCTGCTATATATTTATAAATTATACACATAAATAAATTTATAGGCTCCGGAATCTATGTGATCAAGTATAAGAAAACTAATAAATTGAACTCGAAAAGTTTTAAAAAAAAAATCATCAATAAAAATGTACTAGATAAGCATCGGTTACATAACATATACATGCATCGAAAAGTTAAAAAAAAAAAAAGTTCATCAATAAAAATGTACTAGAAAAGCATCGGTTACATAACATATACATACACATATATACACATGCATAGAGCATAGCAAAACGTGAAGCTAAACGCGTGAAATGGAACGAAAAAAGAGCCCCATGTAGAGAAAAAATACACCGCAAAACAGAGAATCGAGTGTGAAACCGTACCTGAAGCTCAGATCTCTAGAGCGAGAAGGGAAAACAAAATGCAGTGCGTGAGAATGAAATCAAGGAGAGAAGAGAAGAGATATTTAAAGCGATTTTAGAGAGAGAAAAAAAGAGAATGAGAGCAGTTGAGTAATAAAGGAACGCGTTCGCGCACTGTTTCAGCTTCAATGTACACAGACTTTTTGTCATTTAAAGAAACGAAAATTGATACGTTTCTGCTTTAGAGAGAGAGAATATGGAAATGGAATCTCATTAGATTCTTTGGCGGGAGCGGATGTGACTTTTGGAGTCTAGCTGGCGAGAGTACACGTGGTGGGATTTTATTGGTTGGAAAGGAGGTGGGATAGGTGGGACCGGGTTAGACTAACTTAACGGTCGGGTCGTGAGGTTAATTCCCTCGTCGCTTTATCGTCAACGGACGGCGCAAAGTTGCTGTTGTCCGAGAACTTTCTATGAACGTAACTTGCGCCTGTTGTGGCGGTGTTTCAATAATGGCGGGTAGGGGTAAGGATTATTCGAAGTTATTTTTATATTCAGGTTGGTTTTGGTTGTTAAAAATAAAAAATTTTAATTTTTGGTTTGATTTTGCTTATTCTTCCAATATTTTGGTTAATAATTGAATAGTTAATTTTTTATTTAAAAAATATTTAGTTATTATTTTTCAAATTTATGTTTACATATATTTATAAGTTTATATTATTCTTAGATGCATAATATGAATTTTGATGCTGAATATTTCAATTAAGTTATTATAATTACAAAGAGATTTGATCATTTAAGTTAGTTTTGAATAATTTATAATTTTTTTGGAATAATTCGATTATAACTAAAACCGAACCGAAAAATTCCGTTAAATAATTTTGGTTAATAGTATTATTCGGTTTCAGTTATTAATTTTTAATAATTTGGAAATTCAATTTTAATTAGGTTCGATTATAATTGAATGCTCACCCTTAACGGATCGAAGTACGGTAGGCTTAGTTAATTTCTGCTCTGTAACTCATAAAAGAACTCTTCCCTTTATTCTTATTTTTGTACCTAATATCAGGATAGATATTTGACATCATTTCTGCCCGGATTATATATTAAAAAGATCTATCCTACCTTTGGAGCATTGGCCAATAAAGTCAACAGGGCGGCTCAATAAGTTAAAATCGGATTAAATTTCTATTTGTTAAAACACTAATTTTAATAACACAAGTAAATTCTAACATAAAAACATTGCAAAGTATTACTAAGAAGATTTGAACTTTAGTTTCCAGAGTATCATAAGAAATTTCAACCATTAAATAAGAAAATCTTTTATTAATATAATACTAATAATAAAAGTATGAAACTATATAGCTAGAAAAAGAATATATATACACTTATATGGCGGGATCGATAAATCCTTATCCCTACTCGCCCTTGTCTTGGGAAAAAGACAAAAAACTTGGGTTTTCTCTTTTTGAGCCAAAATCTCGCCCTTACCCTTGCAGTACCCCTGCAGAGTGGGGCAGGCTAGGGTACATTGCTATCCCTAGCGGTATTGGTGGTGCTGACTATGTTGTGCATTTTCTCACAAGTGGAGTTGAGTCGGAATATAAGGTATCCGTATCAAACCAAACACCCATTCCAAAAATTCTCAATTGTTTTTTAGTGTCTGTTCGGCAAATTTAGTTGTTAGATTAACTGATAGCTGGTGAGATAGTTGATAGCTGTTGTATTTTAGCTGTTAGCGGATAACTATTTAACTAGATGATTGAACAAAATATGTTCGGTAAAATTAGCTATCAAATTATATATGACGTAAAAGGAGTCATCATGTTATTATTATTATTGTTATTATGATAATTGTAATTACTATTACTATTATAGAATAAGATAATATATTTCATAATTAGATATTTATTTTCATAATCGTATTTTAATATTAAAGTATAACTAATTTTTGATAAAATATTTATATCAATATTACAAAATTTAATTTTAATAGATTCAAATTTATTTTGTAATAAAAAAGGTACAAACAAAACTTATGCTTTTAGTAATCTCGACTATTATATAGAAATTGAAATTCATTTTTATATTATTTCTTATTTATTTTTGTGAAAGAAAAGGTAAAAATATAGAGAGAGATTGGAGAAAGAATAAAAAATTAAAGAGTGCAAAAAGGGTAGAATTGCCAAAAAAAAAAAAAAACATGAAAAGCTAAAAGCTACCTGAATCACTAAAATTTTTAGCTTTTGAGAAATGCTAAAAGCTACCTAAAAAGTTGCTTGAAACGCTAGTTTACCAAACATCAATAATTTAGCAAAATAATGTTTTGACAGTTAAAACGCTAAACGCTACTTAAAAAGCTGTTGTTGAACACACACTTAATATGCGATAAGACAGGAATGAACCCTTGTCCCATCATTCGATCCCGAACTCGAATTAGTTCGTCCTGTCTCCTAGTATACCTATCTTATCTTTACACGTCAAACACATCCCTTTTCTTCTCCTCTTTAATCATGTTCATCAAACATAAATCACATGTTTACCCTTCAATTTCCATATCAATCATAACTCTCAATTTCTTATGTCTTTGTTTTAGGTTCATTAATCATACCTCTTTCTCTATTTTATATTCTATATGAGTTGTTTTTACATTTTATAGTGGCAGATACAACACTCTCTTGATTTTCTTAACATTCTTGAGTTAACAGTATCAAAATTTAGTTACTTGATTTATTTTTTGCATGCTATTTCAAGATCTTGGGTAGCGAATTGATAGTTCAGTTCATATTTTTGTTATAAGTGATATCAAAATGTTGCAAAGAGATTTGATACTATAGTGTTGATTATTTTGAAAATAGAATTTCATACCAAAGACCTAATGGTCAAGTGGTATGTCTCTCACCTTCAGCGTGCGTAGGTCAGGGATCAATTCTTGTTAGTTGCAAATAATTGACTTTTGGCTTCCTTTGACGTAAAAAGTAGAGTTTCATCCCAAAACTCGAATTGAGAAATCCTAAAATACTTGAAACATTTGAGTAATCGGCCGTTGGCAAGTCAAAAATAGAATTTCATTCCAAAACTTGAATTGAAATGTCCCAAAATACTTGAAACAATTCCTGTTAGTTGCAAATAATTGACTTTTGGCTTCTTTTGAAGTGAAAAATAGACTTTCATGAAGACCCAAAATACTTGAAACATTTAGTAATCAACCTTTGGTAAGTCAAAAATAGAATTTCATTTCAAAAGTTGAATTGAGATGTCCCAAAATACTTGAAATTGAAGGGATAAGACAGAATATAAATATTCCCAAAATACTTGAAACATTTGAAGTGAAAAATAGAATTTCATGAAGACCCAAAATACTTGAAACATTTAGTAATCAGCCTTTGGCAAGTCAAAAATAGAATTTCATTCCAAAACTTGAATTGAGCTGTCTCAAAATACTTGAAACATTTGAAGGGATAACACAGAATATAAATATTCCCAAAATACCTGAAACATTTGAAAGGATGAGACAAGAATATAATTTTATTTCAAAACTCGAGTTGAGATGTCCCAAAATACTTGAAACATTTGAAGGCATGAGAGAGGATATAAATATTTCTAAAAATACTTGAAACATTTGAAAGGAAGAGACAGGAATATAATTTCATTTGAAAACTCTAATTGAGATGTCCCAAAATACTCGAAACAAAACTCGAATTGAGATGTCCCAAAATACTTGAAATATTTGAAGGGATGAGACAGGATATAAATATTTCCAAAATACTCGAAACATTTGAAAGGATAAGACAGGATGTAAATATTTTAGAACAAGAACAGAGTAACGAAAATTCACATTTCAAAACTTTAAAACGGGACTGTGACATGAATTTATTGAAATGCCAAACCATCCAATGCGATAGTAACTTGCATTAAATTTCTATTGGTCCATTCAACCCCTCGACATACACGAGCAATTAGGCAGATCTACCAAGGCGTGACTTAGCCAAAAACACTCGTCATTAAAGAGGTCAAGAGTGGCCGATTCTATCAAATCCCGTTGATCGCTTCAACTGAGGTTAATCAATTAACCAAATTACGAATCATGAGTTAGACCTCGTGACTCCGAAAGTAATAAGAGAGTATTATACTCTTGCTTGAACTTATTTTGACACTCTGGGCAACAACAACAAAAGATTTAGGGGGAAAAAAAAAACTTGAGTCATGGCTTGGTAAGTGCCTAGAACACGTGAAATATCCTTGTATGCACGGTGTGCTAAATAATGAGAACTATTTAATTGTTAATTTGAAGAGAAAATTTCATTTGAACTACCCTATCCATTTAAGGGTTCGTTTGGATTGACTTTTTATAAAAATGTTTTCTTTAACAACTTTTGAAAATAGCTTTTTTTAAGAAATTGAAAATTCTGACTTTTAAAAAAGTTATATTTGAGTTTTTTTTTAAAAAAAATTTCAACTTTTTTTAGAATAAATCAAGTAGTTATTGTAAAAATAATATAACTCTTTTAAGGAAAAAGTATTTTTTATTAGAAAAAAATCCAATTCAAACAAGCTCTAAACCACATTGCTTCTTGAGAGCGTGGAGTACGTGTTTCCAATCAATACCATCTATTTGTGGTTGGGTTGGTCCCCGGGGGGGGGTGGAGAACTATGGTCCATACAGGACATTGCTTGCTAACTACTAGCTAGTAATGTCAATATCGGAAGATGATTTCATAAGAAGCAATGTCGGTACATGCTTTCTTAAAAATCCGGAAAACGAGAATAATGTCAACAGTGTGAGTGGAGCAAGAGGTGACGTTGAAGCAACCTCGAATATGCTGCTCCATCGATGTTTAATTTTCTCTTTTTGCATGTGAATTGTGATGTGCTTGAGTCCATTCACGAGTGCTATAGTACCTAACTTTCTCAAGACTTCTACTTCCAATTGACTTGGTGCAAAGTATAGTAAACAAAGATATCAAATATAATTGCTTCTACAACTTCATCACTTGAAAATATAGCTTCTAAATATTGAATAAAATGATAAGGTAATGATTCATCGATCTAATAAATAAATAAAATCTTGGGTTAAAAGTTTTTGACCTTCCTCACAATTAAAAAGAAATTGTTCTACCTTCAACTGTACGTTTGTATCATATAAAATTTAAAATTTTAAGATGATTCTATATAATTTTTTTCTTGTAGTCGACAAATAGTATATTGAAAAGTCAATTTGATATTTGATTTGGAAAGATTCTAGTTCTAGATAGGATGCGAACAAGCCAGAAGACTTCGTGGACAAATATTTCAGTTTTAGAAAATACGAAGAATATGCTCTTCCTTTGACAGTATGTCGTAATGAAGCAATATCTTGACTTTTGTGTTAGAGTATTTCCTCCCACATAGAAAAATTACAAATTACAAAATCTAAGACTACTTAATAAGATTTTGGGCTGCTCCTCCAATTGACCAATTAGTTTTTAGGATGAAACTCTAGAATTCTTCGCATGGTATCAGAGCCCAGGTTATGGGCCAATTATATTTGTCCACGTGTGACCCTTCTTCATCCACGTGTTTATATTTGTCCACGTGTGACCTCTTCAATTATCAAATTAGGTTATACGTGAGGGGGAGTGTTAAAGTATTTCCTCCCACATGAAAAAATTACAAAGTCTATACAAAGTCTATTATCAAATTAGGTTACATGTGAGGAGGGGGAGTGTTAGAGTATTTCCTCCCACATGAAAAAATTACAAAGTCTATTATCAAATTAGGTTACAAGTGAATTATCAAATTAGGTTACATGTGAGGGGGAGTGTTAGAGTATTTTATCAAATTAGGTTACATGTGAGGGGAAGTGTTAGAGTATTTCCTCCCACATGAAAAAATTACAAAGTCTAAGACCACTTCACGTGTGACCTCTTCAATTATCAAATTAGGTTACACGTGAGGGGGAGTGTTAGAGTATTTCCTTCCACATGAAAAAATTACAAAGTCTAAGACCACTTAATAAGATTCTGGGCTACTCCTCCAATTAACCAATTGGTTTTTAGGATGGAACCCCATGATTTTTCACATGTTAGAGTATTTCCTCTCACATGGAAAAATTACAAAGTCTAAGACCACTTAATAAGATCCTGCACTACTCCTCCAATTGACCAATTGGTTTTTAGGATGGAACCCCAGGATTCTTCACATGGCATCAGAGCCCAGGTTATGGGCCAATTATATTTGTCCACGTGTGACCCTTCTTCATCCACGTGTGAAGTTTTAATTTGTCCACGTGTGACCCTTCTTCAATTATCAAATTAGGTCACACGTGAGGGGGAGTGTTAGAGTTTTTCCTCCCACATGAAAAAATCACAAAGTCTAAGACCATTTAATAAAATCCTAGACTACTCCTCCAATTGACCAATTGGTTTTTAGGATGGAACCCAAGATTCTTCACATTTTGTTCCAAGGAACCATGACTTGAAAGTGTCCGAGTAATGGATCTGAATTGGTCGAGCATATGAAGTCAGGATTGAGATTTTCTGTCTTTTTTCCAAATTAGGGTATAACTCTGGGTACATGAGAAAAATAAGTAATTTATATAGATTTTTATAGTTTACAACAAAACAAAAGAAAAATATATTTTATAAAATTTTATTCTTAGTGAGTTTTAATAATAATCATATTTTACCATGAGAGGTATGGAGTGGTTAGACATAATATTTGAATTAAAAAAGGAAAATAAAAAACGATTCAATTTAGATTGAGAATTAATTTTAGAGGCATTGATGGGATAGATTTAATATCTTTTTAAAAGAAAAAAGTCATAAAATAGTGACATGTGACATTAGTGAAAAAGATGTATTATCTTTTTTATATAATATATAGATGCAGATTTAATTTAGACGTCTTCCACTTGCAAATTCAATTAGATTTTTCTTCATTTTGATTAGTCAAATCCGAAGTATATCTGTCCCGCTAACGTCGAAAAGTTGAGGGACTAAATGTGTTAAGAAAACAGTTTAATAGATATTAAACAACTAAATAGTAAATTGTTCAAAATTTATTACAGTATTATGAAACTATGTTGAGTATTATTGGAGAATCTAAATCCCTAACGAATAAAGCATTAAATCATTCAGATTTGTGTCCACGTCAAGGATTGACAATCTAATGAAAGATTGTTGGATTTTGTGGTTTTTCATAATAAGATTATAGTAAACATATAGATTAAAACAACTCATATTTATCTAATGTTTATCCAAACATTATATGTTATGAGACCAGACAGCACTGCTGCATACGGTTGCATTTTCACTGCCAGCGAAAGAAAAAAAAAAGATTTTATCCTCTTTTTTTTTTAAATAGTACCCTAGGGAAACTGAAAAGATACAGTTCAAGCCCAATAAAGATCTCAGTTCAGCTTGTGAGTTGATGGGCTCCGAGCTGCAGATCCATTGGACACACGCGGCCTCGGAAACTTCAGCTTCTGAACCTTGAGGCCTTGATTTTTAAATTTCCGAAACCCCTTGATAATTGTCTAACGCTTCTAATTATTATTATTATTATTTTGTGTGGGGGAAAATTTTAAAAAATAGTCCTTAATATCTATAAATTAAAAGGCGTTAATTTTATTATTATGTTTTTTCTTTGGAAATGATTTACTTGATGTACTAGCCTAAATATTTGAAGACTGCTCTTGGGCCGAAGCCCAACCCAAAGGACCCTGGGCTACGGACTAAGCCCACAAATGGTCCGACTGCAGGTCAAAGACCAAGATTGAGGGCTTTAAGTAATCCAGCACACCGCACCAGTCAAGTGTGTTACATATGTAAGGAAGCATGCAAAAAGGGCAGTTGATGGACCTTTGACCTCGAAAATTATGCGATTTCGGATCCCGCCCAAGAAGCCGGATGGCTAAGAGGGTGTTTGGCTTTGCTTATTTGGTTACACCAAATAAAGCCAAACACCCTCTAAAACTAAGGGATCAATCCCCATTATATGAAGAGGGTCAGACCCAAGAAGAATACTATATATAACCTTAAACACTTCACCCCTTAGCTCGTCTTCTTTTAGAGTATTACTGGTCATTTGCCCTATCTATCAGAAGGAATTCAAGGTCTTTGTTAAGTTAGGGTATGGATCTTAATTGTGAGTTTTGAGGTCTACACTTGGTCCTAAATATTTACATAAAGTGTCAATTTCATCTTTCGTTGTTTTAAAAGTGATTTACTGGCTAGGTCCCCAATGTTTGTGAAAGAATCAATTTGGTTCTAATAGCCTCAAAAGTGACTTGCTTAGCCTTTAGTGTGTACAAAAAGGTATCAATTATATTTTTATTTTAGAATCATAAGGTGAATATGTGACCAACACTAGATCATGGGTAGCCACTTGTGAAATTTTTTCTGTGTTTATATGTCAAGATCATGAAACACTTGGGATGTGCAACCAGGGGCCGGCTGGTCGAGGATACAAAAGAAAGAAGAAAGCAATATTTTGTTACCTTGCTTTTGTTTAGTAAGTAAATGATAATTGATACAAACAGAATCTACAAGGTTTTCAATGGATGACAAAAAGAATACTAGGGGCCTGTTTAGATTGACTTTTTTCCAAGAAAATGTATTTTTTTCCTAAAAAAGTTATATTAAATTTGTAATAACTATTTGATTTGGCTTCTAAAAAAGCTGAAACTCTGAAAAAAGCTTAAATACAGCTTTTTTTAGAAGTCAGAATTTTTAATTTTTTAACAAAAGCTATTAAAAAAAATACTTTTGAAAAAAGTCAATCCAAACGAGCCCTACGTCAAGATATTTCTATCCCTGTACCAAGCTTTACAAATGGCCCAATTTAAGGTGTTATTTCTAAATTTTTATGTACAAAAAGGTTTTGCTTCATATTAAAACAAATATTCTCTAACAACTGTTCCTCATACAACGCCGAGTGATATGGAGTATTATGTTCTGTTCACGCCATGTGTGATATACTGTAGCAACAAAAAAATAGTTTAATGATGGTGGCTTGGAGAGATTTGCTGTTACATTTCTCCATCAACCACATGGTGATATCATCCCATTTAACTAGCTATTAAGGTCCCTTGGACTTTTTCATCTCTGAATCCAAAGCCTACGAGTGAAGCCACGTTCAAAAAATAAGTGATCATGGCTCTCCATGCATCTCTAACAAAAGATACACAACAGATCAACATTCATTCCCTAGACAACATTTGGTGTTTAGTTGAAATTCTCTCTCTCCAAGCAAGCTGAGAATAGAAGTTGTTGTAAGCAGTAAGTTTTTCGTTTAATTATATGGTGAGAATTCACATTTCGAATGGTCATGTTTTCATTATATGGTGGAGATTCTATTAAGCGAATAAGTGTGAAGAGTAAAAGAATAAATATAATAATACTCGAAAATGAAAAAGAAAAACCCCTGTACTTGAAAAGTTTTCTCTTATGGATGATATGACAACAATTCGTTTGACCGGCCTCTGCTCTTCACCTTTCCAGACCCAAACGAAAGAAGAAAAGAAGCACACCAAAGTAGTTTTTAAGGAGAAAGAAATATATTTTGAATCAAGTTGAAGTGTCCTTCGTCACTTTTATAAGCTATAAAAGTGAGAATCTTACTCGAATCCTGGGCTCTTGGTTATGTCATTTCCACTACACAAATGGACAATCTTCACAAATATTTATGAGTGAATATCTAAGTTTTGGTATATTGCTCAAAGAATTCCTGAAACCATCCTATACCTAGGACTATATCCTTGCTTTAATTTTCACACTTTCTAAGACAATGAAATTAATCCATTTATTTAATGATAGTTGAAGCTACCTTTTACATTTTTTGTCACTATGTTCTTGTTTTGCATGGTATTTTAATACATTGAAAGAAGAGAAAATTTAAGCTAAAATCCAAGTAAACTAGGCATCATGAGGCCAAATATTCTGGTTTCCATCCAAAAAGCACCATAAAAAGCGAATGTAATCTTTGCTTGTAAAGTTGCTATTAACATATGCATGCCCAGTTGTCTAATGGTGTATTTATCACTTTGGGTACGAGAGCTTTTGAGATCAATTTCTGACAAATGTAAGTATTGTTATTGATATTTGGTCTCCTTTAAATAATAATTAAAGGAAAAAAATTATAGTTCCTACTAATTGATCACGTACAAGATGGTTTTGCTTGTAAAGTTGCCATTCTCGTTGACCCATAAAAAAGTATGAAGTACATTATATTGAGTCTTTGTATTTGTAAAATCACTTGATCCCTATTTAATTCACTAATTTTTAGTTACTCAAACTTCTTAATATTTCTAGATAACAAACTTGTTTCCAACTCGCAAAGCAAATTTTGCGTTTAGATCTTTCGTGTTCACTTTTCTCCTCCCATCATGACCACAATTGAGCTCTTCATTTTCAACGTATATTATCTTCGCTTCCGGCTAATTTGATGTGAATTTGAACTCTAAGTCAGACTAAATGTGTAGGAATCATATAAATATCTACAAAGTTCTTTTGATATAAAATGAAAAAAGATTACTTATCAGGAAAAAGTGGAAAACGTAGTATTTTATCGCCCGTTTATCATTTAGCATTTTCTTTCTTTCTTTTTCTGTTTTTTGGTATAATAGAGGTTTATGCTTTAAATATCTAACTTTATTATATTGTCTTAAATTAAAAGAAGTGACTAAAGAGTCAAAGAATAATCTATACAATAGTATAAAGTTGAATCTTATCTTTGAGGTTGTTTTAGGAGATGCCACATGTCACAATTTAAAGTGTTTTAATAGTATCAAATCGACAAGTTTTAATTTTTGTGGGTTCTATCTTGATTAATTATTTCATAAAATAATCATTATTTAATACTAATAATTACAAAAATTATGTCATAAGTCTCCACTCTTTTTCTTCTTTTTCACTTTTTTTTTCAAGTTAGTCTAATTGTTTCAAAACATCGAAATCAATTCTTATTTTTTTAAAAGACATCAATTTAATCTCTATTGTTAGATATTTACTGATAACTGAATAAAAAGAGATAACTTGATTATCCTCTATAATTTTAAACATTTATTAAATAAAATATAAGAGGATTTTCAAGTTATCATGAGTGTATGAATGTGAGGGAATATCACATATATAGAATGTTTAGTCAAAATGAAAAATATATAAAAAAGTTCATTTCTAGAATTTTTAAATAGAAAATATACAAAATCTATATATTTATATATAATAGTAATAAAGTTATGCTACATTATCAAATTTTAATTTTTGCGGGAATTTTTTACTAATTACGCTTCTATATTAACAAATGAGAAATTATCCAGAAGTCCCCTTTATTTCTTTTTCTCTTCTTTAAGTTAGTCCTAATTATTAAGTTAGATCCAATTTAGTTCCTAATATTTTCAAAAAAAATCAATTTAGTCTATATCAAGAAATATCAAATAAAAGAATATGCATTTATATTTAAACTATTATATAAAATTAAACTTAAGAAAGTTTAAAGTTATCTAAATGGCACATAAGCTAAGGTAAGAGAGGATAAGTCAAAATTTTACACTTTTATAAAATAGTGATGTACAGAGTAATTTGAATTTTATTATTTTGATCGATTTTATTTTAAAATTTTATTGCATGATATATTTATTTTAAATTTAGCTCTATATCTATATAATCTATGTACTTATTGTCTGAGAATCATAAGGTAAATGACAAATTATCTTTAGAGATCTTTTAGTTTTCCTACTAACTCATTTAATTTATGGAAGTTATAGATTCTTTGAATCATGATTTCCTACACAAATGTAGCAACTTTTGAGTTTCTTCACTATTTTGAAATAGACTTAATTTAAAGGGTTTTGAGACCCTTTGAGTGTCTTTCATGAATATAGAAATGATAGCTTGATTTCATCCTAAACCTCCATATAATGATTCTTCGAGACATTGCATAATGCAATAGAAATCACCGCTACTAACAATTCTATAACATAAATAGCATATAGACCATAGATATTTTTCATGTTCACCACTTGTCGTCAATAATGTTTATCACATTTATAAGAAGGGGTTCATCACTGAAAAGTTAACAAACTTTTGTTTTTGGAGTGCTACCATCACAAAAGGTATAAACGTTGTATTAATGGAGGACTACATCATAAAACTGTTAATACTATAGTAGAGATATAAAATCTTTAAGAAGATTGAGCTTACTTGAGTCTCTTTTATTTGGTTTTTTTTGATATATTATTCAATTTCTTTAGTTTATATTTTAGTTTTTTAGGTTATGTAATTTCTATATTATTCAATTCATTTACTTAATATTAGTTTCTCATTTCTATATTATGTTTTTGCAATTACTTTACTAACAACTATGTATGTATCTATGTTATAATAATAATAATAATAATGATGATGATGATGATGATGATTATCATCATCGTTACCACCTATGTAAAATTATACACACCTTAGAGAAGGTTTTGAGGCTCTAAAACAATCCAGATAGTGTAGCCTCAGATGTGTCATTATTAATTTACAATAAAAAGTGTTTAAAAGTTTAAAAGATTTGGTACCATGTTTTGGAACCAGTATTATCATAATCTTTTAATTTGACACCTTTTGAAGACTTTTATTCCATGAAAAAATACAAAGAGACATATTATTATATGTAAAATTGTAGATTATTCACCTTGTAAGAGTCAATGTGACTTTAAAGTATACAATTATTAATTTAAATAAAGAAATGAGTTTAGAAGTTCAAAAGATTTGGTACCAAAAGATAGTTTAAAACTAAAGTATTTCTATTAATCTTTTAATTTAACACCCTTAAGGACTTTTATTATACAAACACATATAAAGAAAAATATATTATGGTTAAATATAAATGCATACATATATATATATATATTTAGTATGTATTTATCGACCTTAAGTTTTTGAGACCTTTTAATTTACCACTATTAATGTGAAAATAAATAAATAAATTTAAAAGTTCAAAAAATTTGGTTCTATAAGATAATTTAGAACCAAAAGTTACCATAATGTATTTTTATATATTTATTTCAATAGTGACATGAACGCGAGATTTATAAAAGGATTTTAATATTAAAATTTTTTAATTATGTATATTAAAAGATTTCAAATTTCCAATAAAAAAATTAGAGTTTAAAACGCTAAATTAGAATTTGAGTTGAATTTTAGAAATTATAATTTAAAATTTTTAGAATAAGATTTCCTAATAAAAAATTTAGCTCGTGCAAATGAAAATAACTAGTGTATAATAATGCTCAGAGAAACAAAAGAGATTGCTAATTATTGGGGAAATGTCTTCTCTGATTGATAATGTGACAACAATCCATTTGACCAGTCTCCCCTCGTTACCTTTAATTTTCAGGCCCAAAAGAAAGAAGAAAAGACGAATCATACTAGTGACTTTTAAAAGAGAAAGAAAGAAAATATAAAATCATTTCATGATTCTTAATTCTTATAAAATCATTTCATGATTCTTAATTCTTAAACTTTTCACCTTTTAGATTTTCACACGTTCGAAGACAATGAAATTTATCCATTAGTTTAATGATAGTTGAAGCTTCCTTTCGCATTTTCTATCCCCATGTTTTTGTTTTTGTGGTTCTTTTTTTTTTTTAAAATTTTTAATAATGGTGTTTTAATGCATCGAAAAATTAAGCTAATACCGGACTGTTTTGCCTGCTCATTTGGTCACTCAAGTTTGTTTGATTCCTGTTAATATTGGTAATTCTGATGTTGCCATTTGGAGCCTCTCTAATAGTGGTTTATTCACTTATGCTAGCGCTTGGAATGCTATCAGGCAATATCAAATTTCCAAAAATTACGGCATAAATATCCTCATATTATCAAGAATTTTTTCTCTTCAGATTTTCACAATAATCTCTTCATATTTCTTGATCAGTAGCGATTAATCGTACTGATAACGTGTTATAAAAATAACTATAAAATATAAAAGAAATATATGAATAAGAAACATAAAGAGAATATAGATAACAAGAAAAGAGATAAAGTGTAAGAGAAAGAAGAGGGGAGAATATTTTACTGCTTTTTTTTATTGTTGGTACAATTTTACAATATAGAGAGTCCTATTTATAGGAGCAATATAAGAACAGTTACATAGGGCTAGAATTACATTAAGTAAAATATCTAAGCTTATCCAACTTTATTTCATAAGAGTTCAGATAGTCATGAACCATATCTAGAGTTTAAATAACAATAAACTAGCCTTAAAATAAATATCTACAATAATTAATAATTTTATAACACTCTTCCTTAGATATTCATCTCTTAAGAATATGTTTAATTAAAACCTTACTAGGAAAGAACCTAGCGGGACAAAAATCTTAGCAAAGGAAAAATAGTACAATATTCTTATTATATGCTTCATGCTGCCTCATTAAAAAAACCTTGTCAGGAAAAGCTAGTGGAACAAAACTTAGGCTAAGTGAAAAAGTGTACAGCACGTATTTGTCTCTTTGTCATTTAAACATATCAACAAATCTTTGAATTCATATGCCGATCTTGTAGTTTCTCAAATATCATTATGCATTATATCAATTAAGATGAAATTGACAAGTTCTTGCTTGAGAAACTTGATGAGCATGTTTTCATATTTCTTGGGGAGTTCATGCATGGATTCAACATTATATGCTAGGCTTAATCACTTTCAATATAATTTCCCTTTACTTAAACGATTCATATCATTCATTTGCTGAGTAATAAATTGTCATGCTTTGGGTAGATAACTATAACAATAAGCTTTTATGAACATAAGTACGTAATAATTTTAGCATATATGAAAACATATTGTTCGTTGTGAGTCAACAAATACTCAAAAATTTTCATGCTCAATCAACTTTGACTTTGAGTGTCTAGATGATAATGATAATGAAATTTCTATTGGTACAAAACGAACTCTTGCTAATAAAATAATAGATAAGCACATAAAGTATGGCAAGATTTATTGAGATATGACACTTTGGGATTAATAGTTTTTTCGTTATCTTCACAAAATCAAAATGATCCATCAAAATATCAATAGTCAAAATATTCAGACACTCAAAATATGAGTTGTTTAGCTTTAAATTTCTTTTACCAAAGTGATTTTTGGATAATATTCCATCTAAATAATAATTGAATTTCAGGTCGAGCCAAAATAATCATCTCAAAATTCTTTTGTGAACGCTTTTCATAAGTCTCTCTTATATATGGGTTATTAAACCCTTTTCTTTAGAAGATTTGCATTAAAGAAAGGGTAAGTGGCACTGTACCCTCCTGTAGTTTGCTATAAATGTAAGTTAGCCCCCTATTCTTTTAAAATAGGCACCAAACCCCTCTGTCGTCATCTAAAATGTGGCACACTTGCCATATTTTTTTGTAAAATACGCATTTTAGACCAAAATGACCCTTTTTTTTTTTTGCATGAAAACCCACTTAGGTGAACTTCCATTAATACCACAAAACCAAACCAAATTTATTCAAAGACAACAAACATAAGAAATCACCCAACATAGAATGGAAGCTTCAAGAACATAAACCAACATAAAAATATAAAAGCTAATACATATCAAACCCCAATGGATGGAACTTTAGAAGAAAAAATTATCTCCAGGATTGACAATGAAAAAATTGCCAATCAAAAGCAAAAATTCTATCACCCTTTTGCTGTTGCTTCTTTATGGTGCAACTTTGGCCTTCCATCACTTGTCTCATGCTTTTGCTGTTGCTTCCTTTGTAGCCATGGCAGCATTCATATTTTCGAGCCTTACCATCTCTAATAGAGTTAAGCTTCATGAAGAGCTCATAAGCATCATCATTTCAACGCAAGAAAGAAATAGAAAAGAAAAAATCGTAAGCTCAAGATTGAGGCATATCATTCATCTGTCATTCTCATCCTCATCATTCACCATTCATTGATGATCATTATCATCCCTTACGAGCTATCTTTAACAGCTCCTATTATCCAATCGTGTCTGGTGCAAAAGATCATGAAAAAACTTGAGAATGAGGCAGCACAAAGAGAGAAAAATGGGCTTCGATTTAGGGATTTGGTGTAGCTTTCCATTGAGGGCTATGGTGTGATTTAGGAATTTTTTGAAATAAGTTTGCAAATTGGGAATTTTGACCGATGGGTTTAATATATATATATATATATATATATATATACATATATATATATATATACATATACATATACATATACATATATATATACATATACATATATATACATACATACATACATATATATATATACATACATATATATACATATATACATATATACATACATCATATAGATATATACATATACATATATATACATATATACATACATATATATACATACATACATATATACATACATATATATATATACATACATACATATATACATACATATATATATATATACATACATATATATATATATATATATGAAGGATATTTAAGTCATTTCATAACCTCCTTTAAAAAATTTAAATGGCATAATCAAATGGGGCTAGTGTGCCACATTTTAGATGACGATAGGGGGGTTCTGGTGACTATTTTAAAATAATAGAGGACTAACTTACATTTATGCAAACCACAGAGGGGTACAATGTCATTTATCCTTACAGCAAATACGTCTCAATTTTGAGATGTTTGAGGTCACACAAAGAGCTTTGAATATATTTCTCTAGATATTTATACTTTAAACATCTCTAATCCTTTATGACTTGTATATAAATATCAAACTCATGAAATACATGCATATTGTTGTTTCATATTTATAAGACGCATAATTGAAGTCTTTTCAAAGATTGCCCGACTAATATAGTTGTATCCACCACATGAAAATATTTCTCTCATGGGATAGGTTTATATCTCACTCCTCCTCAATCCCATATGCAATATGTGTTGACCAATAAAGGTCAAAACACTTATATATGCTTGGATTGCATCTTTTGTATATTTGACCAAATTTATATTGACATTTTTAGATGGACTTCAATTAATGATCCACGCTTTTTATCATAATAAGAAGTTATGGCATATGCAAATATTTGATGATGATCATTTTTCTTTTCTGTTCCACTCTTTTCAAGAGTAAAGTAATATAATTGAGTGAGATCTCTTTATCTTCTATAATTTCAATCATACTTAGATACCTAACTCTTTTAGAGTATAATAATATTTTTCAGTTGTATATATTTTACTTGCATAAATGGCTTGATATCTTCAAGATATCAAATATTTCAAAAAAATGCCAACTTACTGATTTTGCTCCTTTATAGTTAGAACCAAAGTCCACATAGAAATATTTTTGTAATTTGTCTATTCAGATATTAATATGAGCACTAATAGCTAGTATCTATGACTTTGTCACATTCTTTCATATTAATAAATACATCTTTATAGCTTCATGCAAATAAATAATTTTTTAAATGTTTAACTCATATTGACTTATACGAGGATTAGATGCATTCTATAAAACTTTTTAATTTTTCAGCTTTTGTTTTTCTCCCTCTAATGTTGGGAATATTTTTCAACAATTAGCAATACATGTTATTCAATATTCTCAGTTGATGATACAAAATATTTAATAATTGATTGAGATTCAAAATCAATATATATTCCCAACTCCTTTTTCAAGTTCCCATCTTAATGTACTGTGGTAGAGCAATAAAGATATATTTTGCGCAACAAAAAAATATATAGATGGGATTTTTCAACCAATGGAGAGTAGTAATTGATAAGCAGTTGGTCTTTTATAATAAGTGTTGCAATATAAATTATATAACGTGTTCCAAGATAAAATTAGACAATTTTTTAATATCATCAATGACGGTTTAGGAATAAATGCTTTTTAAGCACTCAATAAAAAATTTTACTAGATCAATTATTTACCTTTTTTTTTGAATTTATTACAGACATTTAGATGATTCAACATCTTTAGAAGGGATTGCCTACTTATCGTTTTTCCTCTTGGGAACAAGCAACACATTTACAGTGCATATATGAATTCTTAAGAATCCTCCTCATTATTATTGCACCACATGACCATCATAATATCTACAGTGACATCCATAATAGTAAGATAATATATCATTCTATTCAAAGAATGATTTTGAGCAAATTTATAACAATTGATAATAATTTGTCATAGCTTATTTTGCCCATAGGATGTGATAATATCCAAAAATAATTTTCAAATCATGCTCTTAATATTGATAATATTGGAGTATATTCAGGGCATCCATATTCTTTTTGCATAAAATTATTTGAGAAATATTGCGAATTTATACTCGCTTTCAAATTTAGAATTCTGTAATCATAGTTAAATTTTTCATAGCAGGTTCTAGAATATTGCTTTTTGATGGCCATATTTCAGAATCTAAAAGTCTTTTTCCAATTTATTTAGGCTTGGCTCTGTGGATATAATGAAGGAATATTATTAATTTATCACAATCCTTCAGGGATGCACAATTTTATTCCATAAAAGAATTTCTCCATAATTCATATCATTCATATGGATTTAAAACTCAAAGGGTTCATCTCATATTTTCATTGCCTGATATAATAAAACATCAAACTTTTAGTTCGAGACCATATGGATATCAATTTCAACTTTCCAGTCAAATTGCATAATATAATTAAACAACGAAGTTTTAGTTCGTGATATTTGACATCCTGAAACATATATAATTCAAAATAAAATTATAAAGGCTAAAATAAACTTTACTGACAATCACAATATCAGTTTACCAAAATTACGGTATAAATATCCTTGTGTTGTCAATAATTCTTTCTCTTTAGATCTTCATAATAATCTCTTTATAGCTCTTGGTCAGTAGCGATTGATCGTGCTGATAACGTGTTATAAAATAATTCCAAAATACAAAAGAGATATATGAACAAGGAAAATAAAGAGAATATAAATAACAAGAAAAGAGAGAAAATATAAGAGAGAGAAGAGGGGAGAATATCTTTTGATTGTTGGCACAACTTTAGAATACAGAGACCCCTATTTATAGGAGCAATACAAGACTAGTTACATAGGACTAGAATTTACATTGAGGTAAATAGTTAAGCTAGAATCTACAACCCACATGAAAAGAAATTGAATTCAAGGACAATATCAGGATATTTTATTGGTTATCTAGAAAAGTCTAAAGCGTATCGATTCTATTCTCCAAACCATAGTACGAGAATAGTTGAAACGGGAAATGCTAGATGCATAGAGCACTATGAAAATAGTGACTGTGGTGGAACACGAAAGGTAAATCTTGACGAAGTACAAACAAACATCCTATTGCCTTCATCTTCTTAAGATATTGTTGTGCCTCTACACCTTGTTGCTCCTCAACCTACTCAACAAGTTGGGCTAAAAGTTCCTCAGCCTACCCAACAAGTTGAAGAAGTTGGACAGCATAATGAGAATGTTCCACCACTTCAGGAAATAGAAATACCACAACCTGCGATTCTGAGAAAATCTAAAAGGGAAAGAAGAACTACTATTTCAAATGATTACGTGGTGTATCTACTAGAATCTGATTTTGATATTGGGATTAATAAGGATCCGGTTACATTTTCACAAGCCATTGAAAGTGATAATTCTAAGAAATGGATTGATGCCATGAATGAAGAGTTGAAATCAATGCATGATAATGGTGTATGAGATCTCGTTGATTTGCCTAAGAAATGCAAGAAAGTCAGCTGTAAATGGGTCTATAAAACCAAGCGTGATGCAAAAGGAAATATTGAATGATATAAGGCCAGACTCGTTGCCAAAGGTTTCACTCAGAAAGAAGACATTTATTACACAGAAACTTTCTCTCCAGTTTCAAAGAAGAATTCTGTTAGAATCATTATGGCACTTGTAGCTCATTATGATTTAGAGTTATATCAGATGGATGTGAAAACTGCTTTTTCGAATGGAAATTTGGACGAAGATTTCTACATGGAACAGCCTGAAGGTTTTGTAAAGAAAGAAACTGAGCAAATGACTTACAAATTAAAGAAATCTATTTATGGACTTAAACAAGCTTCTAGATAGTGGTATATTAAGTTTAATGATACCATTACCTCTTTTGGATTTAAGGAAAACATTGTTGATGAATGTATATATCTGAAATTTAATGGGAGCAAGTTTATCTTTTTGGTCTTATACGTAGATGATATTTTGTTGGCCAGTAGTGATCTTGGTTTATCGCACAAAACTAAGGAATATCTTGCCAAGAACTTTAAGATGGTCGATCTAAGTGAGACATCCTATGTAATTGGCATAGAGATCTTTAGGGATCGGTCTCAAGGATTGCTAGGGTTGTCTCAGAAAAGTTATATCAATCGAGTCTTAGAAAGATATAATATGAAGTTTTGTTTAGCTATGATGCTCCTATTATAAAGGGTGACAAATTAAGTTAAAACAGTGCCCAAAGAATGATTTGGAACGAGAAAACATGAAGAAATTTCCATATGCATTTGCTATTGGAAGTTTGATGTATGTTCAAACTTGTACCAGACCAGATATTAGTTTTACAGTGGGAATGCTTGGTAGATACCAGAGTGACCCAGGAATTGAACACTGGAAGGCAACAAAGAAAGTATGAGGTATTTGCAAGGAACGAAAGATTATATGCTCACATATAGAAAATTTGATCAACTTGAAGTGATTGGCTATTCAGATGCTGATCTTGCTGGTTGTATAGATAGTAGAAAGTCTACTTTAGGATATATATATTTATGCTAGCTAGTGCGGCAATTTCATGGAAAAGTGTCAAACAATCAATTATTGCTTCATCCACGATGGAAGCTAAGTTCATAGCTTGCTTTGAGGCAACAAGCCAAGCTTTGTGGCTACGAAATTTTATCTCAGGACTTGGTGTTGTTGACTCAATTGTCAAGCCACTAAAGATGTATTGTGCTAATACTGCTGCAGTTTTCTTCTCTAAGAATAGCAAGTACTCTAATGGAACAAAGCATATCGAATTGAAGTACTTGATCGTTAGAGAAAGAGTCCAGAAACAACAAGTATCAATTGAAAATATTAGTACCACTTCAATGATTGCTGACCCATTGACCAAGGGGTTGTCTCCCAAGGCCTACTAGGAACATGCTATTAGGATGGGTTTTTTAAGCAATCTAGGATTATGATTCTCCTTATAATGTAGTGGCACTGAAATTGATTCTTATGCGCAATTATGTTGTATGTTTTTGTCTTTTCTATTTACAAATTACAGTTGTACAAATTATGGTTGTGTTTGATAAACAGAAGTTGTCCTAACAAGACAAATTATAGGGGTTGTTACATTACGAATGATTGTATTAGTGAAAGTTGTCAATATTGTAGTACATGGAAAGGAGTATGACATTAATGTTGTATAACCGCTATGACTCATATTGATGATATAAGCTATTATAGTATTATAATGTCATTTAATTGGTTTATCAGCAACTGCAGTCATTTAAATAGAATTGGTTTAGTGGTCCAAGTGAGAGAATATAAACATGTTTCCTTATATTGTGGCTACTAACCTTTAGTACTTTTATCTGACTTGGAAACTGACAGCTGATGATTAAGATAAACCAATTAATTAGATAAATACCACTAAGATGGTTATTACAAACCATGATGAACAGTTATCCCTTAGTGGTTGATTATTTGACCTTCTTCTCTCCTTTATAAAAGGGTGTCTATCATACGTACAAAAGAAAATTCCATAAAAAAAATATCAGATACCAAAAGGAGATAGAGAGAAGAAAGGTGTCTAGATTTTCCTTCTGAGACAGAGAGAAGAAGAGAGTCAAGATTTTCCTTTTGGGTAATTTCTTCATGATAACTATGTCAAACAACGGTATGTAATCTTAACTTGCTTAAGATCATATGAAATTTTATTTCCGCATAATCAGAATATTATGGTGTTTTATTCTAATAGTTGGTATCGTAGCTTGCTTATCAAATTATATTATCTCTTATATAAAATTGTTATTTTCGTAACTTAAAAAAAAAAAAAAGTAGCATGAAATTGCTTGGGGCTATTGTGTGATTAAAGTTCATATTATTTTATAGTCATCATCAACAAAGAACTATTGGTATTGCATGAGCACTTTGCTTTGGAATGTAAATTCATGAAGTCCAAATATGTTGATGATGGTTATATATATATATATATATATATATATATCATCCAACTTTATTTCATAAAAGTTCAGATAGTCATGAACCATATCTAGAGTTTAAATAAAAATGAACCAGCCTTAAGATGAATATTCACAATAATTAATAATTTCATAACACTCCTATGTTTTTCTATAGTCGCATAAAACTTTCTATCTTTTAAAACTCGTTATAATACAAAGAATGTTATACAAAACCCTCAATTTTTGAGGTAATTGTGTACAGTTTTTATAACATTGAGAGTATCAAGAACTTTTCTTTTTTGGGTAACACAGGGGTCTATTAATGAACTGAATTTGAGACCACATAAACTTTCATACAATTGTAACAAAACACAGGTGTGATAAATTAAAAAAAATTCCTATTTAATATAAGCTTCTCATAATAAAAAACATTTCAGTTATGTTGAAATTTGCACTTGAAAATGAGTTTCCAAAAGGAAAAAAAAAAAAAGCAAAACAAAAACAAAAATGAAGAAGAAGAGCAAGGCAAAGTCTCTCTCTCTCTCTCTAGATTCCTCAACTATAGATATATAGCCATATTACAAAACAATCACAGGGACTCTCCCCTGTCATCTTTATGTCTTTCATAATGATATGCGAGAAAAAAATTAATCATTTATCTGCATATAATATCATATTAGTTGTTTATGAAATTTAGATTCTAAAAGATGTGAGCAATGAGAGAGGAAAAATTTTGAAATGATATTGTGAATGATTGGAATTTCTATCTCATATTACTATGAGAAAATATTGGATTTGAGACAACGCAAATCCAAATAGATGTAATGAGCATGAGAAATGACCCATAGCGTGATATCTAAATGAGGCTTCAAAGTAAGAAGGTGCTTGGTTTGTATTTATTTGAGTGTTTATAAACACAAAAAAAAGAGTTACTTACAAGTACTTTTTTATTTTAAATACCTATAAATACTTAAATAAACACTGCAAAAGGCCTTGTTACGTCGAATGGGCCACAACAAAGATATGTTACAGGAAAGTACAGATTGTTGAATTCACAAAAACTTCCACTACTGGAAAAGTAGAAAAGTGGACAAAATTATTGATGAAAGATTAGTTGTATGACTAATTGTAAAGGCCAAATAAAGCAAGAAATCCAACACACATCAGAAAATTAAATGGGTACACAGTGGGGTAACTGACGAGATTTGTTACATTAGTTTGGTGGTGGGTCGACCAGGCAAAAGAATAGAGCACCCAGAAATGCGTTTGTTGCTGCCACGGGAAAATATAAATCCTTTTGTGGAAAACATCATTGCCAACTTGAAGATGCGTGTTTTTCTTTTCTTTTTTTTTTTTTCCTGCTTTTCAATAATTAAACTTTTGTCCTTGTAAATTTGACCCAGGCAGTTGCTAGTGATTTCCTTGTCACTAGAAAGGAGTTGCTAATAAAGACAACAGAATGAGGAAAAAGCCATGGATGCCGTTGGGTAGTCAACCTCCCTTGCGTTGGGTTAGTAATCAGACGTCAGCCCTTAGCTCTTGGTCCGCACTTTGTTGGAGTTACCTTCCCGTTTAAAATTTTAAATTTTTGAAAAAGATATTAGTATATTTATTTATTGTCCCTCATGTAAAAACGAAGTTTTTTTTTTAATCTTGTACCAAGACAATTTTAATATTTATAAATGGGTGCAGTAAATTTTAAAACCGTGACCACGTTCTGATACTATATTAGATATATATGTGTAGTTATTTATTGTATTGGCACACTTCATTATGCAACCTTTTAACAAGTAAATTCTAAATTTTAATTGCTATAAGATTTTTTTTTAATTATTTTGTGAAAAGCAGTCCTGCCTAGTCCCTAGAATCCCACCAAGCTCCTAAGTGAGATTCGTGACATCTTCATCAGGATACACAATCATTTAGAACTCGTATTGTATAATACTATAGTCCAAAATAATTAATCCAAGTTATTAATTATATACTCAAAACATCCTTCTATAAACATCACAATCTTCTATAGAATGTCTGCAAGGAATCTTCAATATCTCCATTACTTTCATCCCATCCAAAAATGAGTCCGAACAAGAGAATTGATTCCTTAATCCCTCCCCTTCCTTTCTTTTCCTTTAAAAAGTGAATCAAATATAGTGCAAGACTGATCCTCTCTGCATCAAGAATTTTGTATTGAAAATTCTCCAACAGAAATCTGAGGTCAACTTTTAATATAAGTTTACATCAGGTTCAGCAAATATATAATCAGAAAAATAGCAAAATATATTCAGGCTTTGAAACTCCTACTAATTAATCATAATCAAATCTTTCTGACGGAACCTTACAAAAAGTTTTGCCCTTTTGCAAAAAGTGGTTTCGATCGAGTTACCACATTATTTAAAAATTTAAATTTGTTAAAAAGATATTGCATAGTATATTTACATATTGTATTACACGTCATCTCATGTGCACTCACGACTTGGACATGATAGAGTTATCATAAATTTGTCAGGAGAATGTTTCTATATTTATTTATTATATTAACAAACTTAAAAGAAGTTCAGGAATTGATTATACTGCCCTAAAAACCATCTACGAAAGAGAATCCACTCTATTGGGCAATCGTATGCTAAACGAAATACACAAAAAGTATGATTTATGAAAACTGAGAAGTAGAATTTTTAAACTAAGCAAAATATTGGAAGAGTGGTTGGTAGTGTGATGCCAGTGTCTCACACACAAAGTGATCCAATCACTCAATATTTAGGAGGAAGAATCTGAATTAGAAATGTAAAGATGCATTATTCTGTCCAACAAAAGTTATTAAAATATACCTCAAACTAGTTCCTCCTCCCCCCCAACCCACAATTATTAAACTCATAATCTACATACTATAAAATGAGCCTCCGTGCAGGTAATCATACTCACATGACAAGTCAATACGTGCCCCATCAACTTATTTGGATATAGAACTATTCATTAAAGATGAAGCACATAGCAGATGGGATTTAGAGAATAGCTCAAGTGGTTGATATTATTCTCTCGAAACTGAAGGCTAGGTTCGAATCCGATGAGAAGTAAGGTCAAAGAAAAACACAATCAGACATAGAGTGCATTGCTGATGCAGAAAGCACAAAACTAAAGAGATTACTACAGCAGAACATGAAATATTGAAAGTTGAGTCAGCTTTATTGTGCATCGTTAGTCAAGTATCTAATACCATAGGCTTAAAGAGGCCGCGTCCTTCTTCATGCAAGCCAACAGATCCACCTTCATCACTCATCGTGCAAAATATTTAAGCCTATAGTCCTAATGGTGTATAACAGTCCAAAGATAGGGTCAAAGGAATACATATTTAATTCTCTCATGAAGAAAGGAAAACATATCGTTGAAAGAGAAAAGAGAAATCCAATCATGCTACTCTTAAGTATGAGAAAACATAATAAAACAATAACGAAGCGCAAAGCTAAAGGAAGTCTTCAACTTATCATAAAATGACTTCATGAGATAGCATGCACTATCTTAATAATATTTACCATTTTCTGTATATATGCAACAGGAGGGCCCTAGTAAAGCCAAATGCTTCAAAATAATCAGAGCCTCTGTTACGGCAGAATCTTCTAGCTGCTCTAATCTAATCCACAGGAACAGGAAAAGAAACACAAGGCAGAAAACAAAATGGAAAAAAAAAAAAAAAGAAAGGCTCAAGGATAAAGTTTTTCTATATAAATGAGAATGCAACTCTATTTTCTTCAACTCATCAACTTGATTGAGTTTCAGAAGGTCTTCACTTTTGCATTGCTCCAGAAAGGTTGGGAATGAGCAAACTGCTAGAGATGAATCGACAATCAAAAAACAGCAAAAGTGAACTCTTCAAGAGGTTGAAACCCTTCATCGGCGTGGTCTTTCTGCAATTTGGGCTTGCAGGCATGGATGTCCTCTCAAAAGTCGCATTGGATGAAGGGATGAGCAATTATGTATTCGTTGTCTATCGCCACGCCATTGCCACCATCATCATGGCCCCTCTTGCAATTGTATTAGACAAGTTAGTCTCACACTCTAAAACTTTTCATGTTCTATATATTTGACATGTGCAGGATATGCGTGTGTACAATTTTTATACATTTGCATTGTAATTATTAGCAAGCAAGTACAAGCAACAACTTATTTTATCCCTCAACAGGAGAACAAGGCCAAAGATGACTTTATCTATATTCACTAAGATTGTGATTCTTGGACTGCTGGAGTAAGTTCTCTGGCTCAACAAAAACCATTGATAAATATATATTCACATATACACCTTTCGAGGTATTGATCTAACCAGGTTCAATGTTTACTCCTGAGATAGGCCAGTTATAGACCAAAACCTCTACTTTCTGGGGATGAAACACACTACGGCAACATTTGCAGCTGCTATGGTCAACATTCTTCCTGCCATAACATTTGTCATGGCTTGGCTCTGCAGGTTATAATCAACTTCATCTTACAAGTCACTTAGTTTATAAAAAAGTACTTTAATTTTGAATAATCAGGGGCCTAGCTCTTGAATGCAGAACAACTCGTTTAGACTTTAGCTTTCTCGCAGGCTTGAGATGGTGAAATTCAAGAGCATCCGCAGTCAAGCCAAGATAGTTGGGACTATTGCTACTGTTGCTGGAGCAATGATCATGACACTAGTAAGAGGCTCAATCATTCCATTGCCATGGACTGAAGGAAGGAGCGAGCAACAACATCAAAGCACTGGATTAGATCTCCAACACTCAATCAAAGGCGCCGTCATGATCACAGTTGGATGTATCAGCTGGGCTAGTTTCGTGATTTTACAGGTCAAAATTACAAACTTCTTGTGGGATACATTCAAGGATTTCTGCTAAACATTGCACATTCTTTCTTTCTCCAGGCCATCACACTAAGAACATACCCTGTTGAGCTGTCCCTCACTGCTTGGATATGCCTGCTAGGTACAGGTGAAGGTGCCATAGTAGCACTGATAATGGAGAGGGGAAATTCTGCAGTCTGGTCCATAAATTGGGATACTAAATTCCTAGCAGCTCTATACAGTGTAAGCGACCATATTAAGCATGAATTCGATTTTCCACTAACGCTCTCATATAACCATTCACAACTACATCATCTGAGATTTTCATCCCAAATTCCAACTTCAACTAAATTCCCATCTCAAACAACTAACATTGTAGTATTATATATTTCCAAGTTTATAGTAGAAAGGAAACATTATAAAAGAAATACTCATCTAAATCAGATAAATGTAACATGTAAGCATTAGCAGGCAAATTCACAAACTTCCAAGAGTTAATAAGAAGGCATTAACTCCCAATTAAGGACCATGAATGATCATATATAGATATCTATAAATTTAACACACACAATCAGCCCCTGATCATTTTCGGTGTTACTGTGCAGGGAGTAATTTGTTCAGGTGTAGCTTATTATGTCCAAGGAATAATAATGAAAGATAGAGGTCCTGTTTTCGTGACTGCTTTCAATCCCTTGTGCATGATCATTGTCGCAGCTATGAGCACCTTCATTTTGGGTGAGAAAATGTTGCTAGGAAGGTAATTTATCAAGCTCTTTCCTAGAACCACAACCATAAACATTACGAATCATTCAATAATCGAGCCATATATAATACTCTGCTAATGTCTAAATATTACAGGGTACTTGGCGCCATAGTCATAGTTGTAGGCCTATACCTTGTTGTCTGGGGTAAAAGCAAGGATCATGAGTCTCTATCAGTTGATGATCTAGCGATACCAGGTAAAGAGATGATAGATGGAGACAACAAGGTGAAAGGAGACATCTATCTTAAGTGCATTGATGTTAAAACATCGACAAATGTTGTTGCCACCAAACATGAACAAGTATGAGTAGAAAATAAGATTTTTGGCACTTGGTGTTTGGAAAGGAGACGATGATCCAAAAATAGCGGCCTGCAAATCTTAATGTAATAAAAATCATTCTTTGGTCACATCCTCTTGTATGATCACATCTTTTGCTCAAAGATTCTACACATGCAAGTACTAGCTTCGGGACCTTAACCTTGTAGCACTCCTGGAAAATGGGCTTGTTTAACTGAAAATAACTTGAGATATACTAGCACTTTATTCAAACATCTACGAACATAAATTCCCAAACGAATTTATACCATAAATTATTATTATTATTATTATTTCATCATCATCATCTTCTTTTTGGACGAGGTCATCCTCTTCTCTTTGGGTGGAGGAATTATTTTGGCCAAGTTTATTTTGAAAAGAATTTTATACAGCGTTTCTGCTACTCCTGTAACATGTTAAGGCATACTGAAGTGCCAAAAAAAATTGCACTTTAACAAAATGACGTGAAACAACTTTTATAACTGCAGCTGTTTTTTTTTTTGGGGCGAGAATGGAGAGGAAAAGATGTACAAAACGTTAACTTGCTTCTTTGCAATTACGTCGATCTTTTGCATAATAGCTGAAAAAATTGCTAAGTGAAAGCATTTCAGTTATGTAGAATTTTCTATTGGAGAAACAGTTTACAAGAATTGTTGGGGAAAAATATGTAAACACGAAGAATACGAGAAGAAAACGGACACAAGAGAATTACATGGTTTGGTCTTAAAGCCTACGTCCACGGACAACAGAGAATAATTTATTATTGATCACGAATACTATAAGGCTTACTGTAACTTCTCTCACACCCATAATACTATGTCCTCGCCGTTATTTATAATATACAAGTATCCTAATCAGTATTCTACAAAGAAAAGGAAACAGTATACTACAAGGAAAAAGACACATATTAATTATGTATTATAATGGTAACAAGCAAATAAGGTAAATGCTAATAAGGAAATTTGATATTCTTATTGTCCAAGAATACGGGTCACATTCAACAAATCTCTACTTTGGCACGTATTTGCTCCAATCAACACACCATCATCCCTACTGCCAACTGCCCCTAAGGGTTCAATGCTCTACACCGCAAATAGCAACCAAGTCCAAGCAATGCTTGAACTTGATGACTAGAACCACTTTGGTCATCATATTTGTTGGATTCTCATGGATAGAAATCTTATGCACCGATATGATCCCTTATGATACAACATCTCTGATAAAGTGATATCTGATATCAATGTGTTTAGTCCTCTCATGATACATCTGATTCTTCGTCAGATAGATTACACTCTGGCTATGACAAAAGACTGTATTTATATCTTGCTGCAGTCCAAGATCACGAACAAGCCTTATAACTATATGGCCTCCTTCACAGCTTCTGCAATTGCCATGTACTCCACCTCAGTAGTCGACAATGCCACAATAGACTGTAATGTCGCTTTCCAACTGATAGCACAAACAGAGAGAGTAAACACGTAACCCGTCAGAGATCTTCTCTTATCAAGGTCATCCGCAAAAGTCTGAATCACAATAACCCATCAACCTCGCGCAATCTCCAGTCATCTTGCTAAACAGCAATTCTACATTCGCAGTGCCACACAAATATCTCATTATCCATTTCACCGCTACCCAGTGTGCTTTCCCAGGCGATGCCATATACCTACTCACCACACTAACTGCATGTGAAATGTCAGGACGAGTGCACACCATAGCATACATCAAGCTACCAATAGTACTCGAGTATATAGAACACAAGACATATGCTCCACCTCTTCTTCGATTTTAGGTGACAAATTTGCAGACAACTTGAAATGAGCAGTAAGCAGTACACTCACAGGCTTAACTTTATGCATCCCGAAACGCTCCAGCACATTCTCAATATAACTCTGTTGAGACAAGAATAGGTTCCCAGCATTTCTATCCTTATAAATCTCCATGCCAAGAATCTTCTTTGCTGCTCCAAGATCTTTCATCTCAAATTCATCACCCAACTGCTTCTTTAATTCATCGATGGCAGACATGCTTTTTGCAGCAATAAGCATATTATCGACATACAATAATAAGTACACAAACGAACCATCTGGAAGCTTTTTGAGATACACACAACTATCATAGGCACTCTTTGTGTATCCAACGCCTACCATAAATGTGTCAAATCTCTTGTACCATTGCCGAGGCGACTGCTTTAACCCATACAAGGATTTTTTTAGTTTGCAAACATGGTTCTCCTTACCAGGAACCACATACCCCTCCGATTGATTCACGTAAATTTGCTCTTCAAGATCACCATGCAAAAACGCTGTTTTCACATCTAACTGCTCAAGCTCTAAGTCACGAAGAGCAACTAAGGCAAGTAAAACCCTGATGGAACTATGCTTTACAACTGGAGAGAATACTTCGTTGAAGTCAACACCCTCCCTTTGTGTACAACCTTTTGCCACCAATCGCGCCTTGTATCGAGGACCTTCAACCCCTGAAGTACCTTCATTTTTCTTGTAAACCCATTTGTAACTGACAACTTGCTGTCCCTTAGGCAATTCAACAAGCTCCTATGTTTGATTCTTCTGAAGAAACTCAGTCTCCTCACTCATGGCACCTACCCACTGAGCAGAATCTTTTCTAGATATAGCCTCTTTGTATGAATTCGGCTCATGTCCTTCGATTATTTAGGCAACAATCAAAGCATAAGTAGCAAGATCAGCGTATCCATACCTTTGAGGCTCTCTAATCTATCTCTTTTCTCGCCTAGCAGCAATGTTGTACTTTTGTTGTTCAGGCACATTTTGATCATGCACCTCAGTTGGTTGAGTTGGCTGAATTAGACTGCTACTACTACTAGATGAAACATTTGGAACATCAGTAAATATCTCTACCTGCTTGTTGACACCGTGGTCTAAACCAGTTACTGCTTTCTCCTTTTCTTAGTCTAATGAAGCAGACTCATTGAATGTGACATCCCTGTTGACGAGAAAACCTGGAGACTTTGGATCTATGCACCACAACTTATAACTTTTCCTCTCGGACGTATAGCCTAGGAATATGCATTTCTTTTCCCTCGGCTCCAACTTGCCATCCTTCACGTGAGTGTATGCAGGGCTACCGAACACCCTCAATTGAGAGTAGTCAGCAGGCTTACTAAACCATAACTCAAAAGAAGTTTTTAATTCAATAGCTTTGGATAGAGACCTATTCACCAAGTAGCACGCCGTATTAACAGCTTCAACCCAAAAGTCTTGACTCAAGCCAGAATAGGAGAGCATACAACAAGCTCTCTCTACCAGAGTTCTATTCATGTGTTCTGCAAGTCCATTCTATTGTGGTGTCCTTACACATGTGCGATGTCTCACAATGCCATGTTTCCTACAGAACTCATCAAACTCTTTATTGCAGTATTCCAACCCATTGTCAGTCCTAAGACGCTTGATCTGTTTACCAGTCTGCTTCTCAATCAATGTCTTTCACTCGACAAATGTTGGAAACGCCTCATCTTTAGTTTTCAAGAAGTATACCCACACCATCCGAGAGTATGCATCAATGAAAGTGATATACCCGGCACCTTTCTTGGAAGGAACTTTATTAGGACCCCCAAGATCAGAATGAATGTAATCAAGTGTACCTTTGGTATTCTCTTGTCCCTTACTGAACTTCACCTTGGTTTGCTTTCCAAAAACATAATGCTTGCAGAATTCAAGTTTTCCCGTTCTTTGCCTACAAAGCAAATCCCTCTCGCTCAGCTCAGCCAATCCCCTCTCGCTCATATGGCCCAACCTTTTGTGCCATAACTACGTGGTGTCATTATCACTCTCCTCGGATGCAACAACTACAACACCTGTAACCATACTACCTTGAAGAACATATAGGCCGCCAGTCAAGTTCTCTTTCAAGAGCACAATTGCACCTTTGGTCACCTTTAAGACACCATTCTTACTTCAAAATTTGTACCCATGAGAATCCAAACGCCCAAGAGAAATCAAGTTTTTATTCAGCTCCGGTACATCCCAACACTCGAGAGATCTTGTAATATCATCAAACATCTTGATATTTATGATGCCCATTCCCTCCACCTTTAACGAAAGATCATTGCCTAGAAAAACTTACCCTTCTCTTTTGGAATAAGAAGAGAACCAGTCATGCTTAGGACACATATGGAATGTTGCACCAGTATCAAGATCTATTGATTATACCATTGTGAGTGCATCACAATCAAAACATCCCCGGTACTACTCGAGTTCTCCCCATCACTGTCAGCACTTTCCACTACATTGGCTGAATTCTCCAACTTTTTTCTTTTCCTTTTTCAGTGTTGGACATTCTTTCTTAATGTGACCTTTTTCACCACACTCGAAACAGCGTAGCTTTCTTGCTCTTGATTTTGACCTTGACTTGCTTTTCTTTCTACCCAAAGATCCCTCTCTATTCTCCGATCTCCCTCTACTCACTAAACCTTCCCCATGAACTTCTTCCCTATGTCTCGGAATATGTGTTTGAAGATCCTTTGATTTTAATGAAGCAATCACATCTTCAAAGGTAATTTTATCCCTCTTGTACAACATAATGTCCACAAAGTTCATATATGAAGGTGGTAAGGAGCATAATAGGATCATAGCTTGGTCTTCATCATCAATTTTAACACCCACATCTTTCAAAGCAATAAAACAAGAGGTAAACTCATCAAGGTGTTGTTTTAGTGATGTACCATCTTTCATTCTAAGATGATACAATCGCTTATTCAAGTAGAGGTGATTTGTGAGAGATTTAGATGCATACAATTCCACCAAAGTATTCCAAGCCTTAACTGCTGTCATCTTCTCAGCAATCTCCAGCAATACTTCAATCATCACGGACATATGTATTGCACTCAAGGCTTTCGCTTTAAGTTCTTCACTCGCTGCTGGTTCCGTCGTTTCTAGGATCACTTCTTCAATGACTTTCCAAAGTCCTTGCATTGTCATAAATGCCTTGAATTTAATCCTTCATACACTGCCATAAATGCCTTGAATCTAATCCTCCATAGACTGAAACTCATTCTCTCGTCAAACTTCTCGATTTCAAACTTTCCACCTATGGAAGACATCTTCGTTTGCTCAAAAACTCACTCGTCGGGATGGAATTTGGCTCAACAGACTGCAAACATGGATTCAGCACGTCGAAAAAACCTTAGGAACACCCCCGGTCAACTTTGGTCAACACCGGTCAAAGTCAAACCTGTTGGTCAAAGTCAACACCATCCCTAAACAAGCACTTCGGAGCAGAATCTGGAAAAACAGAGCCCAAAATCGGACTCAGCACGTCGAAAAACTTGGGGTAAGGCTCTAGTCAAACTCGGTCAGTCCTTGGTCAATGGTCAACGGTTAAAGCCAAACCCTGGTTAACGCAGTCAACACGGTCAAACTGGCCATAAATTTTTTTCTTTTGGTTTCTGGACTCAACAACAAGGCCTCAAAGGAAATAAATATTTTTTTCTTTAGTCTTAAAATAGAAGCCCAACCCAAAAATATTTTCTTTTTACCTTTTGATTCAACTAAACCCAAACCAAAAAAAGGTTTCAAAGCCCAAGACCCAAAAAACCTAACCAAATCTGGACAAGGCCACTAACTAGGCCATATCCAAAAAACCCAGACCCAAAGCCCAAAACCCAAACCCTAAACCTACTTTACAAACTTAGACCAATTCCCAAAAAAAAAATACATGAATACCCAAAAATGAACCTCAAGAGCACGCGAACTCTATCTTCGTCGCTTGTTCTTCAAAACCAAACACGAACCACAACCTACTGACGTAAGCTTCCACTCCAGCCACCAAGGCTCAACGTAGACAGCACTGGAGCACTCCTCGCCAAGCAAAGATCTTTGTTTGGTTAGGCACCGTTTAGTTTGAACAATTTTGGTTTTACAGTAAGTTTTGATTTTTCCTTTTTCTCTCAAGAAGCGGATTAGTACCTAAGCTCTGATATCAGTTTGTTGGGAAAAAACATGCAAACACGAAGAATACGAAAAGAAAACGGACACAAGAGAATTACGTGGTTCGGCTTTAAAGCCTACATCCACAGGCAGCAGAGAATAAATTATTATTGATCACGAATACTACATGACTTACTCTAGTTTCTCTCACACCCATAATACTATGTCCTATCCCCTATTTATAATACATAAGTATCCTAATCTGTATTCTACAAAGAAAAAGAAATAGTATACTACAAGGAAAAAGACACATATTAATTATGTATTGTAATGGTAACAAGCAAATAAGGTAAATACCAATAAAGAAATTTGCTATTCTTGTTGCCTAAGAATACTGACCACATTCAACAAGAACAAAAGAAAACGTGGCTGAACTTTCCCATATCATTCTTGCCGAATGAGCGGGAATAAATGATAAGTCTTCTGAATTAAAGTTCTCGAATTTAGTTGAAATATATATTAGAACGTACTTTTACACTAAAAGATCATAATTCTAAAAAAAGTTAATATTAATTCTATAATATGAGTTCCTCAAAATAAACATATTTCAATTATGTTGACCTTTGTACTGGAAACCGAGTTTGCAATAACAAAAAGAAAATAGGGCCAAAGTCTTCCTTTTTTTATTTTTCTATTATGGTGTTTTTCATTTTCCTTTGAGAGATATTAATCCATTTGCTAGTCACATACAAATTTAATGAGGATGAATTTACACGGACCAATCCTTGTGGCCATTTTTATTCCCTTAATTTGAGTTCTAACCTTATCAGTGAAGGCCTTATATCACTGAGGTGGACCTTACAAAGACCTAAGTCTTTTTAAGAAGTTGTGTATAATTAGAAATTTGTTTCCTTGTCTTTTTTATCTATTGAATGATAATATAAGTTGTTTCAATGATAAAAAAAAGTAAGACATTCAGACAGAAACAGGACATATCAATATCGTTGAATACTCTAATGCCACACTAACTGTTGGAAAATAAAGTCACACGAAGAAAGATAGAAACAAGATATATCAATATCATTGAATACTCTATCATGCAAACTCTCCAAGCGCCTGGAATCGGTAGTGCTACAAATACCTCTAATGCCACGCTAAGGAAACATTTGGTTCGGAAAATGAAAAATCATTCTTAGAAATCACATTCCCAAAAATGTTATTTCCAGAAATATGGTTTCCAGAAATATAGTTAAACTTGTTTGGTAGGTCAATAATATTTCTAGGAAAGTTTTAAATAATTCCTAAGAATGTCAAATTTGATATTTTTTTCGGACCTAAAATTCCTGAGAATCTTAAATTTTTTTCCAAAAATGCCCATAACTCAAAACAATTAAAATATCGCAAAAATTATATCAAAAACATTAGTTTTGCCAACATAAATGAAGAATTGCATATGACAACCTGATTAATGCTGAATTGTGCCCATTTTGCACAAAAAAAAAATTAAATAAAAAACCTCAAATAGTGCCCAGCCATTACATGCAAGCACATATATATAATCTTGCTGCATGCTTGTAAATATGAGATTTCGCAAATGGGAAATACCATATATATAAAGCAAGAAGGAAACGTTTGATGGTTGCCGAGTTGTGCCAAAGATTATGCAGATATGTGACGATTGTACAGGAGAGGAAGAGGCAATTTACCAAAAATTGAAAAAATAGGCGCCAACTTTGTTTTACAAACGCGAAAAGCGTATTTTTGATGGGGTAAGTTGCCTTTTTAATCTCTTCGAAATATTTCTATGGTTTGAAAAAGTTGGATTCCCACCCCTTCACGCAGCAATAAAAATTGAGGAAATCGTGAGAATCCGAATTCCCAGAAAAGTAACATTATTAGGAAAATGTTTTATTTCGCGAACCAAACGTAAGAATAATACATTCCCAAATCCACATCCTTAGGAATCCTATTGGATTCCATGAACCAAACACCCCTTAATTGTTAGAAAATGAAGTTACACTGCGAAAGTTGGATAGGTCTACACTATGCTAAGTTAATCTAAGCTAAGGATAATGATAAATAAGTGTGTTTTGTCGATTGATCGAGGATCCTTCCTCCAAGAATTGCCAAGAAATGTGTTTGGTATTGTGTATGTGTATATATATACATATACATATATATATATATATATATATATATATACACATATATATGTGTGTGTGCGCGCGCGCACGCACATGGATTTTATTTATTTTTATATCAAACTCAAATGTAGTTATATATATATATATATATACATATATATATATATGTGTGTGTGCGCGCGCGCACGCACATGGATTTTATTTATTTTTATATCAAACTCAAATGTAGTTATACATTTATTTAAAGTTCTGTTTATTTACTTAAATTTATTTACTTTTAACTTTTAATTTTTAGTTTCTAATTTTTAATTTTGTATGTTTTGATCTTTTAGTTCTTTAAATTTTAATTTTATCTTTTTAATTTTTTTATTTCTTAATTCTAATTTTAATTTTTTTTTATGTTTCTAATTTTTATATTTTTAATTTGTTAGTTTTTAGTTTTTAATTTTTAATTTTCTTTTTAACTTTTGTGCGAATTGGAGAGAGGGGTAACATTTATATTTAATGAAGAAAGAGAGACTTTTTTGTGTAATGGAGGGGCAGGAGGGTAACATATGTATTTAATAGAGAGAGAGATCTGTGAACTCCAAAAGATATTTTAATTTCAAAATTTTGGGATACAAATATTGGTAAAAGTTTTATACTCAATACCAAATTTATAGTCTATAATAATGACCATGATATGAACTCTATAATTCTAAGCCAGAAAAATATTTAGTCCCTCAATTTTTGCATAAAACCCAAATAAGTCCCTCGAGTATTTATAATGGTCATTTTCATCCCTGACTTTAAGAATAAATTGATTAAACTACTTGAAAAGTCAAAAACACCCTTTTATATTGCACACTTCAAGCAACTAGATTTTCTTTTCTTTTCTTTTTTTTTTTTTAAATTCTACATCATTTTGGCGTTAAAATAGCTGCAACACTTGGCATTTCTTTTTTTTGGATCAAACAACACTTGCATATACATGAAAAGAATTTTGACCACTATTTTAACAATTTCTCACATAAGCAAACACTATTTCAATGCTATATCAACTAAATATCAACCTGTATTTCATATTTCATGCGTTTAGCAATAGACAAGTGTGCATGTAATTCAATATTTGTAAGCACATATAATATCAAACAACTTGTAAATGCAAAAGATAATCCAAAAAATAGGTTGCTCAAGCACATATTGTTAACGTTTTGGTAAAATTTCTAACTACACTTTTTAATCCAAAAAATAAGTTGCCTAAGGACATATATTAAGCTATCACATTGTTAAGTTTTGTTAAAATTTCTAAATATATTTTTGTTTGATATGACGTGTACTTATAAATATTGAATTACATGCATACTTTGTATTTGAAAATGTATGAAATATGAAATACATGTTGACATTTTGCTAATTTAGTGCTGAAATTGTGCTTGCTTGTGTATGAAAATTGCTCGAGATAGTCCTATAATATTGTTAACTTGTGTGTGAGAAATTACTAAAATGATGGTGAATTTTATATGCCATATGTTGCAGCTATTTTAATGCCAAAATGGTGCCAAAAAATATGTTCATATAGGCATTTCCCCAATCTAGTTGCTGTTTTGACCCCAAAAAAATAGTTATTGTCGAGTGTGCAATATAATTTTTTTTTTTTTGACTTTTCAAGCAATTCAATCACTTTAATGTTAAAGTCAAGGATGAAAATGATCATTATAAATAGTTGAAGAATGAGTTTTACACAAAAACTGAGGGACTATAATGTTTTTTTTCCATAATTCTAATTGACTTCAAGTGGTTACAGAAAGTTAAAATAAAAAGCTATAACTTTCATGTTATGAACAAAACGCAACATCAAAAATCAATTTCTTACTTAAATTTTTGACCAAATGCAATCCGAGTAAGGAGTTATACTTTTGGTGGGACAACGTGGACGACCAGCAGTCCACCCTTCCTTTTTGTTTAAGAGCCCTTTTGGCTTTGTTTATTTTTAAGTGTTTATAAGCAGATACTACTTACTTACTTATAAGTAAAAAATTACTTTTAAATTAGTAATAAATAAGCAGAGATATGTTTGGATAATGTGCTTATAAGTTGTCGACATGTTTAGTAAATAAATACTTATAAGTAACAATAACAGTTAAAATAACTAAAAAAAGATATTAGCTTATAATTTGCTTCTCATTTTTAAGAGTAAATAAGTCTTTTTACTCAGTTTGACCATTAGCTTATAACCACCCCCAAAAAAAAGTTACTCATCATCTGTTCCCCCCCCCCCCCCAAAGTATATAAACAACCACAAATTACTTATAAGCTGATTTGCCAATTTTCATTTTTGGCCAAATACCCTCTAAATCATCCATAGCATCTACGTATTCAGTTTTAAAAATGAAAAGGCCAATGCATTCAAATTAAGAGAAGCAAGTGGGGCTTAAGAATTACACTTTTTCTAACGCAAATTATATCGTGCACCCTACACATCATACACCCACTTAGCACTGTATATCCTACTTCACTTGTATTACACGTGTATTAAAATTAACAAAAAAATAGTAAAAAATTAAAAATTGTGAACATATAGTTAAAAATTGTGAACTTATAATAACAAAGTTATAAACGTGCTACTGTAAAATGCATAATGCTAGGTAGGTGCACAACATTTAGGGTTTATGGTATTCAGTTCCCTACATACAATAGTTTTATAATGGATAACTAAATTCAAAAACTGATTTGCTGTGCTTATTTATACAACTAACCATATACAGTTTACTGTAAAAGAGAATTTAGAATCTGAATTGTTATCTCTTCATAAAAACATATGGTAGAGTTGGTTTTGCAAGGAAAAAAAGTGATCACAGTGTTGCATGTGGCATAAATAAATATGCAAAAATATTACTTTATAATATACTAGAATAGAACTCATGCAATGCAAAAAAAATGACTATAGTGTCCTTTTATATGATAAATTTATATACTTTATGTGATGATAAAATATAAATAAATTTAATAAAATTTAATTTTTGATGATTTTCTATACTATTCAATTGTGATTGGTGTGCAAGAATGAGGTGGGAATGAATGGCATTTTTAGTTCACTTCTAAATCCCATGATTGGTATAATATATTGACTTAGGAAATTCCATTATCAAGGGATTCCCATTCCCGTGAATATGAGAATTGCCATTAATAACAAAACCCATGTGAATGACTCATCCCCATGTTCATTTATGTTTGTCAAAAGACAAAAATAATATTTCAAAAATTAACATATAGCATTTTATATCAAAAAACAAAAAATAAGAATTAAATTTAAAGATAAAAAATAAAATTCTAAAGATAAAAAACGAACATTAAAATCTTGAAATAAAAATAGAAAAAAAATGAAGAATAGAAAATAAAATTTTAAAAAATAAAATAATAAATAAAAATAAAAAATAAAATTAGAAAATGAAATAAAATGAAAACAAAAACAAAAATAAAAAGTTTACTAGATTTTATATTCATATATACACACATATTATCATCATCATTTTGTTTATTAAGATTATTAACATAAATATATTTTATATTAGTATTGGTAGTATTTTAGTAATATTTGTATAATTAATTTTATTACTACAATATACATAATATAATAGTATAGGGGCTATCTTGGCTTTTATATAATCATTTCTAATGTCATGCTAGTCTCCTAGTTACCAAATATAAATTTAGAATCAAAATGTTCATTTCTACTATCATTGCTAGAGTATATCAGGCATGGTATATTCATTACTAAATCCATTCTATTCCCAAGCTCATTCCATTCCTGAGCTCATCTTGTTCCTGTCCAAATTGATTCCATCATACCAATTGCCACGTCATGTTTTCTATAAGAGATTTGTAATAATTGAATAAAATATTTAATTAAAAAAAATAAAATCAGATAATAATCTAGTCTAAAAAAACAACAGACCAATAACATATTCTTTGGAATTTAACTTATTTCTTGAAAAAAAATCAGTTAGAATTTGCACGTATAACATTAAAGGTAAGCATATATAGAAATAGATATAGATATCTATAGATTTTAATATTCATATGTAAATATGGATTATAGAAGAATTTAAATTAGAAAATAATTTTTATATATTGAATATGAACTAATTTTTTTGAAGGGAAATGAAGGTATGGTATGATGACACGTGGTATAAATAAAAAGGTCAAAAACTAATTTATATGTATATATATATATATATAACAGTTATATATTTATATATATTCATTAGTTACGGAAAATTTTGTTATGAGAGAGAGTTTTTAAGCAAGAAAAATTGAAATGTCTATCTATACATAGATTTCAACTTTCCCCCCGTGAGCAGAATTTTTATTATGGACTTTACAGAAGTCGCAAGAAGCCCAATTATACTTGCACCAGAAGCGTAATAGACCTAGATGTAGTTGGTCATTTTTAATTGGACTAAATTTATTGACCCGAAAAAAGAAAGGAAATTAAATTGGACGAAAGTAGGAAACAGTGACATTTGACCCAAGGAGAGGCTTCCAAATGTATAAATTGTCTGTCTTTCTTTTTTTATTTAGTCAAAGGAAATTTTATTGGATGAGATGATAATAAATCAGCTCGCGTAAATAGTGGGAAAATAAAGAGTTAATGCTTTTCAAAGTCTGCCAACACACATTTGCGCGATATGTCGATTGCTTGGGAATAATTATTAACACGCGGATATACCATGTCGAGAATAAATTAATTGTTGAATCAATCAAAATTTGAACAGAAAAAGTTAAAAAGAATTCAAAACTTGCTTATAAATAGAAAACAAAATTTGACAAGAGGCTAAATGGATAAGAAGAAACATTTGATCTCCACCCAAAACTAGCCTCCCTGGACATTTTCTTTTCCTTTTTTTGCCCAGAGAATACAGTATCTGTACAAAAGCCTTTTCACCTTTTTTCCTTTCTTCACTTTCAACTTTTAATCAAGTCATCATCTCTATGTTCACTTCTTAATCAATCAGAAATGAACAAAGAGGAAAAAAAACTCCTTCTGCAAAAAAGTTTAGATACATTCTTCAACCACACTAGGCTTGACAAAAGATGCCTAGGTAATTGCAGCCACTTTCAGTGTCTTTTTATCCTCATTCTTTTTCTTTTGCTGCTGATGAATTTCAGAACCCACATTGCGCATTGTCCGAAACCGTTAAAATTGCCCGAGACAACGGGATGTTGTCAGCGGTGATTCTTCTTGATATTTGTGTCTGGTTTTCACCACCGTTAGAACTTTTTTGTAATGTTATGTGTTACAAGAAATTCCAAATCTGTTCAACTGCCTTGAACCACTAGATTTGTTGTGATTCCCCTATAGGCTGGTCACTCTCCGGGCCGTGACTGAGAACCGGGGGGTGCTGTGTATGCAACTTTGTGTCCTAGCGACAAGCAAGAAGTTTTCAGCTTGGACTTTGGTTACACATTGTTGTGTAGCTGTTGTTGAAGAAGCTTGTGAAGGCTGGGATTTGTAGGGTGCATTTACTAGTACTGAGAAAAACGAATACACTGGTCTGTGGTCTGAAAACTTTAATTCCCCCCTAACATAGCACATTTGCTTTAGTCCTTCACCTTTCCACAATATCCTGTCACACCTGCCAAAAATTTCAACATAGTTCAGAATAATTGCTCAAGAGAAACAAAAATAACGTTTACACATGACAATAATAACACAAGATGAAAGATTAATGCCACAGTAAAATATTTCAGATCCTTACCAGGCCGGCGTTCGCCTCTTCTCTTTAGATGTAGAGGCTTGGAGAACGTAATGATCAGAATTAGTAAGATACTTGTACGTTGGAGCAAAATAGATATTCCCCTCTTCCCAACCCCTGAATACTCGGCCGGCTTTTTGTTCTATCTTCAACTGCATTAAAACAACAAAAGTTTCCATTTAGACATCTCAATTACACTTCATTACTAATGTAGAACACAATGTTTTTGATATGATAAACGAATATCGTGCGTGAAAGAGAATTGCCATGGGATGATTGCGTGTATATCACTAACCTGATCTTTCTCGAGGAGTGCTTGCCAGTCGTTCTTCTTGAGCAGTTCGTGTGTTTCTGGAAAACCAGATGCTAGTCGATAATTTAAATCCCCGAGCCAGATTATCTTGCTATATCAGAGGATGGAAACAGAGTAATTAGAATTATCTTGCTATATCAGAGGATGGAAACAGAGTAATTAGAATCCGAATTTCAGATCATTTATGTGAAATACAATAAGTTATTAAATTTTAAGCGACAAAAGTACTTACTCGTGGTCTAATATGCTGCCTGGTGGAATCGGTCTACCAGGTATTCTACCCGACTGAGAAAACCTCGTTCTCTTCAAGATTTCCATCACGTCTGAATTTCTTTTCACCTCATCACCTTCTTTCTCTCCAGACGCCAAGTGCGTGCAAACAAAGCAAAATGTTGTTCTATGCAATGTCATGCTGATAGATATGGATCCCTGTAGAGTCGGTCAAAGAATAAGATAATCTCATTCGCAATTCATATAATCAAGAAACAAGGATTGTATTGATTAAAATTAGTAATTGATTACTATCATTTGTTTAGTGACAAGTGATTACTAGCCTGAAATGGTTAACCCGACGTTGACAGTAGTAGATAACCCCAGCATTATAAAACCAAGTGAATAAAATCATACCTTATTGCCAAGGTATCCCATAATGCCTCTTCCAACACATGAAACTCTCAAACTGGTAATATGCTGGCACAAGTCCTGACGAACCCAGACACATAAAAACAGCCCAACCATCTGTTTGCTGGCTACTAAACGGAACTGGTTTCGCGCCGGACCGTCCTGTCTCCTCGACATAGATGGTGGGCTAGGCGAATTCTCGTCGGAAGAATATGAATATGAATTTGAATTGAAACTTAAGAACCTCTCAAAATTTTCTCGTTTAAGTCCATCTTCTATCGAGATCAAATCTGAGAAGCCAAGTCTTGGTTTTAGACTCGGTTGTTGCACATCTATGTCATCCTTGTTGCCGCTGCTATTCAAAGCTTCGCGGATGAAGGAGAGCCACTTGGCAGCTGGACCATTGTCCTCTGCTCCAAGCACATTGCCTGCATTTAGAGGCACAATCTCCTGGAATCTGGTACATAAACCAAACTCTAATGAGGGGATAAAATTCAGAGTCCAAATCAAATAAAAACGAAGCTAAAAAGAGTTGAAAAACCAGAAGCTTCAATTTGAAACTTTTCAAAAATAGCTTTTGAAAACTATATTCTCATGATGTCAAAAATTATTTTTCTTTATTTTTTCTCAAAAATACTGATGTTTTTTGAAGTATTACCTTTAATAAAATAACTAAAAACTCAACTTCTAAAATACAATGCCAACAATCAACGACTTTTATTCAACAATATTTTTATCCAAAACTCTAAAAGCTTTAAAGCTTAAAAGCTGAAATCTCACAATTAGTTCAAGCAAAACCTAGATCCAAGATTCAAATCTTTTAACTTGTAATTAGATTTTACTCTAAAAGTTCCCTTCTTCTCGGTTGAATTAGATATGAGAAAGAAATACAAATTTTCAAGTAAAATATTTAAGAGATTGAGCTAGATAGATGAACTGCCGACCAATTGGTTGAACATTAAATGGCTACATGAAAATAAAAAGTTGAAGAAATCAAATCCATGTTGCAAGGTTGAGAGGGGGTGAGTGAATTACCCAAGCACATAAATATCAGCTGGTGTAGATGTATTCAACCAGTCTTTTAAATTTAGGCCATCGTGTGGTGACTTGCCTCCAACATTCCATGTCCCCACGAACATCCTGTAATAATGGTATCCATCACCAACAACTCGAAATTATTGAAGAGCCCACAGACACAATAAAACCAAAACTAAATCATATTTGGCAAATTATTGAGTTCAATTAACACAAATGCATAAGTGGGAACGCTTAAAACCAATCAGGATTTGAGCAAACCAGACGAGTAGTGAATTGATTACAATTATTGATAGACAAACGTAGGTGTCGTTTGGATTCGCCTTTTTCTGAAAAAATAAATAAATAAAATTTTTTAAAAGTTTTTTTACCATAAATATTTGGCTTGGTCTTAAAAAAAATTTGAAGTTTTTTTCAAACATAAAAAATTTAACATTTCAGAGAAATACTTTTTAGAAAAAATTTTAAAAAAACGCTTTTAAAAAATCAGCTAAATGAACTTTTACCTGAAATATAGGAACAAATCTATTGAGTTCATTATTGAAAACAAAGGGACCAAAGATAGTAACAACTTTAGTGTTTTTCCGAGGATTTGAGTCAGTTTAGGTGGTTTTCTCTTCGAAGTAATATCGATAAATATTTAATCTAACTAATCTAAATCTTACCTCTTTTAGATAAATATATATTTTCATTGTTCAAACGTAATTAATAGGAGCTCGAAGAACTCTTCATCAAACTTTAATGCTTCCATTAATCGACCAAAAAGTGTTAGGTCAGAAAGCCTCAATGTCTCCACGAAATACCCCTAATGATTATTTTATGTCAGAATGATTTGCAATTTCACATGGGGAAAAAAGTGCCCAAATAAATTAATCCACCCACTATTGTCAGTATTTACCTTAATGAGATAGAAATGACCAATGACCATAATAAAGAGTGCACATATCATAGTATTGAATATTTATTATATATAAATTATTAACTTGACGATTAGCTAGAAAAGTTAGGAGTGGGCCGCGAAAAAAGAAAAAAGTAAAATACGTTTTATTCTGTACTTTTTAGAATTATATAAACTTTTTTATAATTTTAAAACTTATTAATATCTTTTATATTATTAAAAAAATTATTGATATCTTTTATACTATAAAAATGTTATACAATCGCTCTTAGAATTTGAAATTTAAAATATAAAAAATTTCATGCAATTTTATCAAAACACAAGGGATAAAACGTTACCTAAAAAAGAAAAAACATGAAAGGAAGAAGAAAATTTCTTGCCTCACCTGAGATTGAGGTTATTATTATTCACAGTTGTTGAGTCCTGTTTAAATCTTGGCAGTTCAATTCCATCAATTTCTTCCATCAACCACCCCTCTGCTAATTCATGGAAAAAAGGGGTATCTTTAATTCCACTTACACAAACAAATTAAGTTTACAAATTATATCCTTATCATATCTAATATCTAATACTAGCATATGAAATAATTTACCCAAAAAAAATCCAAAGCTATTTACCTTTACTTATTTTGTAACTTATAAATTCATTAAAAAACACTGCTTCACGTATCTTTTACTATTTACAAATCCTAAATAAGCTTAGCCCAACATGCTAACAATATAGAGGTGGGATTGATGCACACGTGGCATGCACGCAGGCAAACTAATTAATGGACCCACCAAATTCGACTTTAATTACCACCCGTTAAACTTATTTTTTAATGTCTAATCATAAGTTGGCCACGAGGATCAAATGAAACAGTAAGATCATTAATAAATTTTTATTAATGAAAAAGAGAGGACGAGGTTTATAAATTTTAGATAATTTACAGATCTAAGATAAATTACCTGAAAATTCTTCCGGTACGACGACGTATCGGCTCTCATCAGAGCAACTCTTTCTTCTCCGTAAATCACCTTTATTATCTACCGTGGCTGAAATCAAATACCAGTATAATAACACTATAAATTATTAGAAATTGATAACGTGTCAAACGAAGATGCCTAGACAATCAAAAAGTTGAAAGATAAAATATTTAGAAAGCATTAAAAACGCGTTAAGATATGTTCAAATCTTACCAGCTATCTTGTAATCTGAATCAAATTCATTCACCCCACTTTTTATGTTCAACCATTTTTTAACCACCTCTTTTGGCCACGAGGACTGCCAAAAAAAAAAAAAGATATTTCACAAATCAATTCTTGGAAAATTTAAGCCTCCCTCTAGAAGTTTTGATCATATTTTAATACATTGCTAGTATCTTAATATGCTAAAATTAATTAATTAATTAATTCAAAATATTTATAACCACACGAAATCGTAATAGAACATTCAAATCGTTACAAATTGAACATGTAATTTTTACGAAACTAACTAATTAACATCTAACACTAGACGAGGTATATATGCTTTCTTTTTTAAATCAAATATGTGACAGAATATAAAGTGGTTTTGGTTTGCTTGTTTTCTATTTTATTTTAACGAAAAATAAAAACAAAGATAAAAAAACGTACCTTAGAGATCTTTCGCTCTGTTCTCATTGCTTTAAGATGTCAACGAAGCTTTTGATGTGCGAATTTGGATTGGATTGGGTAGATTTGTGAAGGAGATATTTCTAACCGCACTGCTGAATAAAGAAATGCAAATGCTAAGCACGAAAACGAAGTATATATGATTTAAATGATTTTTTTTAATATCAAATTATCAAAGCGAGTGTGTGTTTTTGCGAATGCATATGCATGGAAAAGAGTTGAAATATGTCAACAGGGTCATTAATTAAAACCCAGTGACATAAAACAAGTCATAAATGCAGTATTCAACAAGGGAATAATATAATTTAAAAACCACAATTTGCAGGAGATATGGAGACAGCTTCTGAGTAAGGATCGTGAACGCAAAGAAACATAAAAACAAATATATATGTATTTGTGTGTGTATATACACACACACACATGTAGTGTGTCTGTGAAAGTCCACGCAAAGAAAAATGTGTGTAACAAATAAATTATTAAAGGGTGTAAAGGGAGAAACAGATAGAGGCCAGGTGGTTGCTTTTTCTTGAAGAATACATATATATATATATATATATATATATATATATATATGTTTTGTTTTATGGCTGGGACTTTATAGAGAGGAAAAAGAGAGTGGAGAAGAAGAAGGTGAGCAAATAATTAATCTTTTTTTGAAAAGAAAAAAAAGAAAAGAACTGGAGATGGCTTTTAGATCTTTAAGAGTTGGCGATCATCAGATCTTCATTAATTAACTTATAAGTTAAAAAGTAGCCTTTTGGTGTCAAAAGCTAAGCAGTGGACTGTAAATGTTAGAACATGTACAAGGAACATATACTTCGGATCATCACAGGGAATAGAAATAGAAAATGCTTGTATTGATCTGGGACAAGTTGAAACTGAAAATAGAAGAATCTTGATGAAATGTAATGAAATAAATAGAACACCAATATAACAAACAAAGATAGAAGCATTATTATTTATAACGTTATAATGTTACGACAGAATTCAAATTGTCAAGAAATTTTGGAACGTGATCAATGATAAACTCAAAAGAAACTGCATTTGTATTTTGTAGTTATGTTGTTATTAGAAATGAAAGAAAAGAAGGCCCAGAAAAACATGTCAAAACACAACGCAACGCACACTTACGTGAAGGTCCCGTTCGATTAACTTCTCTTTGTCTCAACTTCCTTTTCGTTTTCTGTTGCACAAGAGAGAAGAAAGAAGAGAGAAAAGTGTGTTTGGTTGCTCTACAGTGATGAGATTGTTTCGTGTGTGTGTGTGTGTGTGTTTTCTTTTTGTTTGACTTGTTTTGCTGTATTGGTGTGTGCTGAAGAAGAGGCAGCAGAGAGGGGATAGTTTTGGAGGCGTTCCTCGGAAAAACCAAAAGGGCGAGTTGGGTCTCAATTTATAGACTGATTTTTAGTGATGGGTAGAGAGAAAGAGAGAGAGAGAGTGAGAGAGAGAGAGGATTTTAATGAAAAATGGCCATTGAAAGTTTAATTAGTGCAGATTAGGGGGTAAATTAGTCATTTTAAATAGTATAATTAGATGCTAAAGTGGACAAACTGTTTGTGAAACTGAAAGGCACTTTTATCCATACGTGTACTTGCCTCATTAATTTAGTTTACTGCATTTCAAGTTAAGATCAGCTTGAAGTAAGGGGGTTTTTTGGGTTTTTTCCTTTTCTTTTCTTTTTTTTTTAAATTTGGAGAAATTTGATTAACATTCCTAATTTTTTTCCCGCTTTGATTTAGGAACAATAAAAGAGGCAAATGGCTTTATTTTGTCCAGTATAGTGATTGATGGTAAAAAGAGAAATTGTCTCGCTTGATGGACTTTTTATTTTATGGTACACAAAAATGAGATAGTGATTAGTTTTACATTAAGATATAGCTTTGTTTAAATTATTAAAAGGATATTTTGAAACTAATAACAATGTATTATTATTTTCTTTTCATGATTTACTTTTTTTATTTTTCAATTATATTTCAACTTTTCAAAAAATATTAATGATGAAACTAAATTTTGAAAAAGAGTACTGTGAAAATTCACGAGGGAGGCGCGGAGGAAGAATGAATGAGCATTGAATAAAAACATATTCACAATATTGTTGTCCAAAAGGTTTTTAAAATCACCTCCCAAAAACAGCAAAGCAGAATAAAAGATTTCAACTCTTCTTAATAAGCTCAAAATTCAGTTCATTTTGGGCTCAAACAAAATTTAAGGTGTAAAACTAAACATTCTTCTTTTTTTTTTTTTGCAAAATATGAATTACTTTTAAACCATAAAAATTAGTTTGACTTTTGAAAATGCAAATGCCTTCCCTCCAAAAATAAGTTAAGTTTCAATAAATGCATTGATCCTCTTCAAATATTGATTTCCTCCTCCCCCCCCCCCCCCCAAATCGAACCCTTTGTTTCTATTTTTATATTTTCAATTCAAATGAGCTATCAATTACTACAAATCTCTAATGAAAGAACATAATTATTATTTATAACTTGCCAATAATGAAACGTTACAAACTTTTTTTATATTTTATCCTTGCATGAACCATAAAAATTGATCATTAGCCATAAATAAAGATATTAAATCACCTATTTTCTCTTCTCTATGACACAATTTATCACTAGTTATATAAAAAGCAATGTTTGTTATTATGAACTTACAAAAATATCTCCTAACAAATTTTAATTATAAGAAGAGGGATCTTGGTGACTATATCTTATTAAGAAAGGAAGAGATTAATGAAATTCTTAATGTATTTTTCTTTCCTATTATATCATTACTAAGTTTGACTTATAGATCATGAGAAACTAATTACCAAATAATTAATATACTTTTAAAATTTCAAACCTAAAATAGATTTATTCTAAACAATAATAATTAGTAGCAGATAATTTGACATTTTTTATATCAGCAGGATGGGAACATAATAAATTAATTTCTTCCAACTTTTCTCTTCTTTTTGTTTATATTTTGTCTTAAAATCATTCCAATCTTCGTATATATCTCAAGCATATTTCTTCGATGTCTCCTTTATCACTAAGATAATTTTTTTTTTTAATTTTAATAGTGTCAGTGGGAAAAATCATGCTATACGACGAAATTAAAGTAATAATTTTTTTTTAACTGTAATAGAAAATGAGTTGGCATATAACGTACATTATGCTTATTTTTCAAAAGAACCATCCGCAGTGTATATTTTCTTGACAACAAAGAACTGATTGTACATAATAACATATTGAGTTCCCGTAACAAGACATAGTACTCTTAATTAATTAATTAGTCGAGACTAGAAAATATTTTTATGAAAGAGTACATATATTTGAACTTATAACTATTTACAATGATAAATTTTTATTCGACCAGTTCACCAACTTTCTGAAGCGATCTAAGATCATATTTACGTAAAAGATAAAAGAGTGACATGCTCATAGAATCAGAAAATTAAATTTTTTTTTCTCTCACTGAATCAGAAAAAAACGTTGTTTTTTCTCATCCAACACATGGATTAGACAAGTCATCTGATCCGCTGTAAATAAGATTTGAAGACACTTGTCGCGGCCAATATTATGTTCATAGTTTTATAACATTTGTTACTTTGAAGATGGGAGTAAAAATGAAGTAAGCATTGTAGAAAAATAATAAACGTAGTATTTTTTAAGAATTCAACGTGGCAAACGCTGAATCAATTAGCCGGCAAAATTTTCAAGATAAGCCTAAATTTTTATTTTCTCACCCATGACTATGCACGCTAGCTGAATTAAACTCCATATTTAAAGCCAAAGATAGTGAATACATTGTACTCTTTATTTCCCAATTCAGTGCAACAAGGTCTGAACTTGATACATTTACTTAAATTAGCAAAAGACCATCTCAATACACTTTTTCATAAAAAATTATGCATGGAACATATATGTGGCATATTTATATTTGTATATGTTTTTGTGGGAATTTATTTCTTGGCATCTGGCAACCTTATCGCTCATGGTACATCTATTTCTATGATATCACCGTAGACATATATATATGCTAGATATCTGGATCAAAGACTTGGGTGTTGTCTCCAGCTTCCCAAACATTTAAAAAAATGACTGACTTTATAAACTCATGCAAACATATCGGACATAACACGTATAATTCCGATATCATGTGTATGGAACTAATAAAAAAGAAATTACTGGTCCGATAAAATTTTACCGGGGTCGTCAAATTTAAAGAATATGAAGAAATAAACTATATTAGAATTTTCAAGCCAGACGTCAAGAAACGACGGAAGAAAGCAATCGGCAGACGGACACAACGGTTCGGACAAAACATTTTTGACAAATGTTTTTTGATCAAATCAGTTGGGTGCATGTGTACAACTTTGTATTCGAAGCCTTGGTCATATCCCTGACTTTAGGGGTCTTTTTTGGCCTCTTACGACTAGTCAAGGCTATAACTGACGTCCCACTTTATTGTCTCTTTTTGGGCAGACTAAACTGCCATGCTTTCCCCAGCCACCACAACTCGTCCAATTGAATAATCCTCACTTTTAGGCTGGATTTAATTTTGAGGAAAATTCTATTTTTCACATTATTTTAAAATTCGTTAATATTCTTATAATTTAAAAAATTTTACATATTAACCCTTTGTCAATATAAAAAGCGAGGGAGAGAATATATGCATAGATTTTCGAATCAAATGATGAGTTGTCTTAATTTGAAAAAATTGGAGTCAATTTCTAACATTTGTGAAACCACAGGGATAATTAACAAGTTTGAAAGTTGTAAGATTTTGTACAACTTTTAAAAAATACAAGGGTAAAATACATTTTACTCTTTAGTTTTGTTCTTAATTGGGATTGTAGTATAATTTAAGAAGCTCACTAAAAATATTTTTTCCACGACAAGCACTTAACTTTTTGAATGAAAATTGTTTCTACATTAAAAGTTTTGTAAACAACTTTTTAAGATTAAGAAACTCTCGGGCACTCGCAGCTTGTTTGGTTATTATTTGAGTAATTATAAACATTCAAAATTAAAGTAATTTTTATTAAATTTTTTTTGTAAAAATTGTTTATAAGCACCCAAAATTTGCACTTCCAAACACACTCTTATTGACACCCAACTGAAGTGTACATTAATCATGACGATCATTCTTGGAATTTAATTAGCTTCTACAAATTAATCAAAAAAATTAATTATAAAGCAAAAAATGCAATAGTATGTGTGTGTGTGTTTTCTGGTCAACAAATTTAAACTGTATGTAGCGTGCAAATTATGCAATTACTGTAAAGATATTCGTAAAAGTGCTGTTTCAGGTAAAATGCTCGTGTGTAATGGAATTAAGAGATGCCAATAATGTGATATACGTGTATCTTTATGCTATTCCATTGGATTAGAGCCAGACTAGTTCGCTGAGGAGAATATAATTCATTTTCCCCGTTTTTTGGTCTAAAAGAATATACTTTTTTTTTTCTATTTATTTTCTTTTTTTCCTTTTTAGTGGTGGGGATGTCTGAAGAGAATATAGTTGAAAGGATATCAATATAAATAGCTTTTTGGAATCCAATCCTGATCAAGGAAGAGAGTCAATGGGTGCTCCGGGAATGTCCTAACAATAAAAAATAGAGATAAATATGGCTTATAATTCGAATTTAAATTTAGTCCTCTATCTTAGGTTGAATGTCATCGACTTAATTGGTATACAATATATGAGATGAGTTGTGCACCAAATATTTGCCAGTTAGTAATCGAGTTTCATTAAGTGATCCAGTGATCAAATTCTTCCAGCTGATTTTTATTTTTTATTTTTTGTAAGAAAAAAGAAAAAGAGAGAGAAAAAAACAATGGCCTATGTGGGCCATATATATTGCTAGACTTGACTGGGAAAGATTGATGGCTTGACCCAAGTCCTGAACGGGGGAAAATGTCAATTTCCTCGTGATTTCACAGAAGCATCTCAAATTATTATAATTTTTTTTCGTATTAAAATATTATGAAGATATTTCGGTTAAATAAAAATTTTGCGGAATGATTTTGGAACTAACGAAGAACTCTAATGCTTAATTCAGATATACATATTTGATTGACAGTTTACGACAAGGTGGATTGAAATGACGCAAAGTAAAAAATTAATAGAGAATATAAGAAAATGATTAAGGTTAAAGTGGCAGACAAGGCTATGAGTTAGTGACCGACTCCGTATGCTAGACCGGTAAGTATTCGTGAAACATTTCCGAGTTACTTCATCAATAATAAGAAAGTTTGTTAATCTATCCTTAACCATCAGAACAAATTATACAAGTGTTATAATTCATAAAGTTTTAAATTTCAACCTTTTATTTAATTATTTTACTATGTATTAAGTGTGTTTACTCTTACACCATATCATAAAAAATATATATATATATATGTATATATATATATATATATGTATATGCGTGTGTGTGCGCGCGTGTGTACACACACGTACTCTAGGTTCATATATAATTATTTAAGTACTACTATTAACACTAAGTAAAAAAACCAATGCCTAGCAAAAAAAAAAAAAGTAAAAAAACCAATATCCTGGTTTAAACTTTTAAATAAAATAGTAAATCTAACATGATATCAAAGTGTAGATCAACCAAAGGTCTTAAGTTCCAAACTCATCTGCACTCATTTGAAAACATTAAACAATCCACTTACAAGATTCAAAAACAAATTCATATTCTCTTTTCCTTAGTATTGAGTGACGAAAGTTTAGATTTGTTTCAATAAGTGTTATAATATACAAATTTAAAACTTGAGATAATAATTATTTTAATAGAGATTATTTAAAAATATTTTTATACATAAAAATTTGAAATTATTGGAGATGTAACCTCAATTTGTAAAATTTCTAGTGATTTTAAAAGTTGTTAGCGGATACTTTTGCGTTTTAAAAACATTGCACATTACTCCTTTTTTGCGAGCGTAAGTGAGATGAGAGAATATACATCTATCTTGAAATCAAACGAAAAATATGCACTAATTTTAAAATCACAAACATCAACTTGTAATGGCTTTCAAAATCATGTAAAATATCTCAAATTTTAAAATCACAAAAAATAAAAAGGCAAAATCCATTTTACTCTTTTTTGTTATTAGAAACACGGGGTCCTTTTTTTTTTTTTTTCTCCACCAGAGGAACGCGGGGTCGTAGATATCAAGGCTAAAGATGCATCGCTATCATAGCACGCATCTTGATGGTTAAGGTAATGTATGCTGCATGAGCTCTTCACGGTTTCAATTCAATTCACTTGCCACATTTGGGGGCTACAAACCTAGGTCGCTGTGCTCTATTCTGATGTGATGCTCCAACTGAATCGCATGTTACCATGCGAAATTTGAGGTTAGCAGCCTTCCAATTACGACGTACTTAGAGGTAATAATCTCCGAACCCAGTCGATTTTGAGAGCGACCATGAAGTGATAGTGCACCATTCTGATTTCTCGAAGCATCCAATTGTTCTCTTGTAGATATTATGTTCATCGATTTTTGACCAAAACTATGTCAAAACAATTAGGTCGACTGATTGAAAGCAACTTCCTACCAGCGGCAGGTTCACATTTTAAAGTTTATTTGGTACTGTTATCTCGTTGTCGAGTCCAGATTTTCAGGTTGGTGAATAAGATTGGCATTGTAACTATTATAAATAACTATTCAGATTTTTAATAAAATGATTTAAAGTTATTAATTCAAGTTACCGCCTCTTTCTAAAGCAAACAAATGGCCTTACTCAGCTATAGAACGTTATAATAATCTTAGGGTTTATTAACCTAATAGTCCTTGAACTATTTACTTTATCGCACTTTAATTGCTCGACTTTTGAAATGAACTTTTTAGTCTTGGACTTTTAAAATTAACCTTTTTGAAGAATTAATGACATCCCATTTATCAAAAATCTAAGGACTATAACGTCCCGTTTATCAAAGTCCAAAAATTGAAATGTAACAAAGTTAATAGTTTAAGGACTATTAAAGAATAAAAACCATAATCTTATCACGTTAGGTCTGGACACTCACAAATAGTTAAATATAAATAAGATTGGTTTGACAAAGTGATTTTAAATTTGTCAAGTTCCTAGTCCGATTTTGGTAATTAAATACAAGATTAATCAGCCCTGGACTTAGGTCCCCTTATTTTCACGAGAGCCGAATCGCATTATCTTTACACTTCCGGCGGAGAACTGTAATATCAAAAAAATATTGTAAAAAATATTGAAATAGTTCTGTATAATTTTTCTTGAGAAAATGTTTAGCACTCATAATATCTTTCTTTTTCAACTATTTAAATCTCATCAGTTAAACATTTTGAATTGGATCGTATCTAATATCTTAAATCCGACCATGCCTCTCAATAAGCAAGTTTTTGTTGGCATTTTCCCAAGACTTAAGTGGAGAGACGGGCAATTGAAGGTGACTTTAATTTTTGGGGGCAAGTTGTTGGCCTGTAATGCAGTGATCATTCAATTATCTACATATATAGCCGTAGTCCTATAGACAATAATTACCACTTTAAATATCAATTGAATTGCCATTTCAAAATTGGATTGATTGATGCTTGAAAATCAACTTTAAGTCCTTTCGAGTTTAAGGATTAATTTTAGTGATTAAAAATATTTTCAGCAAATGATATTTGACGAGAATACGATTGCGTGATGAAGATAAAAGGGATACAAAATGTCGTTTTGTCTTTAATCAATTATATAAAAGTATTATATCGGTAAACAAGACAAGAAAATGATGACTTCGTTTCAAGAGATGATAGTTCATGTAGTTCATATTTGGTTGGGTCACTTGGACAGATTACAGCCGATTGCCGTTATTTGTTTTGACAGACGAATTTTGATTACTATAAATAATACGATCATGCATGCATGCTCGATGAATTATATTTCTAATTGTTGTTTTATGTATTGGACCTTTTTGTTTCTCTTTAGTGCTGCAATAACTTTTTTAGCCATTTTAGAGCAATGCAGAATTTGGTGTGGACCCTACCAGTTTAATATCAAAAAATTTTTGGAGTAACCTTGTCAGTTTTGCTGTTATTATTAGTAGCATAGTAATTGAAATATGAAGATCTTCCTTTTCCTTTTCATATTTAATTGGGCTAAATTATTACATTGTTTTTTTATTTTATTGTTGAAGATCTTTTAATTTTTATCATTTAAATGAGATATTTTGGTCATTCATCTCAGGAAAAGATACTGTTAATTCATAACTCATTTTCCGTCAAAATCTTAATGGATTTTGCATACGAAATGCACATGGCTCGAATTTTGCCTTGTTGATCCATCTGTTAAAATTTTGATGAAAAATGAGTTAGGGACTAACGGTATTAAAATGTCCCGCTTAAAAAAATAAGGCACCAAAAGTCTTTAGTAATAAAAATAAATTAAAGGACCAATAAAATAATTTACCCTATTTAATTTCTTCTGTTTTGCTTTTAGGTTGTAGTTATTGTTGCGGGAAAATTTGATTAGTCTATCGTAAAATGCCACGTTGGCCGTTTGTCCGTAAAAGACTTACTATTAGTCCATGGACTTTTTTTGTTTGTCGCATTTTGTATGATTTAAATAATTATATGACTAGGTGAAACGCTTTTAATTTACAAAAGAATTTATTTAAACTATTGAAGGTAAGCCTGTGTGGTGTTGTTTCAGTATCATCTATTCATCAGCTGTAACACGTAGTGCGTGTTCGATAACAGCTTTTCAAGTAGCATTTAGCGTTTTGACTGGTCAAAACACTATTTTGTTAAATTAATGTTTTTTCAGTAAATTAGCCTTTCAAGTAGCATTTTAGGTAGCTTTTAACATTTCTCAAAAGCTAAAAATTTTAGCGTTTCAGGTAACTTTTAGCTTTTCATGTTTTTTTTTTTTTTCAATTCTACCCCTTTTGCATTTTTTTATTTTTATATTCTTTTTCCAATCTCTCTCTATATTTTTATCTTTTCTTTCACAAATATAAATAAGAAATAATATAAAAATAAATTTCAATTTCTATATAATCAACATTACTAAAAGCATAAATTTTATTAGTACATTTTTTTAACAAAATAATTTTGAATCTATTAAAATTAATTTTTGTAATATTGATATAAATGTTTTATCGAAAAATTAGTTATCCTTTAATATTAAAATATGATTATGAAAATAAATATCTAATTGTGAAATATATTATCTTATTTCTATAATAGTAATAGTAATTACAATTATCATAATAACAATAATAATAATAACATGATATCAATGTCCTTTTACATCATTTAACATTCATCAGCTAATCTAACAGCTAATTTTACCGAACACATTTTGTTCAATCAGCTAGTTAAACAGTTATCCGCTAACAGTTAAAATACAACAGTTATCAGCTACTCCAATAGCTAAATTTGCCAAACAGGCCCTTAATGAGTGATCACGAAAGTATAATAACATTAGCAAATAAACAGAAGAAGATTTTAAATTTTCTTTTCATACTTATAAATTAGTTAGTAATGAAGAACAAGCCCAGCTAATTAAGAACCCCAGTTACAATTGATGCTTACTTGCACATACAGAAGAGGAAAAATTGATGGCAAACCGCATTTGCTGCCCCCATAAATAATCCGATGTGACATAGACATGGCATTCATGGACTAGGTGGAGAATGACTATCCATTTATATTTTGTTATACTATGCGTAAGCTTTTAGTACTTAAAATATGTTACTTATCATAATTGCATTGTAGGTTTAATTTTATTAAATTTCGTTCAAAAAATAATAATAATATCACTAGTAAAGTCATTATTAAAAATGGAACAGATGACTCTTATTACTTTGCTGTTAATTTTTTCAAAAAAAGAAAGAGAGAACCCAAACCCTTATCTGACTGACTGATCTCAAAAATTAGAAAATAATTCTAACCTTTTAAAACATTCTATAACCAACAAGTTGTTGGTTGAATTAATAGTGGCTTTGAGTTTATAAAAAAGAGAACAAAAAATTTGAATATTAAAAAACACATTTGTTGAAAGGTTTTCTTTCGTCGTTTTTGACCCAATTGATAGCCAATGTGGAAGCCCCTTGGTGGGGATTGCCCGATTGGTAATGATTAGGAGGCTGATTAAGCTAAGCCTCTAATTTGCCAAGGGCAATAATGAACCACAAAATGCTTGCGAACGTGTCATGCTATCACTCAACCAAGCCCGTGGCTTGCTGCAACTCCCTGAGACGATTCAACAAATCAATTAATTAACCTAACCCAATAAGCTTTGACTTAAAAATTTTAACACTAACATTAAATTATATTTGTGAAATTTTGTCGTTCAACCGCTCTATGAAGATTTTGACCCAAAAAGGAGCAGGAGAAAAATGAAAAAGCCCCATTAAGAATATAAAATCTTTTGCTGAACTAAGACAAACATTGGCCTTCACTTACCTTCAAAAGTACAGGCTTTCCATTTCTAACTTTTCTTGTAAAGCGCGAAATTTGTATCGTCAAAAACCCCAAGTGGATCGTTACTTTTTCCCTCTTATATTCAAATTCGAATTCTTCACCATTTATGGTGTTTCCGTCTCGACGAAAACGGAAAAAAAATGCATGAATGCTCAATCCGCTATCGTTCGTATTTTTGTTATTGGAGCTTAAATGTACAGAAAGAATAATATTGGTGTACTTATTTATTGTATTAATATTTTATATTTTTTTTTCTCTTTTTTTTCTCTTTGGTTGGAAAATGTTGGACAAATTTTCATGTCATGCTGGTGTCATATGGATGTACTTCACAGGTTGGCAATAAACTTCAATTGATCATCCATTACAAACCTATCCAAGCATGCATTAAGATATTTGATCAATGCACATTATGTTATCTTAACATGAATGCTTACACTAACGCTAATAGTATAGTTAATAAGATAACATTTTATACTACTTAACCAAGGTGGTCCAAATTAAAAACTCTCCTTAAATTTCAAGCCTAGCATTATTGTAAATCTTCACAAATTATTAAACTTGGAACCAGTAAATATCAGATTTTTTGCTTTACTTTAATTTTAGCCAATATATACAATTTTTTCTTTTTCAGCAAAAACAAAAGATGATTTCAGTGATGAACTAATTTTGACAATAACATTCTATATGTAGCTACACAAAAGTCCCTCTTACTTCTTTAGAAAATGGTCCCCCTCTCTTTATTGCAACCCTTTTGTCATTAAAGCACTTATTAAGGAAATAATTTGAATTAAAAACCATAGTGTTTTTGCATCTAACCATAAATAGCTCACCTATTTTTTATGAGTAGAATAGATAGCTTCCACGAGGACCATAGTCGCTAATAAAAAAAAGAAAAATGAGGAAATTAAACAAAGATAATATTAAACTTTCCTCCATGCACTTTTTATTATGCTTGATTGTGTTTGTTTATTTTGTCTTAAAAGCTGGACTACAATATTTCCCATGCACCCACAGCTCTTCATCACTACGATAATTATAATGCATGTTTGTTTATGCGTACTTTTCAGGGCAGGCAATCATCGCCGATGTTGTCCATTTTTCTTGACAATGAGCTTATGAGCTACTCACTCTGGGTCGTATCAATCGATGTTAATTATATGCTTTTCAAATTTAAGTTTTAAATAAGTATATAACAAAAAAAAAAAGCATGAATTCAACCAAAAATGACATACCCCGTAGTGTAGTGGAGTACGGCAACACATATTCTTCTTCTTCTTCTTTTCGTTAGTGAAGACTAAATAGTATTTAAGAAAAAAAAAGAAGTTAATTTGGAATTTAAATGAGATTTAATATATATATATATATATATGTATATGTATGTATATGTATGTATGTATGTATGTATGTATATATATGTATATATGTATGTATGGAGTTTAAGACTTGAATTTCAAAATTTTTAATGAAAGGACTCAACCTTTTGAAAAAAGGCATTTTACACATTAAATGAACTCTAAAATTTTTAATAGAACGGTTTGGATTATTTAAATAAAAAGATATTTTATACTTGGTTAATTGACAATGTTCTTTTTTTATTTTCTTTCAACTCTTTTTTGGAATGTTTTTTACTTTTTTCAACTCTTACATATAAATTTCTGTTTCCTTTTAACACCAAAGAAAAATATCCTTTAAATATCTTAAATTCATCAGTCAAATAACAATTTTTATATAGCGTTCAAAAGACATCAATGCGACTCGATTTTCAGAACAAAAGCCTGAGCACTACTTCAACTGCTACCATCATCATCATCTAATTTTAATTTTTGCACAAAATCTTATGTTGTTTTTGCTTTCAATAATGAACTTTTTGAAAGAAAATTAAAATTATCAAGATTAAAGATTCAAGAAAACCTTGATTCGAAAACTTTTTTCTTCCTTATATTTTTTTCAGTTACATTCTCTCTAGAAATTTGGTGGTTAGTGTGAGAAAATAAAAATACATTAGAATTTATATAACATGCGTTTTTCGGGGAGTTCAAAAAATATCATGTAAGATAAAAGCTAAATACGCTCAAGTTAACAGCACATAAACTATTCTTTGACCAAAACTTCAAGTCTTTCATTAATTAAAATTTTTTAAGCTTAACTTCTAAATTATGTCATGTTAGACGAAATTCAAACCTTAAATTATAATTGTTATCTAATCATTCGACTCAATTTGTAGAGCTATCTAAAGCGATACTTAAATAAGGGATAGTATAAGAGAATGACAAGATTAATAAAATCAGGAAAAAAAAAAAAAGCCGTTGTTTTTAGCTCAAGCCAACACGTAGATTAATCAGGCAGATTAACTGATCTGCTGTAAGTAAGATTATATGACATGTGTTAGCTGTGCTGTAATTTCATGTAACGTTGAAGGTGGAAAGTAAAATGAAAGAAGCAATGAAGAAAAATATTTTTGAACGCAGTATTCTTTTTTTAAGAATTTAACGTGGCAACAATTCAATCAATTAGCCATCAAATTTCAAGATAAACCTAATTTTATAATTTTCTCACCTATGACTAAGCATGCCAGCTATATTAAACTCCATAATTAAAACAAGAGTTAGAGTAAATATTGTACACTTTCTTTCCACATTTAGTGCAGCAAGAATTCGTAGACTTTAATGCATTTTACTTGAATAAGCAAAAGATGATCTCGATATACACTTTTTCATTGAAAGAAAATATGCATGGATCAGACATGTGGCATATTTATTATTTGTAAATATTTCGTTAGTTTATTTCTTGGCATTTGGCAATTTTATCGCTCCTCTTACATCAATTTCTATGATGTCATGTTAACCATATGTTCGATATTTGGATTCAAAGATTTAGAAAAACATATGAGTACTATAAGCTCTTACGTATAATTTCATTATAGTGTGGATAACACTAATAAAATCGATAATTTTTTAACGAAAATTAATCTAATTGTCAAATTTATGTAGTCGAATTTACTAATAAATTTAGACTTATATTAGTTCGAATTTCAGAATTTAATTTCTATATCCAGAAGGCAAGGAAGGAAAGCAAAGCAGAAGGCCAAACGGTTTTGCACAAAACATTTGACCAACTTTGTTTGGGATGGTAAAAACAGTGTGCCTCCATATTTCAGGCATCCACGTACTGGTGCTATTTAATCGGTGTTATATGTATTTTTTTTAGGTTATTTATAATTATATAGTTAAAAGTTGATAAGTGTTGTTGTAAAAAAAGTTATTAATTTATTAAATATATAAAAAAGATAAAAAGTAAAGATAGTAGTTTATCTTTTAAAAAATTATCAATTTGTTAACAGTAAAAATTATTGAAATTAACAATGGAAAAAAAAAACAAAAATATTAAAATGAAGAAGAAGCGACGATGAAGTGCACGTGGCATCATGTCCAAACATTAAACAAGGAAACAAATTGAAGAAACAATAAACAGGGTGCTACGTGATACTAAAAAATTTATCATTAAGAGAATCATTTTACTTTTTAATTCAATTTGTCTATATTTCATTAACATTTTTAAGTGTGATATATTTATTGTATAATCTCTGTGTAAGATGAACCATTGAAGATATTTAAGATGGAATTCCCATTTAGCTATGAAAATTGAAACTATAAAATGGTCTAATTACTTCAGTAATGCTGCAAACTAATAGTGTACATTGATCATGTGGATATTTATTCTTGGAAATTAATTAACTTTTACAAATAAGAAAATGCAGAACAAGTAAATGCACTACACGCACGCAGGCGCACACACACACACTCTCTCTCTCTCTTCATATATGCATATACATATATATATGTATATATATGTATATATGTATGTATGTATATTTATAGTGTGTTTTGTCTGTGTGTCAGTGTGTGAACTTGTTTTTTGGTCAACTAATTCAAACTATATAATGCGTGCAAATTATATTCTAAGTTGGAAGAGCATTACTTTTAGTAAAATGCTCAAGTCAAGTGAAATTAATTATGAGATGCGAATAATGTCATATGTGTACGTATCTTTAGTCGAAGACCAGTTTCATGAGGATGTAATGGTCATATATATTAAAGAATATAGTTCAATTTATTTTTTATTTTGTTATTTTTTGTCCGAAAAGAATACAGTTCTTTTTTCCTTTTTGGTCTGAAAAGAATATATAGTTCAAAAAAATCAATTTTGAACAGATTTGGAGAATCCAATGCTGATCGAGAAAAAGAATCATTTGGTGCTGCAAACTACAACTTGACTGGAAAGATGGCTTGACCTAAGACTATAACAGGAAAAATGTCAATTTTCCCGCGGGTTTGATAGTAATATCTCAGATTATTCAGCAAATTTTTTCGTATTAATTAAATGCACGCTCTTTTTGAAGTTTGTTAAAATATATAATTTCTTTTGCATGAAAAATTTATATTAAGACGACTTTATAAGATTTAGTAACATCCCTCTAATAGAACTAGTCCACATAACCTAGGAAAGTGTAGAGATATTAAATCAAAAATATTTAAGCTTTGTTTAGCCAAATTATGATATTTCAGCTATTAAACTGAAGAGTGTTTGTCAATCAATCTTTTGGCAAAAGTGTTGTTGAATAAAAGTCATTAATTGTTCGGCTTTATATTTTAGGAGTTGAACTTTCAACTATTCTGAGAGTAATATTGAAGTTAAAAAAAAATAGAATAGTTTTTTTTTAGAAAGAAGAAGTAAAATAATTTTAACATGAAGTACAAATAGTTTCTCAAATTTTTTTTTTCCTCAAAAAGCTCTCTTTTGAGCTTCTGATTTTTCAGTTTTCTTTTAATTTTAATTTTTATGTGAAAGATCCCTCAAAAATAGGCTAAATAAGTTAGTTTCATGTTTTAAACTAACCAAAAATACTTTTAGATATATGAAAGTTAGTTAATGAGACACTTATTAATCTTTGCCAGTATCGTGTGAAAAGGGATTTGTAAATACTAACAAATTGTTGATTAAGGTGAAAGTGACCTCACTTTGATTAGAAAGAAAATGTTTTGTAAATTGTTCACGTCGAGGGTAACAATGTCTACGATTTCTTCTATTTTAATGCTTATATATTAACCCTATTCTGATGTGATACTTTGCAATTTTTATGGTGCTCCCTAAGAATGGTGCTCTTACAAAGTACTATACACCATACTTAAGGTGAATAACATGCGCCTATATTAAAAAAAAAAAAAAAGAGAAAAATTTCTTCCTCTCATTCTCATACACGAACAGAGGCACAGTTCTCTCTCTCTCTCTCTCTCTCTCTCTCTCTCTCCCCCTCTCCATTCTAAAACACAAACTCTCTCTCCAGCAAAATCAAATGATCTGAATTTAGATCTGATTTCACCGTCACGACCACCATCTTTGCACGACCATAACGTTGATCTTCAATCTTCATGCCAATTCCATTTTACTGTCGACCACGAGTTGCCGACACTATTCTTTTTCACTTTTTTTTCTTGAATTACTTTCTCAAATCTGTAATGATAGATTCGTGTATGTGTTGTGGTGGTGGTGTGCGTCGTGGTGGTGGTGTGTAATGTGTGTTGCATATGAATTTGTTTGATGTTTTGGTTAAATTAAATTCGTCTATTCCCTTCGTAAATTTTTTTTAAACATACAATGTATTATTTATAAATATATAATATAAGAGTTTTAAAAAAAACATAAAGTATTTTAAAAAGAACAATCTAGTTTGACTATTTACTTCCACAACTTTTTCTATAGATTTGATGGAATTCTCTTGCACACAATGTATAATCTATGAACATATAATATAAGAGTTCTGAACACAATGCATAAGTATTATGAATATATATTACAAAAGGCTATGAATATAGTATAACACTTGTGAAATATAAAATTTAACATTTATAAAATTCAATATTGAACAAATTATCTAAAACTTTTGAATATGTAATATAAGAATTTTGAACTCAGAGTATAATCTATAAGCATGTAATATACGAGTTTGGAACATAGAGTATAAAATTTATGAGGTTATAATTTTTATTTTGTGAACTTGCTTTTAAACTTTTGAACATATAATGTAAGAGTTTTGAATATATTTATAGCTTAATATAAGAATTTTAAACACATGTATTGTTACATATTGTAAGCGCACAATTTTTACTATGCTCCATAGGGATGGTGCTCTGTAGGAGCATCATACATTATATTGTGCGTGAACAGTACACACACATACGTAACAGTATATGTATTCAAATTCTTATATTATATGTTCAAAATTTTTATAACATATGTTCAAAATTCTTTTTTTAAGCTGCAAATATATTCAAAATTTTGAACTTACTATTAAACTTTTAAACATATAATATAAGAGTTTTGAATACATAATGTAATTTATGAGCATGTAGTATAAGTGTTTAGAACATCAAGTATAAAATTTATCAGATTATAATTTTTATTTTGTAAACTTGCTTTTAAACTTTTGAACATATATATAAAAGTTTTCAATATATTTGTAACTTAATATAAGAGTTTTGAACATATAATATAAGAATTTTGAACATAAAACATAAGAGTTTTGAAAATAGAATATAATCTATGAGCATGTAATATAAGAGTTTTGAACATAGAGTACAAAATTTATGAGATTATAATTTTTATTTTGTGAACTTTCTTTTAAACTTTTGAATATGTAATATAAGAGTTGTAAACATATTTGCAGCTTAATATAAAAGTTTTGAATATAAAATATAAAAATTTTGAACATAAAATATAAGGGTTTTGAGCATAAAGTATAATCTATAAGCATGTAATATAAGAGCTTTGAACATAGAGTATAAAATTTATGCGATTATAATTTTTATTTTGTGAACTTGCTTTTAAACTTTTGAAACATGTAACATAATAGTTTTGTACATGTTTACAAATTAATACAAGAGATCTGAATATATAATATAAGAATTTTGAGCATATGTACTGTTATGTACTATACGCACATGCTGTTCATGCACAGTACAGTGTATAGTGCTTGTGCGAAGCACTGTGCATAGTATAAGTACTGTTGTGTGCACATACTGTTCACGCACAGTACGGTGTAAAGTGCATATGGTGCATGGTGTAAGGACTGTCTGATACTTCAAGTGATTCACATGGTAACATGTTACCATGCGAACTTTGAGCTTACCAGCTTATTCCTTACGTCTTTAGGCTTGTTTGGATTGATTTTTTTTTCAAAGAAAAAACACTTTTTTTCTCAAAAAATTACATTGAATATGCAATAACTATTTGATTTGGCTTCTAAAAAAGCTGAAGTTCTAAAAAAAGTTCACATACAATTTTTTTTAAAAGTCAGAATTTTCAACTTCTAAAAAAAACTGTCTTTTAAAAACTGTTAAAAAAACACTTTTGAAAAAAGCCAATCTAAACGAACTCTTTATCTGATCAAGGTATTAATTAATCACCCTTCGACTTCGAGTCATTCTTCAAAGTATCGAATTAATCACTTCTATGTAGAAAGAAAATTCATCGATCAAATATCATATCTTTTCTTTTTTAGATAATGTAATATATATTTGTTATGTTTCTATATCAATTTTTAGTTATAATAAAAAAGCCTTACCCTAATTGGGCCAAATGTAATTTTTTATTATTATTATTATTTTGCAAGGGATTTACGATGAAAACCTACTTACCCCTATTAATGACTTGAACTCAAGACCTATACTATAGATTACAAATGAGGTGTGCTACGACTGACATACACCCTCTTATCGTAATTAATTAATTAATTAATTGGTTACACTTATGTGACGAGATCATGCAGTCCAAGATTACTTTAGTAGTGTTTTTAGGTGTAAGTTGTCGACCAGTGATGCAAAATCATTTAATTATCTATAGCTATATACATACTTAATTACACTTTCAAATAAATAGTATGTAGAACCTAGCGTATAATCATTTTAATTGCCATTCAAAAAAAAAGAAAAAAACCCCATTGATTTTGTTCGCTATTTTGTTTGATATGTAGTCGCGTGTGTATGCATACAGAGATAAAAGTTATAACTTTGTCGAGATATGATGATCTCTCATGTAGTTCATATTTGGTTGGATCACTTGGACATATTACAGCCGACTGCTTTGATGATGCACTCGTTTAACAGTACTGTTTCGGCTGTTGGCGTCTTGCGAAAAATGCAACCAATCGTATTTTTTTCTTCCGGTATCGAATCCGACGGTCAAGCTAGAAAAAAATTTTAGAGGAAAGCACTTAGGAAAGAAGATTGGTGATGCTTAGTTACCTTAATCCCCTATTTGGATTGGGGGGGGGGGGGGATGGAAAGAAGGGGAAGAATTTGGAGGGATTTTTAAATTCTTTCCTCTGTCTAGGGTAGAAGGATATGGAGAGAGAGGAATATAGCTTATCCCTCTACATTCTTTAAAATTAATTCTTCCAATTTTAGAGGAAAGGGAGGAAAAGGAAAAAAAATTTCTTACAATGACTTTTCATTTTCTTTTTATGTTTAAACATAAAATTATATAAGGGTATAAATATTTATTTTAACATAAAATTTAATTATTTCCTTTCCAATTCAAAGAAAAAAAATTTACAATCCTTTATTATCTTTTTCTTTGTAAAAATTTTTCAATCTAAACAAAAATTAATTATTTCCTCTTATTTTTTTATAATATATATATATATATTTTTTTTTTATTAAACTTCCCCCTCCGAATCCAAACATAATGTAAGTGTCTTATGAGGGGATTCATAGGATCAATCCTGTTGCATAGAGTGGCCAATGATTGGCTAACTTATTCTTTGTTCACTGGAAAAATGGAAGGATGGGACCTCTGGTCAGGTAATAGCCCCCAGTTAGGTTGGCTCTCGCTAGATTAGGGATGTCAGGCCCTTTCATGATACCTTATTTGTGAAGATCTGCAGACCCCCACAATCAAACGTCTTTCCGACAACTAGTGAGCACGGACCTCCTAAAGGTGAGATCTGATGCAAATTTCGGGTTATTTTTATTTTTAACTTTATTTTTTAATTTGCTTTTAAAAATAACTCAGTTTTGAGGGAGTAACAAAAGTAGACTTTTCGAACTTATGAAACTCGATCACGAATGTTGAAAAATTGATATCGAATTTCGAATGTTCGAAAATATATTCAAATTACGAAGCTTCGATATTGAACTTTATATTTTCTTGCTCGAACTTCAAAAGTTCGAAAGCATAAGTTCGAACTTTTGAAGTTCGAAAATAGGGTACTAGGGTTTGCAGGATTTTCTTACTCGAACTACAAAAGGTCGAAAGTATAACTTCGAACTTATGAAGTTCGAAAATAGGGTGCTAGGGTTTGCAGGATTCCTTCTGTGACGATGTTGCGACGATGTGACGGAGGGCAGAGAATAATATCAGGAGGCAGATAATAATATCGTATTTCGAACTTTAGAAGTTCGAGTTTACAAGATTCCGACGTAATTAAAGGCAGAGCAGAGCAGAATAAAATTTTTGTCAGAGATGTGCATTTTCGAACTTGTGAAGTTCGAAGTTTGAAAAATTCGAACTTTCGAAGTTCGAAATTTTCAAACTTTCAACTCGACTTGCGATTTTGTTGTTTGAGTTTTAAAATTCGAGTTAGGTTATAAGTCCAAACTCGAATTTTAAAATCCGAATTTCTAAGTTCGAATTTGTTACTATATAATGCACACCCCACTTCTCCTTCATCATCTCGTTCCAAAATCACTAACCCTACAAACGCGTTTACACGATAAGTCACATTACGTAGCATTTTCAAAATTTGGATTTCTTTGTTATACCACTAACCACTCCACTTCCCTCTCTTCTGCAACTCATTCACATCTAAGTCACGTTATATATATTTTTTTCACCCAAAAAGATGAATGCAAATGTTGATGCAGTTAACGTATATTTATATTACGGTGGCAACAAAATTGAAACAGATCATGGGCTCGATTATGTAAGTCCAAACTTACCACGTAAAATAAAAATTCTTCCCGGAACGACATACAATCAGTTTGTATCTCGTATATTCACGAAACTCCAATTGCGGCCTACTATCGATAAAGTTGAGTTGTGTTATCGTGATCTCAAATGGGACACAAACCTACAACAAATATATTATTACCCAGTGGCATTAAGGATGACGAAGATGTACAGGACATGTACGAAACAGCTTGCATGGATATGAATAGGAGATGTACGTACTTTGTCGTAGACGTGCAAAGTGATGTCGTGTACAATCCACAGCCTTCAAATGAAGAAGCAACACTACAAGAAGTTGTTGGTGATTTGCCAGACTTGAATGTGGAACCACCTTATTATGTCAATGCAGAAGTCAGCATTCCAACCACAACGGCAGGGTTTGCCATATTTTCCCTTTCTCCACCGCTACGCCCCACATTTGAAGTTGGAGGACCATCTCAAGCTAGTGACATTCGAGAGATGTTCGAGGTGAGATTAGATTCTGTTTTATCTGAACCGGAAGAAGTAGATGAGGTCGTCCGCTTCAACGAGGAGGAATATGTTGTACCAGTAGAAAGTTTAATCTACGAAAACGAAGAGGTTGATGTGAGGCCAGGCAATGGCGAAGAGCTGGAGCCGGATCTAGAGGAGGAAGAACCAGTAGCTTTCCACGCAGCTAGGACAGAGCATTACATCACTTCAAATGAGCCTCCAATGGAGAGACCAATGTGGGACGAGAGACGGATGGAGTTGGCCAAACGCATGGTGTTCCCGAAAAAGGTTGATCTTATACGGGCTGTCCAACAAAACGTGATCAAACATAAACGAGAATACAGGGTGGTGAAGTCGAATAAGTCTTTGTGGGACATACGTTGCTACGAATCAAGCAATCCTAGGACACTATGCAAGTGGAAGGTTCGTGCAGTAAAAAAATGCACACACAAGATGTTTGAGATTACGAGGTACCAAAGCATGCATATTTGCATGGGAGATAAATCCGGGCCAAACCATAGAAATCTAACATCCGTCCAGTCAGCTACATGGTTAGGCATTTTGTTGCAGAGAAGCCTAATTTCGAGGTACGTCTTGTCCAAGCCCACGTAAAGAAGACTTTAAATGTTGATATAACGTACGGGAAAGCGTGGTGTGGTAGGAATAAGGCAATCCACCTAGTTTTGGAGACTGGGACATGTCATACAAGATGCTGCCGCGCTTTTTTGCCGCCGTAATTGCAAAGAATTCGGGAACCGTTGTCCACTACAAGTTCGCCCAGGGTTCAACTGAAACAGAAAAAATTTTCCACTATGTTTTTTGAGCTTTTGGTCCGTGTATCATGTCATGGAGGCACTGTCGACCTGTACTCTCGTTGGATGGAACACATCTGCATGGGAAGTACAAGGGCCACCTGCTTGTCGCCTTAGCGACAGATGCCAACGACCATATATTACCGTTGGCATTTGCCGTTGTTGATGGCGAGAGTACAAATAGTTGGAGGTGGTTCCTGAAGAAGGTAAGTCAGTGTTTTTAAGCGACATGTCAGCGGTTTGTATTCATGCGATAGGCACGCAGGAATCGCGGCAGCCATCAATACAATAACATCCGACGGCCGACTTCAAGTGAAGCATCGCATTTGCTTGAGACACGTAAAAAGCAATGTGATGAAAAGATGGCACAACCAATTCGCAAAAGACATGTGTTGAATAGCTGGAAAAGAAAGCCAGAATTGGAAGCACATCGCCGCCATGGACAGTATTCGTAATATCGACCCACGACCCACTGGCGTTGATACACGGGTGCACCAAATGTTAGCCGACCTCGGTCCAGAGTCATGGACATTGAGCCACGATGGGGGTTATAGATGGGGAGTGCTGACAACAAATAATGTTGAATGCTTCAATGGTGTGATTGTCGGAGCCAGGGGATTGCCCATTACAGCACTAGTAAATAACACTTTTTTAAAACTAAAGGGATATTTCCACGATAGGTTGGCAAACGCGATGCACATGCGTAGAGATGGTCGTATTCTGACAGATCGAGCAAGAGAAAAATATGAAAAGTGGGAGACGTCTTCACACCGGATGCGATTGCATGCATTCAGACTAGATGAGTGGTACCAGGTCGGTGGAATGCCAAAACGATGGAACGATGTTCCCAACGAACAAGAGGTAGATAGGGTGGGACGAACATGTACATGTGGCAAATGGACAGCCTATCATATGCCATGCTCTCATGCCCAATATGTTGCCCGTTATAGGGGTGGAAACCCTTCAACCATGATTGATCTTCATTATACGGTAGAGTCATTCGAGGCAACATATAATATGACATTTCAACCCCTTGGACATGAATTTTACTGGCCTCGGGACCGGTTAGACGTTACTCCCGAATGCTTTACGAGTGTGCGACAGAAGACGTGGGCGGGAAAGAACTCGGCGTATACCAAACGAGATGGACAATTCCGACCAAGTAGGTAGAAGAAAGTGTGGTTATTGCCGTAACCCTGGGCATAGTGCACCAAATTGCCCCCTAAGAATAGATACGTAGCTTCGAATGGTTATCATGAAGTTGTAGCATGTGATACTAATTAGTCTTTTCCACTATGGTGTGTAATGTTTTCAATAAAAGATATTATCAAATCTTTCCATCTCAAAATATTGTCAACATCAACACAATTTATATCGAGACATGATAATAAGTACGAAAAAACAATGAAAAATGAAAGTTCAATTACATAGAATTACTAAAATAAGTTTGAAATGTAAAATGTCTATTCAATTACATCAATACTGAGAAGGCGTGTAATAATCGGGCCTCCGACCCCTGCTGGTCCGATCTGGTAAAACGCGTGGCGGTGGATACGGTGACTGTGTGCGTCTACGAGTACGACGCAGTCGATAGTCCTCCTCGAACACTAGCTCAGCAGTCTGATCATCTATCAGATAATCACTAGTAGATAACGGCCCCTGCAGTGGCGTGTTCGAGGTGCTGGGCTCCTGTTGTGACGGACCGCCATACTCAAACTGGCTAAACCTACCATGGTTTGACGGCATGTATGAAGTGCTGGGATCGACCCACGGACCGCCGTACTCGAACTGGCTAGACCTACCAGGCTGCGGCGGCGTGTATGAAGTGCTGGGCTCCTGAGTGGTATAATGATAATGGCTCCGCTGTCCCGACCGATGTAAAGTTTGTGGAGGCGGTTGCGGATGTTGGACGTCATACATGGCTGTCGTGTAGTCCAACAGGTGCTCATGCTGGGTCTGCTGAAGTACGGCCTGGCCTCTGATGTGCAAGACCTGCAAATGACTCACCATATAATCAAGAGCAGCCGCATCTACTCGTAATTCTCCCGCCTCGTACTGCCGTATAATACTCCCACTGTGGTTAACCACATGCTGAGCATATACCGCCTAAAGAAAAATTTTAGAAATTTTAATAGGTATTGCATCAATGCGTACTAAATTCGAATTTATGGGAAAGCATTCATATTGCACTAACCAGACTGTTCTCATCGTGGGCCGACGCAACGTAGTCGTCGTCTGTTTGACTAGTCCGAGGGTGTCCGGCATGTAGTATTGTTATCCCTCGGTACCATCTCATATACGCCCTCAAAGCTCCAGGATCGGGAAAGTCCTCTAACTCCGTCGCCACAACGGTGTTTTCCCAATTAACCCACATGTCGACTGCCGAATTATATTGTTCTGCTATAATATTCTCTTTCCCGTCCCGGTGCTTCTGCCACGCTGGTGGATTAACGGGGATCGTCTGCCGCATGCCGAACTGCCGAAGTACCCGATCAGGACGGTGCCACTCAACCCGCATACCAACGATGAGGGGTGCACATCCTCGCCACCCTTCCGTATTTTCCAAACAGTACTGTGGCAAACCACCCATTGCATGCTCGAATGGTTACCAAATAAACTGGGAACACAATAATAACGGCAGATTAGTTTATAAAACATACAACGTATATTAACAAGGGAGAGTAATAAATGTGATATGTAAATTTTTTCAAACCTCGCCGGGCTGCAAGCGGTCAATCATGTCCCGCGCTCGTTCAAACCACGCCCGCAACCCACTTCAGATCCTTTCTCGCAAAGAACATGTAGCCGCGTGGTGGGCTTGGCAACGGGAAATCAGGGTGAACAGCTTGCCCATCCCTCTGATGGTGCCTATCCGTCTGCTCACACAGTGTTGGCCTAAAAGCCGTGAGTCTGTCCCAAGCAAAAAACTGCATTGTATAAGTTAATTATATTATTAGCTATAAGTCGTCTTCAAATATCATTAACAATAATGAGATGAGTAAGTGTGTTACCTGAATGAGCATGACGGCCCCGCACATGCCTCTACAATCACGGCAACAAGCCTTACAAAGCCATCTATACAGATGCGTTACGCATGCTGCCCCCCAATTATATTCACTGATATGATCAAAGTCAATCAAAAAGTCTAACCAATGTAACGATAATTTATTTCCGTCAGACGGTGAACATATGGGTGCCGAATAACAAAAAAATCCACAAACGGGCCCGCCGTTCTGTTTCCTCCACATCAGGATTCCCCGGAGTGCCTTGGGCTACGTACAATTCCCTCAGATAGGGTATGTTAATCGAACTTCCACTAATTTTGTCCAAAGATACATATACCCCCATATACTGATGAATACGTGTCCGCCACTCTTCTGGAGTTCGACTAGTATCGTCGAGCACCGGGACAACCTGACCAACAATCGGTAATCCCCAATATACGGCGACATCCTGGAGTGTGATCGTGGCCTCGCCTACAGGCAAATGAAATGTTTGCGTCTCTGGTTGCCACCTCTCAATCAAGGCAGTAATAAGAGGATTGTCAACCTGATGGAAGCGCGCCGCATAACATCCAAAAAATTCGGCTCTCAATAAAGCCATCTGCACAGCAAGATGCTCCGTCTATAGGAAAAACTCTCTATCACTCCTATAAATCTTGTGTTTCTCTAACTGATGGGGTGACGACAAATAATTCACCCGGTGGTCATAGTAATAGCATAACATTGAACTATCGCTAGGAGCTAGTCTATAAGACATAGATCCTATGAGCATTAAGTAAATTAAAAAAAATATAAAAGTACTAATTATTACTAATTAATTTAAAACTGCAACCTTAATATTTAACTAATTTTGCTAACTTTGTAAAATTCATAATATTTTAATTTTTCTACATTCATACTATTTAAAATTACATCGATTAATACATCCCATCATCATAAAAATATTAATATTCCAAATAATAAATCAACATATAATTAACATATAAAATAAACCAACATGATTAATATTCCACTAAAATAAACAATAGTCTAATTTTGAAATTTAATGTATTAAGCAACATATAATAAACATATAAAATAAACCAACACGATTAATATTCCACTAAAATAAACAATAATATAATTTTCAAATTAAAGTTGCACAACAAATAAAATTATTCGCTTAACATTATCTAAACGTCAAAAAATTTATTACTAATTACTTTAGAACTACAACTTTAATATTGAATAAATATATCACTTCATCTTAAAATTACTAATAATAAACATAATTAATCCTAAAACTCCACTAAAACCCTAACTTTAGTTACTTACTATATGCCCTATAACTTTAATTTTCTCATTTCTTAAATTTTATATTATTTAAAATTTATAAAAATTCATGTTAAATACTTTAGAACTACACCGTATAATACTTAATTATTACATTATGTCATCTTAAATTGACTAATAATTAACATAATTAATCCTAAAATTACACTAAAACCCTTAAACGCCACTAAAACCCTAAAACTCCATATGATTAATTGAATAATTATAAATTCACACTAATTATATGCATACTGATTATTTGTACACAAATTATATACACAATGATTAATACATCCTATCATCATAAAATGATTAATATTCCATAAATAAATCAACATATAATTAACATATAAATTAAACCAACAAAATTAATATTCCACTAAACTATACAATTGTCTAATTTTAAAATTTAACGTATTAAGCAACATATAATTAACATATAAAATAAACCAATATGATTAATATTCCACTAAACTAAGCAATAATATAATTTTCAAATTAGACGTAGGCAACATGTAATTAACATATAATTTCGAAATTTAACATCATATAAATTAAACAAACAAATACATTAAAACATACAAATTCGGTACAAAAAAAAAAGAGAAAACTTACAATATTTAGGCAAAATCCTAGGATGTGGAAAATTTGTAGTAAATTTTCGAATTGGATGGGAGAAAAATGAGAGAGGGAGAGAGCAAAAGAGGAGAGGGAGAGAGCAAAAGAGGAGAGGAGAGGTGAGATTTCAGATGGAAGAGGAGGGTTCGTGGGGGGTTTAAATAGTAGACGAGTCGAACTTCAGAAGTTTGACATCGAGGAACAAAAACTCGATTTCGAACTTCTGAAGTTCGAGTGAAACATAATCGAACTTCTGAAGTTCGATTTTATATGTATTTCGAATTTCTGAAGTTCGACATCGAGTTTCGAGATTCTACTTTAATGCCCTGTCTGTTACGTGCAGCGATACACGCACATTATCGAACTTTTAATATTTCGATAACGGCCAGCTGTGTTCCAGCAGTCGAACTTCAGAAGTTCGAATCAAGGAACAAAAGCTAGATATTGAACTTCGGAAGCTCGAGTATACTGACATCCACTCAGTCGAACTTCAGAAGTTCGTGTCCGAGCTTCTGAAGTTCGAATTCTTAGTTGGACTTCAGAAGTTTGATATCTCATATTATAATATCTTTTTTTTTTACCCTTCACATAGTTGAACTTTGTAAATTCGTTTTCGAACTTCGTAAGTTCGAAAAGTCTACTTTTGCTACTTCCCTCAAAACTGGGTTATTTTTGGAAGCAAATTAAAAAATAAGGTTAAAAATAAAAATAACCCTGCAAATTTCCCGAGTCTTATCGGGGTGTGTATAGGCCACACTTCTATTCTTCCGCACTTACCATTAGCCTTTATTTGTTTTGATCGATGAATTTTGGATATATATATATATATATATTGGTATTTTAAAATTGGGTAAATGACCTATTTAGTTCTTTATTTTTTACCTTTTTAACAATTGAGTCTCTTATTTTTAAAACGTGACAATTTAATTCCTTATTTTTGCAATTAGTGACACTTTAAGTCCTAGTTTAAAAAACATAAAAAACATAACAAGTTGCAGTCATTTATCTTTGTAATTTGTGACTATATTAATCTCTTATTTTCACAATTTGTGACTTTTTAGTTTCTTATCGTCATAATTTATGACAACTTTAGTCCCTAATGATATGTTGTGTTTTTGTGTGTGTCTGCATGATATTCTTTCTTGATTTTAGAGGTGTTAAGTGCTTATAAAGATGCAATAGTGTAGTACTTATGCTAAGAATAGGCATAAGCGTAGACAATTGTATATAGTTGAGTTAAAGAGACAAATGCTACACTAATTGCTTGTTTTCAATGATTTAGGTAAACTTTGGATTAAGATCGAGATTGGACGTTGATGGGTGATGAAGATGGAAGATGCACAGGTCGAGGGGAGAAGATCGAATTCCGAAAAGACAAAGAATAGAGGAAGAAAAATCAGCCAGATGACCTAGAAGAAAAGTAGGTCGATCGGTCGCTCAAGAAAGCAACCAAAAATTGTCGGACGAGTTCCTCTTTCAAGCCGGTCGACGGCCACTCTAGAGAGTTACCAAAAAATGTCGGTCAACTATTTGCCGGTCGACCGGCAGTGCGCTGAAAATTATAAATAAAGCCTGAATTTTACAGAAAGAAAGAGAGACTTTAGACCCATCACACACACTTCACACCTACATCTCACACACTTAACCCTAATTCTTATCCACCTCACACACACTTTCTCATAAATCTCTCACCTAGAATCAAGCTCAATTTGAAGGGTTTCAAACATTTGGATTAGAGTTTGCTCAAAGGATTTGTACAAGATTAGCTAGGATGAAAGGGAACTTTCATAATCTTTCTTTCATTCTATTTTCTATTATGATTAAGTAGGCTTGTTTAGGGTGATTTAGCTTATGTAATGGGTTAACTATATATTCTTATGATATGGGATTTGATGGCATAATATATACATGTTTTGATTTTCTTGTCCAAATGGTTATTTTTTCATTCATGTCTAAGTGTTTGATAAAATGCTTAAATGAGTAGCATGTATATAAATTGAAGTCTATTTCTTACTAAACACATCTAATCCATGCTATAATCATGTCTATGTGTTTATATGTGGATGCTATGAGTGGGTAATGCTTATATTCATATCTATATGTATGTTTGCATACCTAGTAGTGAATATGACTTCAATAATGCATACATGTTGGTTGTTAATCGCTTCTAATGGTGTAATTCGAGCATGACGATGTTTGATAGTTGAATAGATCTCATTATTCACAAAAACCTTGGCCTAGAACATGTATGAATGTGCTATCAAGTTAAATCTCGGTGTGTTGACCTTAGAATGAAGGCAAGTAATTTAGGGCTTGCCTAGGTCAAGTTTCCTTTGGTTTTAAATCCAGTCAATAGGTTTTAGGATAGGTTTAGTCGACCCTAGTGATACTAGGTCTTGGCTTTAAATCCAGCCAACGATTTAGATACTAGGGTAGGTTCATTCTAAGTCACCTAAGAATCTAATTGGTCTCTTAAGGCCTTAGGTCATAAGAAGCACACCGTAGCTTTAGGAGGCGTCGTCTAGGGACGGACCCGCACTGAGTCCTAGGGGGAAATTAGGACACTAATTAGTAACCTAGCTAAGAGCAATCACCATAGTAAGCCATCATCCTTTAATCCCATAGCATTTGAGTATAGAATTACCCATTTACAAGTTGAAGTCACCCTAACACCTTTGCATTTGTTAGTTCCTTCTAGATTAGCTTGTTTCCCCACTTTCCATTCTCATAGTGTGGTTTTATTTTCTTACTCTCAAGCTCCCATTAATCCAAAATCCCAAAAATATGCTTAGTATACGCTTTCTTTTCTGCACCTTTAGGACACACGAGCACAGAATCCACTCTATCAACTAGCCTCCCTGTGGTGTGACACCTGTTCTCGCACACACTCTACTATATCGATCGGTGCGCTTGTGGGTCTTTAGAGCTTGCACTCGAAAAAGACGACAACACCTAACTTCATTAATTTCATGACATTTTTGAGTTTGGGACTAATGACGTCATAAGTTGTAAAGATAAGGGATTGAATTATCACATTTTAAAGATAAGAACTTTATTATCAAAAAGGTGAAAAATAAGAGACTAAATAAATCATTTACCCTTTAAAATATAATGAACTTGTCTTTTTCCTTTTTATTTTTAATGCAGCATGTGTTTTATAACCGTCACAGATGGATATTATGGTATCGACCCTACAAGTTCAATAAGAAGTTTGAAACAATGTATTGGTCCCGACTTGTCAAAATTAGAATTTTCTATTATTGCTAGTAGAAATTCTAGGGAGCTTCCTTTTCCTCTAAATATGTCTTTGTTTTACATTTAAATTATATATAGAGAAAATACCTGTAAAGGTTCTTAATCTTTACAGTTGTAATATTTAGTTCGATATGTTTTAAAATGAATCTTTATTTTAACTTCTAAAATTTGTAAATTGAAACACTGTTAATTCAACAATTGATTTTTGATCTATAATTTAACTCTTTTTTAGGCACATAAAATTTTCATTCCACAAATAAATAAATATAAAAATTACAAGACAACTGATCAAACAAGCATCAAGTTACATAGCTCCTATATCCTTCAAACTCTATACAAAATTATTTAAAGTGTCATTTTATAGTTACATTGAATGTTAAGTCTATCTATAACATCAGCAAATATGCTCAAGACTATGCCCTTCTGTTCCGGTTAATCGTCAAACATTCTATATTATTAGTTTATTATCCTTAAATATACACAAACTTATTCCCAAAAATATAGCGGACAGGTTCTAGTGTTACTTTGCTTTGAATTGCACAACAGCTATTCAATTCCTAGTTTTTACCTGTTTGTTTTTGTTTCTTGTCGTTGTTGATGAGGAATTTTATTGTCTTAAACAAGAGGATCATATCATATCGAAATATTTATTGCAAAATTACATATTTTGTAATATATAAGGGCATTACTAATTCTTCATTTCCCTTCTTTTCATTATTTTTTCCAGTCAATGATTGCCAACATAACAAAGCATTTGGAAGTATTTGCGCAGGCACTTCTAAACATATTGTATCAGACAAAAGATCCATGCCTGCTAGAGACAAAGATTGCGTACCGGAAAAAAAAAGAGGGGAAAACAAAAGAAGAAGAAGAAGAAGAAAAGTGCATAGAGTTTCTTATAGTTTAGACACGCATCAATCAAAACATTTGTGCCAACCATGTGAAAATTCCAACATTAATAGCATTCTAAATTATATTTTTATGTTAACTTTTTTTTTTTTCCTTTCATTATGGTCAAGGGTCTCCATGGGCCTGTGCTTAGTCAGATGAATCAAAGATATAATTATATAAGATTATGATTTGGGAGATGTATTAAGCTTATTTGCCAAGGGCAATGAATCACCAAGTGCTTGTAAACGTGTCGCAATAACAATTGGCTGAGAAGATTTAACAAAAATTATGCCTAATATTAACCTAACCCAATCAGCTTTTTGATTTGTTTAATTTTAACATTAACATTAAATTATGTTTTTGTTTAGTCTTTGTGTCAGAAGTAATGTGTACTTTAATGAAATTAAGGTGTAGTTCAACTCCACTAAGAGGATTTTGACCCAAAAAGATCAAGAAATAGGAAAAGTTCCCAATGAGAAGATAAAATCTTCTGCTGACTAAGATAAACATCGGCAAAACTTTGACTCAAAATTGCCTTTTCCAAGTTATACCTTAGTGCTAATGATATCATATATATCTTTTTTTTTTTTGTCAGAAATGATATCATATATATCATCAAAACATATGATCCCAAAAGGCTCTTTACATTTTCCGTCCTTCATTCAAACTTGAATCCCATACCTTTTAGTGTGTGGATTAATTAATCAGTTAATCAAAAATATTATTATATATATTACTCTTTTACTCATTTACTTTTCTCCATGAAAAGACTAATAATTGGCATATTCCAGTTATTGTTAAATATTAGTAACTCCCTTTTTTTTTCATATATCATTTCTTTCGCCAAAGCTTTTTGATTTTTCTTAATCTTTCTTTCTTTAATTTGCAATATATATTCATCTCCCGAACAAATAACTTCCCCACGATATGTGAGTACTAGAAATATATTAAATAAGAAAAATTATCTATCTATTTCTACTTATAAATATATATTAAAGTTGGGAAATAACACTAAACTTGACATGTCAACTTGGTAATCTATTAATTTTGCTAAATATTGTTAATGCTTTTGATTTGATACAATGTATATATTAAAATGACTTTGAATGAATAGTAGAATGCATTTGATCACATGAATTGATATCATAGACTACATATGTCATGTTAATTGCAATTCATCAATGCTAAATACTATGTACATGGTATGATTGATGAATACATATATATATAACCCTTATAGTGAGGAAAAATACTATGTAGCAACTATATGTATGTTATTGACATGTCAAATAGTACAATTATATCTCCTACTTTCAGTTACATGTTAAAAAATTTGGAAAATAGTATGAAATGTTGTCAAACTCAAGTTATATTTTTTAGGAGAATTCAGTGGATTAGATGTACAAACACGAGTTATAATTTTTCGTTTATGGTTTATATTAAAAAAATTAATAAATAAATATTACCAATGATCCCGTATATTATTAATTCGATCATAGCATATTTTTTCCTTGGCATTATTTCATACAAATAGAATATAACAAGATTTGAAACGGATCAATAAGTAAAAGATAAATTAGAAGCCATGTGTAGTACAAAATGCTATAGTATATTGTTAGACATTATGAAGAGTATGTTTCGTTCTCCTTCCAATTTAATCTAGAGTTCTGCGAAACAATTGTTTTGGGGAACACATAAAAGTTCTTAAAATTACTTTTGGGGATATAAGTTTTTATAGAAACATATAGTTGTGTTTTCGAGGGCTATTAATGTTAACTCAATATTAGAAAATATATTTTACTCGCGTCAAAGCAAATTTTTTCTGTATTTTATTTTATTTTTTTATTTTGAGAACAAACTTTACTTCCGTTATTAGGAAAAGGAAATCAAACCAAATCTCCCCATAATGCACAGTTCAGATTAATAGAATAGCCATATATATAATGACAATCACACGCGTTTACATAAGCATTTTTGGTCGAGAACAAACACATATAATGACACGTGTCTTTTAATTAGCTCTTCGATCCAATACAACCACGGAATGCCACTGTTCCATTAGATGGTGTTTGGCTTTACTTATCTAGTGCTTATAAATATGTGAAAGAATGTTTTTTTGTAAATATTTATAAGCACTTAAAATAAATAAAGCCAAACATCCTTTTAGACAACTAAAACCAACCCACCACAACCAAATATATAACCAATAATTTCTTCCCGTTCAAATCTTTACGAAGCTTAGCATCCACTAAGAAATGGCCTTTCTGCTCACATATGGGCAAACAAAACATGATGACTCCAAGTTTCTTGTCTTGTCTCATCTCATTGTTTGGAAAACTAAACACTTAATTATAAGCCACAGCCTTGCATGTTTCACACGGTGCCATTATATATGCATGCATTGCATTAAATCTTTTTCTTTTTATTTATTTCGTGAAGATGATCAATTTCATACCTTTTTTTTTTTTTGGGTCAAACCCTCCACTCTCACGAAATTTGTACCTTGGACTTCTTTGCATATGAAAAAAGGTAATCTCAACCACTTGAACTATTCTCAATTCTATGCTATTTATATATGTGCATATGTGCAAGCTAGGTTTGCATAATTAAATCTCAAGTGGTGAACTATAATTCTCTTTATGTATATGTCAACCCCTTCAGGCCTTTACTTTTTCATATAGGGAGGGACATAAATAAGGAGCTTTTTGAAGGAAAAGAAAAGGGCAAGAAAGTTAAACTGTTCATGCTGAGAATGCCCTGAGAGAATGCCTTCTTTATATCATATAATGGAGTTTCTATTATATACATATGAAAGATTTGGAATTTCTATTATATACATATGAAATATTTGAAACTAAGGCTTTGTTTATTTCGCTAAAAACATAGAAAATATTTTTCGCATTTTTTTGTGTTTGGTTGCTAAAAATAAAAAAGTCAATAAAAAACATTTTCTTGGTTAATGAAAAATAAAGTGATTTTCCTTAAAAAAAAATTTTCTTTCTAAAAACAACTTTTCCCAATTAATTTTTATAATGACAACCAAATGACAGAAAATTTTTTTCAAAGAAAATATTTTAGAAAGCAAATTTTTTTTCCGTGAAACAAACGGAGCTTTCATTATAAAATCAATTGGTTCACATTAGAAGTGGCGTAGGACCTTATGTGGTGGTCTTCAATTTGGAAATTTTTCTACGTGGGACTTTTATATATTTTAACACATCCTTACATTTGACCCAGAATAGTATTTGCACCATTTTGACGGACTTGAGGGGTCGTGTGAACCACTTTGGATGAATCGTCACGACCCTTGGACGGTTGGGGGTCGTATCCACCACTTTGAATGAATATCTGTGACTCTTGGACGAAACTCAGAATGCCGCTCTACTGCTTACAGAGATGGGCTACCACATTAATGGATAGGCACAATGAACGAGCTTGACGAGTCACATATGGACATATAAGCAACATGAAGAGTTGACTAAAAGCCCAACTCTAATACTATATTAAAAAACACTGAGATTCCATTTTAAAAAAATAAATGGTTCATATGAGGAGTAGCCCAAACCTCATATGGTTGTTTTGGAAGCAATTTAGCTTTGTTTATTTGTGTTTTATAAGCATTAAATGGTAAAAAATATGTGAAATGGTGTTTTTTTAGGTGCTTATAAGCACCAAAACAAACCAAGACAAACACCCTCTGAATCTTGAGGTTTTTTCATATGATAGTTTTTATTCTTGAGCTTTTTCCATATAGGACTTTTATATATACTTTTACAATATATATGTTCGACAAGTTGATGTGAATACAAATAGTAAAATTGTATACATAAGTTGATACTTGAAAGCAACCTCTCTCCTATTCTTGCTAGTTTCGAGAAGTTGACAAATAGTAAAATTGTATACATAAGTTGATACTATTACAATATATATGTTCCAATCTTGCCGAGTTTCTCTATTATTATTATTATTGTTGTTGTTCTTGTTGTTATTTTTATTATTATTATTCTTGTTATTCTTCCTATTGTTATTATGGTTATTATTATTATTATTATTATTATTATTATTATTATTATTATTGTTATTATTATTATTATTGTTGTTATTATTATCACTATTATTATTACTACTATTATTGTTATTGTTATTATTGTTGTTGTTATTGGTGGTGATGGTGGTGGTGGTGTTATTGTTATTGTTGTTGTTGTTGTTGTCATTGTTGTTGTTATTATTATTATTGGCTTGAGCAGAACTTTTACATATAACCAAATAACGTATAAAATAGAAATTAATTTCGAGACCTCTTACATACATAAGGCTACCTGGTGGCTATTTAATATTTTAAAGATCGATTGAGAGTTGCTATTTTGTCAACACTTATAGGTTAACGATAATGATATTGTAACTGAATTCTCTAAACCAAACGTTTGGAGCTAATTATAATTACTGATGGTTATGTTACGGACACCAAACTCCTTTAACAAATATTTCTGTGATTCTTAGAGATTCCCGTAATCCTTAGTCTATATAAACAAAATTATCTTTTTATTTTAAAAGAATGTAGGAACAGTAAAGAAAGAATATTAGAAAATTTAAGGAAACTCTTCCCCCAACAAACACCAGTATAACATTATCATATTTAGGTAGCTTGTGCGCGTTGTGTCTAAAATTTTTGTCCTTTTGGTTTTCTCATAGTATTCCCAAATAAATGGGGCAATCTGATGCATAGAAAATCTTCACAGTGCGTAGGATATGAAGAAAGGTCGAACTTATTTGAATATTTCTTAGCATAATGTAGTTTGATATACAAAATTTTTACTATACATCATGAGATTTAAAGAAGGGAGCCACACTCATTCCGAGATCTCTTACATATAGTCGTATCATACTTTTTCATACAAGACTATCTTCATAACTAAAATTTTTAATATTCGATCAGGTCACACGATTACAACTTTATCGTTGTGCTCACATGCACTGATACACGAGCTGGCATGTGAAGATGATAAAACTAGCCACCTTCACAACATCATTAGCGGCTCAATTAAAAAGGAATATATATATATATATATATATATATATATAAACCACATGGGAGATTCATATTGATGTGCATGATTACGCTCAAGTGCCTGTATCATGCGTCACATGAGATGCAAAGACAATTCATCCCCCACTAAAAAGGGGAAATCAACCAATCACAAAAAAAAAGTTTCACTGATTATTATATCAATATTATAGTAATGTTTTATGAACTAATATGTGTGTCCCGAAGCTCTGTGGATGAGAATTACTTGTTTATTCAATCTGGCTGCTAGTACGCCATGATTATTTCCAATCATTCTCCTTAATATAAAAAAGATATTACCCATAACTCCTCTTAATTAGTTTAAACCAATTAGATGAAAATCTTTCCACTAGTGTTAATTATCACCCAAATTTCATATGACCTTTGTGTCTTATTAGCCTTACGTCGTAAAGGTACGAATAAATGAGATTCATTTATTTGACAAAAACAAATAGAATGACTTTTGTCATATAAAAAGTAAAGAATTTATGTTTTTTACTTAAGAAATAACGTCTCAATTACTCACGATAATATGCTTATTGTGTTTCAAAAATGATAACTTTACCTCCGATTCTCATAATTTTTTGGGGGGGGGGGGTTGGTTGAGTATATAATTTTGACATTACTTTCATTTTTAAAAGAACAAGATGCTCAATAATAGTATTGACCATAGGGTATGGTTTACTAATTTCTACTTTGCACTTGTAGAAAAATAACCCCCAATTCTTAGTGCAAATCCCCTAACAACATCCCTATTTTTATTGGATGGCACACCCCCCCTCTTTCCGCCGGGCCCCTAGGTATTGGTCAACAAAGTTAACGAGATAAATCCTGATACAAAAAATTCAAAATGTAGTGTTATTAAGGAGACTTGAATCTTAATTTTTAAAGTGGTATAAAAAACTTTAACAACTAAATAATGACTAAAGGAATTTTTATGCGTATAATATTTACAAAGGACTATAAAATCATATAAGTAAAACATAAATAAATAAATAAATCTAGATGTACATAGAGATCAGGGTAGGGTGAGGCACCAAGGTAAGGGACAAAAAAACCTGTCATGCCTCCTCCTAGGTAGGAGTTTTTGGCAGAAAAAGAAAAACCCATCACCTTAACCCTTGCAGGGTAGGGCGGGGATCAAGGGTGGCGTGGGTTGGGACGGGACAGAGTACAGTGGAGTTCTATTGCAATTCCTAGAAAAATATTTCCTACATTTTCAAAGTAGTATTGTTTCCGATATAATTAACCTCATTCCTAATAAGTAACTCCTTGCATGATGATATGATTTGGTTAATTTAAAACATAAATTAATATATATCGCTTGAGCAATATTTTAAAGAAATTCTTTTCATATAAAATGATATTTTTAATGTAAAAATTTTTGTAGTTTGTACAAAAGAAGAGTAAGGCTCTGTTTGGCTTAACTGCGTAATTTCATCTATTGAATTGTAGAGCTTTGAACAGTAGAGCTTTGGGTAAAAGTGCCGTTGAATAAAAGCAGTTGATTGTTTGGTCCGGTATTTTAGAAGGTAAGCTTTCAGTTGTTTTGAGGGTAATATTAGACTTTAAAAAATATAAAATAGTATTTTTAAGAAAAAATAAAGAAAAATAATTTTTGATATAATATAAAAATAGCTTTTCAAAAGCATTTTCTGAAAAGCTCCAATTTGGAACTTTTAGTTTTTCAACTTTTTTCAGCTTCAGCTTTTATTTAAAAACTCTTTTAAAAATAGGCCAAATAGGTCAATTTTAACTTTTAAACTCACAAAAAACACTTTTGAGTTTTCAAAAGTTAGGCCAAACAAACTCTAAAGCATTTATCGAGTGAAATAAAACATATAGGGACAAGATTTAAAGGTCAGACGCTCATTATTTGCGTTAATTACAATATTTGTCAACTTCATTTGGCACGAGCAATTTTGATCCACTGTCTTAAATTTTTTAATCAGAATCTTCCATGAATGTTTGAGCGAGTCTAAATAATACATTCCTTCTGTGTTCTAGTTTCCATTATTGTGGTAGCTAGCTATTAGATGTCGTCTTTTGGCTAATCAAACTTCATGAAAACAAAATAAACTTCTTAATTAACTCCTAATTACCTAAGCCATGACGTTCGAGTGCATTTGTCTTTTTTCTTCCCATATGGAAACATGTTTCATGAAGTAGCACTATCTCTGCTTGTGTAAGTCATGGTTCTAATTAAAGTAGTTGTTGATTTGCTTAATTAACAAATATAGCTTCCACACCTTGACATAATTGGCAACCGCCAAAACTTCTATCATCCAATAGGTATGGAAAGGGAATTAAAATTTAATCACAGAACTTTAGAGTTCTTTTTTTTTTTTTTCTTTTTTTGTCAAGAACAGAACTTTAGGGTTGAAACCACGATTTTAGTAGGCAAAAGAAAATAAATTATGATGAAAAATTCATTTTAGATAGGATAAAATTTGATTTCCTCTAAAATTATAAATTTTATAGTTCACCATACTCCAAATGAATTAATTAAGAACTAAACAACCTGTAATAGGAACGTAGCATTTATGTTCAAACATAAAAATTATAATCAGAATAAATGACTATCTGATTATTTTACTAAGATGAAGGTTCGCGAGTCACTTTGGTAAGTGGTGAAGAGTAGGAGAAGTGACAATTCGAAAGTCATTGTTTCAAGAGGATTCGAGATTATACATTGAAGTCACTTGGAAAGGGATCAAGAGTGGTCCAGCCACAATTATAAGCAGTAGTTAATTTGTTATCTAGCAAGCAACTTGCAATGATGATTTAAGTGTTGGAATTGCTTAAATTACTAAAAGAAGCTGCTTTCCGAAGACTATATATTATAAAAGGTGAATGTGATCTTAAAAAACTTCACAACAATTTTTTATTGAGTTCGGCCTGATCTTGAAAAATAAAGGGGAAAAAAAAGGTCCGGCCTATTTGTATTGACTTAAACTTATTCTAATTTTTTTTTATTTAGGGTTTGTTTTGTGTAAGGGAAACGAAAAGAAAAAAAAAGAAAAAGATGGAAAGGAGTTTAAGAATTACATGTCCTGACATGACAACTATAGAGAAAATGAAAGAAAGGAAAAGAAGGGGGTTTGAAAGATATGTTTTTTACTTTCTTTAATAGTTTAAATAGAGTATAATCGTGAAATACACAAGAGAAATTAAATGAATATTGTGTAATTTTTCTTATTGTTTTGCATTTGCCAAACATTTCATCGCATCTTAATTTATTTTATTTTTCCTGCATTATTGCATTAATCAAAAGTAGACTTTGCGCTCAACGTTTCTTCCACGATTAAAGTCTTAAGACCACCAACTTCTGCAATGAGATTTTACATTTCAGCAGCACAACTTAAATCTTATTAGGAAATCTTCAAGTTTAAAGTAGAATATTGGATCAGGGGATAACTCAAATGGTTGAGATTATATCCTCCAAGAGTCAGGTCTGGAGTTCGAGACCGATGGGAATACGAGTTTCTAAAATAAAAATAAAAATAAATTAGAATATAAAAATAATTGAACAACCTCTCAATTTGTCACATGTGGCATGAACTAGAGAAAACTATGTCGCTTGCACCTCTAACAATATTGGGAACAAATAATAATGCGTTAAAGTATGCTACTACACTCAAATCTGTATTGAGTATAATATTGTACTCGAGATTTGTTATTTCAAACAGATATAATATTATTTTTTTATAAAAATGAATTTTTCAATATCAATAAAAATATATTGCTTGAACTAAACAGCAAAGACAACTAAGCAAATCTGACCCCCAAAAAAAAAAAACTAAGCAAATAGTGTTTCTTGGTCAGCCTATTAATGATATGACCATTAAAAACTCTTAAATCTTGCATAAAAATAGTGTTCGATCCAATTAAACCTAGTCAAAAGCCAGAGAATAGCATGTGGTCTTGATAATTCGAAGCGGTTGACCTTTCCCCAATTGGCAGCGAAAGTAAGCCAATGCACCTATTGATTATTGCTTCATGCACTAATTTTCTTCGATTCTCTTTGTTTTCTGGTCGGAGAAATTTGCATGTCAATGGACTTAATAATGCTGACTAGCTAGCTTATTGTCACGCCCTGCCGATGGAGACCCCAGATGGGCAACAAGATGACAAGACCGAGACTTGTACGGAAGTACATGTGGCACTGTCCCGTGCTAAGGCAACCCCGATGATGCAGGCACCATGCGAGCAATCATGTGGCAAGGATGACAAAGCTTGAAAGAATGCATGCATGGTACTTTTCTCCATGAAGGATTTAGAAGATACACTAGATAAGGATAATATCAAATCTCCTTTGATTGAGGGATTATGGTTTGAGATTGATTGTAAATATCCTATGATTAGGGTAGAATCTTTTAGAAGCACATATTAGCCATTAGATTGAAATAATCTTAGCCATTCATTAGATTACAAGCATGTATAAATAACCTAGCATTTTCATTTGTAACACACAGAGAAAAGTTTGAGAGCAATGCAAAAGTCTTATTCTTTCAACTCTTTACTTCTGCTGCTTTATTATTTGCTTTGCGAAGCCTTTTGTTTGTGGTTTTCAGGCTGACTTAGCCACTTTTGCTATAAAAAAGTGTCTAAGTGCCGCACGCAGCGCTTAGGTTAGGCTAAGGGCATGTCATTATGCACTTGCTTCACTGGTTGGCAAAAAATTTCAATTGAACCCTGTCCAAGCATGCATTATTTGATCAATGCATATTATACTTCCCATGTTATGGTAACATGAATGCACACACTAAAACAAGCACACATATTCTCAAGAATTGGATAGGATTAGGATGATCGATGGCAACTTAACTTCGTTCAAGTTCAAAGGTTTCAAGTTCTAAGTTACGTATATTCTTAAATTACAAGTATTTGGCCCTAAACTGACTTAGAACATGTGTTAGAGTATGCTAGCACACCATGAAATCTATATTAATTACTTTGAGTGATTCCCGAGTGGTCAATGGTTGAGTGAAATGAGCCGCCTTGTTTTCCATAAGAGATCGGGGGATAGGTTTACCTCTTTGTAGCAACAGTGTCCAGTTTTGTCGCACTTTTTTGTCCAAAACTCGACTCAATATGGAATTCTTTCAATATCGGCTATTAGGCCATAATATTTTTTTATGCTCTATCGATGTATGCTAAAAATAAAATGTCTCACACGAACTCTATTCTACATTTTTTTTTGGTCAGAAGAGTAAACTTGTCCAAAGTGAATTTTTCTTATGAAAATGAATTCAATTACAGACCAACACATGCACAAATGTAGACATATACATATTGGGTGTTGGGTGAACTAGAAAGATCATATAATATGATAACATTTTATTAGTTGACCAATTAATGTGGCCCAAAAAACCACTTAAATTTGAAGTCTGGCTAGCTAACATTGATGCACCTTCACGGGTTATTAAATTTGGGAGCCAGTAAACATCAGGTTTCAGATATGGTGTTGCTGACCCTCAATTTTGTTGCACTACTTTTAGCAAAAAGCGATATTCTTCAATTCTTTATCAAAAAAAAGTTGATGATTTCAGTGATGAACTAATTTTGACAATAACATCGCAATAGGTGTAGTGCTACATATGGCTACAGAAGAGTTCTTTTTCACTTCATTTGTAAATGGTCCCTCTCTCTTTATGGCAACACTTGTGTCACTAAAGCACTTATTAGGGAAATAATTCGAATTAAAAACCATAGACCATAGTTTTTAATTCGCATCTAATAAGCAAAATAGCTAACCTACTTAACATTGTGATGGTACTCTTTAACAGGGCAGTTCAACAGGTAATAAAGAAACTAAGAGTTGCTTTAATAAGGCCCTCAAATCGTTAGGCCCCTAATGTTTTATTTAGGACGTTATAATTATGATTTATATAATTAAAAAGTTAAGTTGTCTTACTTTTAATGGCAAAAAGTCTGATTTAGTTTATTTTAATTAAAACAAAAAGGACAAACTCATCACAAGTCAATGCTTTACTAGAGATTAAGGGGTAATTTAAGTGGTTTGACACTATTTCACTCAAGAGTGATCATCTGGGTTTGAATTTCGTGGGAGACGGGAGTTGGGTTGGGGTTGAAGAGTTTGAATAAAGGAAAAAGAAGTCAAGGTTTTACTAAAATCTAATAAATCTCATTCTCTTTCATTCACCTTTATTAGTCAATTGCAATTATATTATTAATTTTTTATAACCCATATTCTTAATTTCTATCCAGTTCTCTTTATGTAAAAGATTGTCATTTCCAAAACTAAATAATCAATTATTATTTTTTATCAATTAAAACAAGCATTTTAATTTTTAACCTTCATTATTTTTTACAAGATCTTGTTTTTCTCTCTGATTTGACTCTATTGAAGTCTCTTTTTCCAATACCAGCATTTACTTTTTTTCGTCTATAAAACTCCAGTTATATTTTAGTTTTGAATCTTCACTATATTTTCATCATTTGCAGTCTTCATTTACTGCATTTCTCTCCTATCATAAGGCTAAGAAAAATTTTCTTTTATCTTGTTGAGAAACACTATCATTCCATTAAGGGACTCTCAAGAAGTTATCACAATCAAGCTTTTATTTCCAAATTCTACTGTTCTAATCTTTAAATAATTTTTATTTAGATTAAATTTCATTTGTATTTTTTTAATTCGTAATAATTTAAATATGCCAATAACAAAATAAAAATTTCACATCACATCTTAGCTTTAGACCACCAAATTGTCAAGTCACCCTTGCTTTTTAACGTACAAATATTTTTTTTTTCAAGAACATGTGAAAAAAGAAAGAAAGAAAGAAGAAAGAAACATGTGCATATCTATGTCGGCTCTAATGCCTAATGGGGTTTGTAGCCACCACTAACTACAATTTTTTTTTTTAGAATACATATAATTGCAACTCACCTCAAAAAAAAAAAAAGATACATATTTAGTTAAAAAAATAAATTGTCCAAAAAAGAAAAAAAAATGTAGGTTTTATAGGCTTACTAAAGATACTCTAGATCCACCTAGGCACCCCTATCTAAGTAAGAGGCATGAGTGCTTGGTGCTAATACAATTCTAAAAGATTAACTCTATTAAACCTCCATTCTGGAGTAATCTATGAGGACCACTGTCTTTTCATATTTCTATTATTGACACTGTTTTTTAAGTAATCTAGACTTGTACAAAAGTTTTGACCCAAAGCCTTTAAATGTCGTAGAAATTAATTTATTCACATATTTAGTTTGAAACATTCAAGAAATTAATTTTTTGGAATTAGTTTTCATAGGCCTCGTATTTAACGTGACTCGCTTGAATCATATCTTTTCTAGAGAAAATTACATGTTTCGAGATTTAATACTTATAAAGCGAGCCGAAAGGCAATCACTAGGAAATTTGACAGCATCAATTGGGTTGCAACTGCCGCAATGGTGTGTAAAGGTCTAAGCAGCCCATACTATTTTGGACTGCAAAATTATATGTGTAGGCTTACGCCCAATATATATAGCTTTCATAACCCATAAACTTGTTTGACAGAGTAATTTTCATTTCTTTGCCTTTTTGCCAATCTATAAGAGCCAGGAGCCATGGGGGATAGGGAGGGTCAAGTCCACAATTTTATTCTTGAGGAAATACACTATTTTGACTAGGAATGTATCTTTTGGCACTAAGGGCATTCGTTTGAATTAAATTTTTTTTAAAAAAGTGCTTGTTTTTAAAATTTTTGGAAAAAATGTTTATTGGGAAGTTAAATATTTTAGTTTTTGAGAAAAACTAACATTGAATTTTTTTCAAGAAATTCAGTTTTTCTTTTTTTAAAGAAAAATTAATTCAAATATTTTTTGCAAAAAAATGTACATTTTTCAAAAAAAAATATTTTTTTTATGAAAAGAAAAGCCAATCCAAATAGGCAATAAGCCATTTTGCCTTTAAACAGAGCTTTAGAAAAAGACATATCTTCGATATGGTAACAGATAACAGATCAAATATAATGACAATTAGTGTACAACTCATGTATTTATATAATATAATGCCCAAGGCTACTTGTGTAAACTTGTACAATTACAGTATAGTATAAATTCACATCACATACCCTAGTTGGGGTATGATACCTTGTTTAATATTTCTCATGATTTCACGACCTTAATCCTATTCTAAACCTCTCTTCTCAACTGCCTACTCATGGCTGTCGCAACCTCCTCACAAGCTGACATACTATTCCCCCCTATCATTCCATCTTCCTTGCTCAACACTTTCATCCCTCTTTCTTCTTCTGTTGTTGCGACCACACAGCCTTATCTTTCTCTATTGACCTTGTAGCCTTATCATCACTGTGACCTTACCCTCTCAAGTTTACCCCATCTTAAACGTGATAGGACTGCCCTTGATAGAATTTGGTTAGAATTTATTAGAGCATTGGAGGAAGGCTAAAATTAATTACATAAGAAAATATAGAAGACAAGAAATAATCTTATGTTGGTTGATAACTTTAATACATATTGATACATGGCATTATAATAAGCAAGTGTTACATTTATAGACTTATAGATCAGAAAGTGCACCACCTAATTAAGCTTCATGTTTACACCTTTTGACAGCTAAGTAAAAAACATGGTTAAGCAAAGTCCTATAAGCAAGCACATAATCTAGACATCTAAATGATCTTATCAAAACACATGTAAATTTCATCAACTTATATACTAAACTTTTGACTTCCAATGGCAAAGAAAACTAGTTAGGTAAATCAAGATCTTATCTCGATAATTCTTGCATGTAGACAACTCAAATCATCCAACTAAGCAATAGATAATCTTCATGAATCTTCTTTTGACTTTCAAAACTTAATAATTAAGCTAACTTTCTAATATTGAGCATTAATTTAAACACTCTTCCTTAGTGCTCAATTGTGTAATTCCAAACAAATCACGAAACATCTTGAACTTTGATTGCGGAAGTATTTTCATGAAAATATTTGCTAGCCGATCTCCTGTCTTGCAAAATTGCACCTCAATCTTGCCTTCTTCAACCAGCTCTTGGATAAAATAATGTTGTATCTTAATGTGCTTCATCCTGCTGTGAAACACGATATTTTTGGTCATTGCAGTTGTCGACAAATTGTCACAGTAAATTATAATTGGTCCTTCAATTCTAAATTGTAAGTCTTCCAAAATTCTTCTTAGCCAAATAGCTTTATTGGCAGCATTAGTTGTAGCAACGTACTCTGCTTCGGCTGAGGATAATGCGATAGTTGCTTGTTTTTTAGAAGACCATGAAATTGGTTTTGATCCCAAGATAAAGACATATCGCTTGTGCTTATTCTGTCATCAATGCATCCTGCCTAATTGTTATATGTATAACCATGTAAACTGTAATCCTTTTCTGACTCGTACAAAATGCCATGACTTTTCGTACCTTTCACATATCTTAGGATTCTTTTTGCTACAGCAAAATGAGCTTTGCTAGGCTCACTCATACATCTGGATACTATGTCGACAGAATATATAATATCTGGTCTTGGGTTAGTCAAATAAATTAACGAGCCTTCAAGACTTCGATATGTCGTCTTATCCACCTTTTCTTTTCCATTATTTTTAGACAGCTTCTCATTTATAGCCATTTGAGTTGCCATAGGCTTGCAGTCCATCAATTAAATTCTTCAATCATCCTCGGATCAGTGCTGGTGTAGATCAACTCATCTATTTAGAGACATAGAATAAGAAAATCATGTGTCCCTTGTCTCTTCACATAAAGTGACAGCTTACTTGGACTTTTAATGACACCACGTCCAAGTAAGTATCCATCAATCTTGCTATTCTAGGTTCAGGGTGCTTGCTTGAGACCATAAAGTCAAGTGCTTTTTGTGTAGTCTATAGACTTTATCTTCTTGCCCCTTGATAATGTATCCTTGTAATTGCTCAACATATATTTCCTCTTCGAGGTTTCCACTAAGAAATGCTGATTTGACAGCAAGTTGATATACTGGAAGTTTTAGTTATACTGCAAGAGCAAGGACTGTCCTGATTGTTTCCATTCGAACAACAAGAGCAAATGTCTTATTGAAATTGATTCTTGGTTGTTTTGAGTAGCCTTTGGCCACTGGTTACACCTTGTATTTCTAGATGGTTCTATTTTAATTGAATTTGACCTTGTAAAACCAATTTAAGGTCAATAATTTCCTTATCTCGTGCCTTGTCTACATATTCCCATGTCTCATTTTTTTCAATCATTCTGATTTCTTCATCCATAGCTTTGACCCACGTAGCTTCTTTAGCTGCTTTTTCATTCTTTGTTGGTTCTCCAGCAAAAAGTGCATAAGCTACGGCATTTGAGCATTGATGATCTTGAAGATAAGTAAGTGGATGTTAATCTCTTTGTGACCGTCTTAGTGCTAATGTAGGGCTTGATTCTAGACTAGATCTTGGATTTGGAGAAGATATACTTGTATTGGGATCAAAAGATGATGCCTTTGGTTTTTCCTTTGTAATAGGTGGGCCTTTTGATGAATTATTGTTCCAACACCGTTTTGCCATCTCATCAAATATTACATCTCTTGAAATAATTAGCTTCTTTGACTTGGGTTTGTAAATACGATATCCTTTTGACTCTTCATTGTATCTGACAAAGATACATTTTTCTCCCTTTTCATCCACCTTTTCCTGATTTTCTTTTGGGATGTAAGAATAGGCTACACAACCAAAAGTTTTGAAATGCTCCACTATTGCCTTTCTTTCACACCATGTCTCATAAGGTGTCTTGTCTAACATAGCTTTTGTGGGAGATCTATTCAAAATATAGACAGCTATGTTTACAGCCTCGACCCAAAATTATTTTGGTAAATTTTTACCTTATAGTATACTACAGGCCATTTCAATAATTGTGCAATTTTTTCTTTATGCAACACCATTTTGTTAAGATGTGCGTCAGATTGTCAATTCTCTTTTCATCCCATGTCTTTTATAGAAATCTCGAAATTCATGACTCATAAATTTTGCCCCACGATCAGTTCTCAAAATTTTGAGAGAATGCCTACTTTGTTTTTCGATGAGGGCTTTGAATTGAATGAAGAATTTAAATGTCTCAGATTTTTACTCTAGAAAATATACCTACATCATCTAAGTAAAATTATCAACAAATAAGAGAAGATATCTTTTTCCTTGCTAATGATGCATTATTGGTGGGCCCTAGAAATCAGCATTTATCAATGCTAATGGAGCTTTAGCTTTAGCTTTCCAACTCGTACTTGGAAAGGGGTAATCTATGCATTTTTCCATAAATACATCCCTTACAATTTTTTTTTAATCATTAATTGAGGGAAGCCCAAGTACCATATTTTTTTTATTAAAAATTTTGAGGCTATTAAAATTCAAATGCCCAAATCTTAAATGTCATAATATAGACTCATGAACATCTCCACATCTTAGAGCATATATTTGCTCAAGTGGCTTTTTAAAGGAAATATATTATTAGGGCTATTTTCATAGTGGTAACAAGTTGGCCTTTTTTCCTTGTTAATAATAATAAGGCATTTGTTATCTTCAAAATCCACCTTATAGTCTCTTTTGAATTAATTGGCTTACACTGAAAAAATTTTTGCCAGGCCAAGAATATAAAATACATTCTGAATATGTCTGCATGAGCCATCTTCAGATTTGATAGCAATAGTGCCTTTGCCTTTTACTTCTTGGTTTCTTCTATATCCAAAAATAATTTGTGATGATATATTTTCATCAAGACTGACAAAAGAACTTTTATTGCCAATCATGTGGTTAGAACAACCACAATCCAACAACCAAATATCAAGTGACTCTTGGCTAGTATTTAAGCAAGAATAAAATATTTGTTTACCTGAGTCACTATTTTCTATGAATTTGGCCTCTTCTTTTTGCCGATACGAACAATCTTTATCAAAATAATTGGGATTTTTGCACCTTTTGCATTTAGACCAACAGTCTTTTATATCATGGTTATGCTTTTTGCATAATTTCACGGCTCCCTTGATTTTTATGATTTTCTCTCTCCCTACCATGGTTATGTGATACTCCTTTTTTCTGAACAAAGTTAATACCGTGACTATTTTTCTTATCACCATCACTTTTGGTGATATTTGATTTTGTCTAAAAAGCCTATTCAAGTGGCTACTCAGAGAATCTGCGCATTCTTTCTTCATGTGCTTGAAGAGAACCTATTAATTCAACTAATTTAAGCATAGATAAATCTGTAGATTCTTCAATTGCAACCACAATATGATCATATTTAACTGGTAGGCTCCTAAAAAATTTTTGAATAATTTTCTTGTCTTCATTTGTGTGCCCATAACTTACTAATTTGATTAATGGTATTAAAGACACTGTTGAAAAACCTTTCAACTAATGTCCCTTCCTTTATTAATAAAGTATCAAAATCTTTTCATAGAGATTGAAGTTTAGTAGAGATCACCTTTTCTAATCCCTTAAATGAATTTTTTTAGCATTTCTTAATCCTCCTTAGCTGTTGTAGCCGCCATGATTCTAGAAATATTGCCTTGCTAACTCCTTGTTGAATATAGAGCAAGGCTTTTGCATCTTTCTTTGGATTTCGTTGTATCACTTCTTCTTATTTTCATCCCAAGATGCCAATTCGACAGCATCTTCGGGTTACTCATAGCCATCTTCTATCAAATCCCAAAGACCTTGTGATATGAATAAGGTCTTTATTTAAATATACCAAAAATCATATGACTCTCCCTCGAATATTGGCACCATGGCCTGTGTGTAATTGAAATTGGTTAAGTTTAGGGTGGAGGTATTTGTAGACGCCATTATGATATAAGGTATTTGATAGAAGCTGTAAGAGACTTGGATATAAAATTGGCTATGATACCACTCATAGAATTTGGTTAGGATTTGTTGGAGCATTGGAGGAAGGCTAAAATTAATTACATAAGAAAATCTAGAAGACAATAAATAATCTTATATTGGTTGATAACTTTAATACATACATGGCATTATAATGACCAAGTGTTACATTAATAGACTTAAAGATCAGGGAGTGCACCGTCTAATGAAGCTTCAAGTTTACACCTTTTGACAGCTAAGTGAAAAACACAGTTAAGCAAAGTCCTACAAGCAAGCACATGATCTGGACAGCTAAATGGTCTTATCAAAACACTGCTAAACTTTGACTTCCAATGGCGGTGAAGACTAGCTAGGTAAATCAAGATTTTATCTTGATAATTCTTGCATGTAGACAACTCAAATCATTTAACGAAGCAATAGATAATTTTCATGAATTTTCTTTTGACTTTCAAAACATAATAATTAAGCTAATTTTCTGATATTGAGCATTAATTTTAACAGCCCTCTTTCCCCATCTCTCTAGATTCTGCAACTGCCTTTCAGTTGCCAAGTTTATGTCAGTTGCCAAGTTTATGTAGCTTAAACATCACGACTTTAGTGACCATTCACTTTGATGGCTTTAATTACAGGTTGTGGTGCTTACAAATCAAACTTATCATTTTCACTTATGGCATCTCCAGCACCGTTATATGTTCTCTCCCTTGCCCATCGATGGATAATCCCAACTACATGACCTAGTTGCACCTTGATAGTTTGGTGTACACTTGGTTAAATGCCAAGTTCACAAACGACATCGTTCAAGATATCTACCACCTTACCACTAGTCGAGATATTTAGTTTGCCCTTGAGGAGCATTATCTAGATACCTCAAAAGCTAACTCTGATGCATTGCAATTGCAACTCTATGCAATGCACAAACACAATTGTTTCATGGAAGCCAACGCAGAAATGTCTAAGCAAAACCGTTGGAGAAGAGAGAGAAAATCGTGTGCATGTAGACTTGCTAGCCAAGTAATCTGATTAAAAGAAAGGAAAAATAATAAATATCATAAGATGAAATGTCAATTGATAGATTGGAAACGAACGGTTAGATCAAGGCAGGAGGTTTAGGGTGGAAAACGTGCTGAGGGGTGGTTGCAACTTTCATTTAGTGTAAAGGAGATAGATAAATATAGATATAGATATAGATAGATGCTTAAGTGCTTAATGGAATAACAAAGAAAAAGAACAAAAAGATATATAGGGCCTGTGTTGGATTGACCTTTTTTCAGAAAAAAAATACTTTTTTCCTAAAAAATTATATTACTTTTGCAATAATTGCTTGATTTAGTTTCTAAAAAAGCTGAAACTAAGTCAGAATTTTCAGCTTCTAAAAAAAAATTATTTTAAAAAAATTATTAAAAAAACGCTTCTAAAAAAAGTCAATCCAAACGAACCCATACTCATGTGACCTTTGCCAAATGGACATCAGCATTCAGTTCACACTATCTATCTGAAATTGAATTTTCGGCCGATCTCTAAAATTGGACCATACCTTTAATGGGCCCTTCTAATTCCAAAACTCACTGGCACATCGTTCACGCAGAACAACCACGCATCTGGCCCACATTGTCCCACATCTTAGTGACTTCATTTATGATCACAAAGGCCCACCAGCTCCCTCAAACCAGGGTCAACAAACTAACCAACGTTAAGCTAACCATGGTTATTTTTTAACCTCACCTTCAACCCTTGCACCTTTTCTCTTCCCTCACCAGATCTGTTCATCAAAACCAAACTAGGTTGCCGGGGGGGAAAAAAACCTTCAATATTTTTTTTTTCCTTCAATTTTCTCGCTATAAACTGTCAAAGATCATAAATTTATATTCTTCTTTTTGTTATCAATTTTCTCTAAAATGGAAACGCAAAAAATTGTGGAAATTCCGCATAGAAACATGGATAAGCGACCTCGAAAACGACCTCGTTTAACTTGGGACATGCCTCCTCCTTTTCCTCCTCCTCCCAAGGTTCGTTTTTATATTTTATTTTGTTTTTCTTTTTTTTTTTGAATTTTATACATATATATGTATGTATATATTACGTTTGTTGCACTAATTGGCAATAGATTTCCCGATGTTTGGTTAATTGATTAATTTAATTCAGAAATTTGCTTAATTAATTGTTTGTGTATGTGAATTTAAGTGAATTCAGATACATTTTTTTTAATTCTATTTTAAATTATGTTATTTTGAGCTTGAGTTTTCTGGATTTTGCTTTATTGCTTATATCTTGATGTGATTTTTTTGCCTATTAACATTGAACAATGTAAAAGTGAAAAGAGTGCAAATTATTGTGATCTTACTTTGAATATAATAGTTTCTTTAATTTTGAGCTAGAATTGACGAAATTTGTTTTATTGGCTGATTGGATGGGCTTAAACAAATATGGTTATGTCTAATACTTTGAAATTGTGACCATGTGAAAGTAGCTTTTAATCGGATGGGACTTATCAGAAAATTATTTTTTATCCAAAATATCAGCATTTGTGTGCTTTGAGGGATTAATTTCATAAGTCAAGTTTGTTCTACTGATGTAAAGGGCCGATACAGTGCATGCGATTTCTAATATAGTGAGAGATAGCTTTCCTGCACTTGTTGGCTTGATTGAACTTATTAATTTTGTACTCTGTGGTTCTGGATTCTTCAAAGTTGAATAATTTAAGCATTGGATTACTGTACTTCAAGGGCCTTTCCTTTGTTCTTAATTGGAGTTATACGGTGTTTTTTAGATGCAGTTGCTTAAACTTGCTTGGAGTTTGCTTAAACTTGCTTGGAGTTTTTCACCCCTACCAAATTAGCCTCAGATTTTTTGCATACATTTGATGTTTTGAGATGGAACTCCCAAGATATTTGTCTGCCTATTTGAAATATGTTTGTCGTGTAGCACTTTGCCTAATATAACTTTCTTGTTCCCATTTGCGTAGCAGGTCATACGCACCAACGAATTTAATGCACGCAATCATGTGGTTATGTCTATGATCTACATTTCTTGATATCTTTGCATATGGTGGTACGGACATGTCAAGATGACTCCGATTTGTCATGTAGGTGCTCCCAACAATATATTGTGGGCAGGAGTTTGCCAATGTGCCAGTCCCAAATTATGCTTACTCTTCTATATACTATAAGGGGGTTCCTCGGAATGGATCCCCACCTTGGAGGCCAGATGATAAGGATGGTCATTATGTTTTTGCCATTGGGGAAAACTTGATGTCTCGCTGTAAGTATTCTTGTATTGCCCTGAATGGATCCTATTATGTTCTAAATAATCCATCTAATAGTCCCTTTTTTCCAGTGATTGTCATTTATGTATTAAATCATGATTTTAATTTTTTCTTGACACGTGTAACTTTTCCCTCGAGTGAAATTTCAGTTGCAAGTAAATTTGATATTGTAAAACCTGTTATCCTTGAATTTCAGTATTGGTTGGATTGCCTTAGTGCTTAACTTTTATCTTAATTCTACAAGTCAAATTGATAAGTCGGTCTCTGCATGTTAGTAATTAATTACCATATCTGGCACACGGTATCTTTTAGTTTTGTGATTTCCATGCTAGAGGAGGGACTCATACAAGATTATGGAAAAGCCTACTTACATTTGTATTTATTTGATCTTCTGCAAATCATGATTGCATTGGAATTCATGGACTGTAATCATAGAAATACAACTAGCTTTTGGAGAAGCAGTATTATTATATTGAATTCTTGGGATATGTGAAAATCTTTTGGAACTCATGATTGCATTGGATTTTGTGGACTGTGATTGTAGAAATCTACTCCAATTCTGAATATCTATGTCAAATGGAATCTGCAATTAGGTTCTCCCCCTCCTCTCAGATAAACAGGAAGAAAATCCGATATCGGAAATAGGAACAGTAGAAACATTCCCTTTTGTAACTCGCAAAAAAAAAAAAGAGAAGAAAAACTCGACTCATTCCCTCTTTTTATTTCAGAAAAGAACATGTGACTGAGGATTATTGATGCCTATTGGAGGATTAGAACATCTAGATTTTATTTGTTCATTTATATCATGTGTTTAATGTCGTCTGTTATCACATAACAAGGCATTCTGCATTGATTTATTTATCTTTAATGACTCCCCTACAATAACTTCAAAATACTTTCCTTTGCTTCTCTACGTGTTCTGTTCTTCCTGTCAATGTATCTTTCGATCTATAACTTTCTAATTTCCTGTTTCCTGGCTTTACAGATAGAATACTGAGCAAAATGGGTGAAGGTTAGTTTCTTCTTCAGTTTGTGAATTCCTTGGCTTTGATTTTGAAATATCTATTACGATCTGGTTGTTCTTTTCCTTTTCCTAGAGTGTCATCCGAGTGATGCATGGGAAAAATGAGTACCTTATATAGATATTTATAGTTTATAGAATGATAAAATATAAATATCTTTTATAAAATCTTATTCATGATAAGTTTTCAATAATAATCATGTTCTTTACGAGAGGTCTGGAGTTATTGAATAAGATATTTAAATTAAAAAGTAAAATGAAAAGAGGATCTGATTGAGATTAGGAAATAATTTTATATTGATAGCAGGAATAATTCAATACTTTTTGGAGGGAAAAAGATTATAGAATGATGACATGTGGCACTAATGGAAAGGCATGTGCTTTCTTTGACGTAATATATAGATATAGATTTGTGTCTTCCCTGATGTGTTTCTGTTTCCTTCTTTCTTTAGTTTCTTCTTCTTCTTCTTTCCTTTCTCTCTCATCCATCTGGCAGGATGTCTTTTGATGTCAGGTTGACAGGTCCAGTTAGCAGTCTTGCTACCATTGGAATCTTTTAATAATTCAAGATAATTTCTCATGATTTTGATTCTGTCTATTACCCAAAAAAATGCAGGGACTTTTGGACAGGTTCTTGAATGCTTGGATAATGAAAGGAACGAGATTGTGGCAATTAAAGTCATTCGTTCAATACTCAAGTATCGTGAAGCAGCCATGATTGAAATAGATGTTCTACAAAAACTTGCAAGGCATGATGCTGGTGGTGTGCGGTATGGGCCTTCCCTCCATTTGTTTTAGTTTACTGGCTGAAGTTTTTGAAGTGATTTTGGTGCAAGTGGTTTTATTCTTTGCAGTTATGTGCAAATACGGAATTGGTTTGACTATCGTAATCATATTTGTATTGTAAGTATTTATTGGTGTTTATTGTTTGATTAAATTGAAAGGCAGTGATGTTTATTCACGCCTGAATATCCTGAATAAGAAAACTTGCGGATGGATTTAAATGGTCTTAACAGGTTTTTGAGAAGCTTGGTCCAAGCTTATACGATTTCCTCCGCAAAAACAGCTATCGTTCATTTCCCATTGACCTTGTTCGGGAGTTTGGCGGACAACTATTGGAATCTGTAGCATGTGTGTGGGACTAAGCTTGTCAATGCTTTAGCTATATTGCTTTTGATTGATGCTCAGAACTTTCATAGACTAAACTCTTATGTACCAATAAGCTTCATATATAACTTTCTAGTATGTTGATTATGTGAGAGAAATTTTAGGCTTTATTATGTTTATATGGGTAAAAAGCTAATATTGGTATTACTTTACAAATAAAGTGAAACATTGGTTATCTTAGACTTCCTGTCGCTTTTCTCTGCAGATATGCACGAGTTACGACTGATTCACACTGATCTGAAACCAGAAAATATTCTCCTTGTTTCTTCAGAGTACATAAAAGTACCAGATTATAAGGTAATACCTCTTGAACCACATGCCTGATAAACTTGCTTTCTAGTCTTGTCCATGATATTGCTGTACACAAGAGCTGTGGCGCTGAAAGAAGATTTTCTTACTGTCAGGTGTTTGTATTACAGTCCTAGTGAATTTATTAGTCTCTTCCTTTTCTTCTGACTCATTAGATCCTCTGTTACATGCATCTGACAATCATATGAATTGTAACTTAATTTTGAAAAAGCAAATGGAAGTCAAAACTTTGCATTTTTGAGGTCTCCTTTTTCCTTGAGCTAGTAATTCCTTTGTAAGTTCTGCTTGTTGATAGTTTGTCATCCTTTCTTGCATTGAAGTTTCTGGTACGCTCAACGAAAGATGGTTCTTATTTCAAGAATCTACCGAAGTCAAGTGCTATTAAGCTCATTGATTTTGGCAGTACAACATTTGAACATCAGGATCACAACTATGTGGTTTCAACACGTCATTACCGTGCTCCAGAGGTTATCTTGGGTAATTGCGGTGTCTTATCAGGCTCTTCTTTCTTTGATTAATTTTACATGAGTTTTATGGCTTCTTTTTGTCATATCATTTTCTGTAGGCCTTGGGTGGAATTATCCTTGTGATATGTGGAGTGTGGGTTGCATTCTTATTGAACTTTGCTCTGTAAGTAGAATTCTAGTCTCTTCTCTGCAATTTATTTTCCCTTTCTTTGTCCTCTTCTTTCCCCCTCAGAGTTAAAATTATATACTCCGTGAAAAACTTGCACAAGACATCCATCTCTAGAACATTTATCCTACTGTACATTCTTGTAAATGGACCGTGGTATTAGCTTTTATGCAGCTATGCTCCACATTATGAAGTCAGTCAACTATGACCTAGAATGTCTATCAGGAGAGCTCACAAATGTTACGATTTTATTACTAATGAGTGATGAGTTAGTCCTAGAAGGATTTTGCAATGAGAAATAATTTAACCATGCCTATGTATATGATCCTGGGGTTGCTCCTTACACCCCCTTTTTTGTCTTTTAATAAAATTTTACTTTTCAAAGGGAAGAAAAAAAGAGAAATAATCTAAACAACTGCATTTGCTTCTGTATGTTGCTTGGTCCATTGGTTTTAACTGCACGGAACTCTTGTTTTGATAACTAGCTTCACCAACTATATATTCTTAAATTTGTTGACTTGTAGCTTTAATCTATTTCCCTTTATTTGTTCACAAACAGGGTGAGGCTCTCTTTCAAACACATGAGAACTTGGAACATCTTGCCATGATGGAACGTGTACTGGGACCTTTGCCGCAACATATGATCATGAGAGCTGAGTAAGATCTTTTCTGCTTATTGATGTGAATAGTTCTTTGCTTATTCTCATATGCAAGGCTCATGGCAATGTCCTATCTTTTACAGTCGCCATGCTGACAAATATTTCAAAAGGGGTACGAGGTTGGATTGGCCAGAGGGTGCAACTTCAAGAGAAAGTATTAGAGCAGTTTGGAAATTGCCTCGTCTTCAGGTAATCTGAAAAGTGTTATTTGGAAAATTTATATGGTGTATGTCTTTGTTGTCTCTTTTAATCTGCAATGTAAGGTTTCCAAAAAGTCAAAATTGTTCTAGTACCTCTGGATGGGCAAATGGATTTGTTCTGCATTCTTTAGATATATTATTCAAAAGTTACTCTTATCATCTTTAAGTTGATTTATTCTGCATTCTTTGTATCTATTGTTCAAATGTTACTCTTATCATCTTTAAGTTGATCAGGTGCTATTATGTCTAGACTTTCTCATTTGTGTGGAACTTCAGTTCTTTGCACTCATTGGCATCAGGAAATAGTTTGAAATGTCCCAAGATGCATGTCAACTCTCTTTGTCATCCATTTACATTTTCTTGTCTGGAACCTTAGCATGTAGGATTCAAAACTCTATGTCTAAAAGACTAAAACCAGAAAATCGTGAAATCTGATAACGCATGCTTGAGTATTTCTCGTGAAATGTATCTCCTTAATGTATGCGTGTCCCCTGAAGTGATATGAGACTAAAATTGGGCACAAGAAAGGATGAAATCAATTTGAGAATTCAGACCAGTTAATTAGTCACCAAGCAACAGGTGATGCATAGTCATCTTGTAAGGGGGTATGGGGACTTGGTGATGTGACATATAAATGCATCTCAAATGGTTATATTTGTTGAAACTTGAGAAAATCCTTGCAAAGCCATGCTGAAGGCTTTTGGCATTGAGTTGTCTGTTGTTATGTTCCATTATATATTTCTTGTTATTAATTTCTTTTGTTTTCTTGTTTAATTATATGATCATGGCGAGAGTTGAATAATGTGGATTATTGTATATACTCTACATTTCTTTTTGTTTCCCTTTTTGGTGCTTGTTACTTGTTATTATCAATGACCTTCTTTCTTGTCATTTTGTGTCGTACTAATTAATTCTTCTGATATTTTTTTTTCTTTTGGTTATATCTTAGAACCTCGTCATGCAGCATGTCGATCATTCTGCTGGTGATCTGATTGATCTCTTGCAAGGTCTTTTACGCTATGACCCAGCAGAGCGTCTCAGAGCAAGAGAAGCTCTGAGACATCCGTTCTTCACGAGGAGGTCTGTCTATCATTTGTAGTTGGAAGTTTTCTTTGAAGCGAGTGTAAATGAGACCGACTGATGAGGTATCCTTCCCTTCGCAAGAATAAAAATTGATGAGAAAGAAGCAAGACATTGGAAAGATGTACTAAAGGAAACTGATAGAAAAGGATAAAACAGAAATGGATTGGAGAAAGAACACAAATATTTGATAGTTATGTCTGGCTTGCATGACTATCCTTGTATAGTTGTTTTGCGGAATTTGTGCGATTGTGAAATTATTGTTTCACAGTGAGAACTCGCGCGAAACTCCAGGGTCCTGTTTCTCGTGTGTTTTCTATTTATTTCTTTATTTCTTTTTCTTCGTTTTTCATTTGTCTCTTTGTGTATGTTGTGGTCTTTGGAAGGTTTTTCATCTTTCATGTCACAACAAGTTCATTACTAGTTTTACTTTCCACCTCCTAGTATGTCGTTTATTTGCAAAGTGAGTGTGTTCACTTATTAATCTCTCTATATGCGTGTACAATGTGGAAGTTGAGATGTTTCAGAATTTTTTCACATTCCTCCACAATCGCTAACCCTACTTTTAGGGATGCACATTCTTGAGGAGCCACCAATCCGTCCAGCGGACTATTAGGAGACGATGTCAGTCTCATTTAAAATGATCAACAACTAAGGGCCTGTTTGTATTGGTTTTTCTTTTTAAGAAAAAAATATTTTTTTTTAAAAAAAAATTATATTAAATTTGTAATAATTATTTGATTTAGTTTTTAAAAAAGTTGAAATTTAAAAAAAATTAAATATAATTTTTTTTAAAAGTTAGAATTTTTAATTTTAAAAAAAATTATTTTTTAAAAATTATTAAAAAAAATATTTTAAAAAAAAAGTCAATTCAAACATGTCATAATTTTGTTTTGGCGCTGCTTCCTTGGGGGAGAAGAAAAAAAAAAAAAAGAAAAACGAAAGAGAAAACAATGGGTCCAAATATGTGCAAACGTAAAAAGCTGGATAAACATTGCAACTGTACAATAATTTTAGTCTTGAAATTTGGTTGTACGGTTTGTCGGGAAGGCTGAATTTGTGCTGCACGCCCAATATAAGTCGCTAATTTCAGTTGCAGAAATTTTTTTGAAAAAATGACTGATAGCGAGACGTGTCACTGTAATGGATTCCATATAGGCCAACGTGGTAGCATCTCTTTGGTTAGATCCATAATCTTTGTGCGATGAACGGCCCAAGGGTTCAACTTTTCCTCAACCCTTGCGTCCCGTATCTTGTACCTGGTAATCAAATGACCAACTATTTCTTCCGCTATCGTTTCTTTTTGTATTAAGATTCAATAATTTGAAGGTGAAGAACGTCACTATCATTTCTAGCTGTAAAAGCATTCTCAACAATGCCTGAGATAGAAATTTATTATATAATAATAAGCCGCTCGTGAGTAGGCTGACATAATTATTTTACTTTAGATCTAATACACCAATTTATTTTTTCAAAAAATGTTTAGCAGTGTTTATTTGGTACTTACAAGCACCTCGATAAGCAAGGGAAAACATCCTCTTTAGGTTATGATGTCTAAAATAAGTGGATAACACTTACTGTTATTTTTGCTTATAGACTATTTGGCTGTATTTGTTTACTTGCTTATGAGCAGGTAAACAACCTTTTAGTCATCTTATTGATTCAAATATTTGAAGGTTTTTCTAAAATTCTCACTTATGTTGAAACTCCATATGAAGATTGAGTAGAATTGTCAATTAAAATCTTTTTTTTCTTTTTTCTTTGGGGTTAAAATATGAACTTCATTCCACAATGTCAACTACAATCTCATGTAGCAACAATTGCCTTCCTATTTGTCGCGCCTTTAAAATGATCAATTCTTATTGACTAATCAACTTGTTAGGCCACCAAATCTGTCAATCAAATTCAAGATTCTAACCGTGAAGAGCTTAAAAGATTATTCATTCTAAACCTACTAAGAAGATTATTCATTCTTAACCTACTAAGATGATTCATTTCAAGCAACAGCAAAATAGAAGAAATAACTCCAGAAACCTTTCTTGATGCAAATTATTTACCTACTAGATTGCAAATTTTTGGGTATTAGTTACGAGGTCTGTTGGATATTATTATTATTATTATGTTTTTGTCACTGACTTATTATTAATTTATTATCTTCCACACTTATATGTTAAGTTTTGTTTTGTTTTGGTTTCTTTAAAACAAATTCCCCACTTGTAACTCAACCTCCCATCATCCACAAGGTTCGAATCTAAGACTTCATTTTTAGAGAAGGTAGTTTCAACTACTTGAATTACCCCTTAATCCAACACTTTTATGTTAAGTTGACATATCAAAAGACGAAATCGTTGAGGCTTCATTTGATCAAGCGTTCCCACTTATTCTCGAAAGATGATCAAGTGATTAGTTTCTTCAAGGAAGAAAACTATGAACAACAGCAAAACTTCAATTGGCGATAAGGCATACAACTTTCTCAATAGGAAAAGCTCTTATAGATGCTAATGGAACTTTCAATCGTTTTGGTGGCTCATGTGAATCTTAATCCTTTTGAAAACGAGACAACGTCGTCATAATTATTCTTCCAGATGTGTCCACATAAAATATGATGTCTAGATAGAGAAAGTTTCTAATTATGGCGTTTATGTAGCTATCTTGAAAAAGTTGAAGAGGACGTCTAGTATTTCTACTGCTGTTAAAAAATGGGTTGAAATATTGAATCAAAACGGAACATCTTCATGAATTTTCTTTTTATTTCAATTTTTCTTTTTTGAATTTTAATCTGTAAAAGTTTTCGTAATGGACCCACAATCATCTCTACTTTGGGCTAGGCAAATACACCTGCCATATACAAAAGATCACCATTACGAATAGCTGGAAGTTAGGTCATATCTTAGCTTGAGATGATGGAGTTTTGTAATTTCTTGTAAATGGTTTTCATGACATTAACAGAAATTTTGCTTACTTTGCCAGCAAAATAATATCTCTACTTTGAGTTACATTAAAATTATTATAACTTTCTTTTATCATCAAAGCTACTAAATCATATCCTAAAACCTTCATTTTCACTATTTTTACTTTAATTTATATTAGATGAAATCCTCGTTTGACAAGATTATATTGGATTATGTTACCAAATTTACAGATTCCTTTAAGAAATAAATACATAATTTGGATTTAATCCACAAAATAATAGTTTTGCATTTCTTTCCACCATGAGACAATCATGTATACATAATTTATAGACTATTGCATTATGTATTAAGATTGGTTTCATATTTTATAAGGGTAAATTATGTCATAAATCCTGAAAGTCATCACTTATTTAAATTAGTCCGTATTATTATAAGATATTTAACTTATTTCAATGTTTTACAAAAAAGATCAAATTAGTCCCCCGATATTTTTAAAAGTTCAAATTAATTATTAGTATTTCACAAATATAATCGGATTGGCTCCTATTAGTTCATAATATTCATATTAGTCCCCAAAATTTTACAAATTTATTCAAATTATTTCAGAAAATGAGTTATAAAAAGAGATATAATTGAATAACTTTGTGAAATATTGAGAATTAATAAGAATGTTTTTCAAGTAATGGAAATCACTAATTTAACTATATTTCTTAAACATTAAAAACTAGTTTGGATATGTAAAAAAATAAATTAAAAAAATGATAATATTAGAGACTTTTTTGCGATCAATCTTTAAAAAAATATTTACAGAGTGTTGGATTGTGCATTCAGATTGGTATCATACACAGAAGCATTTAAACCTTTATGGTTGTTATCCAATAACATGAATGATGACCAGGGTATGATATCCATTTTTGTCAGGGACCTACTTGACTTATTCTTTTAGATATCTTCTCTAGAATATCAAAGAATCTGTGACAATTATTTTGCACTTAATTTTTTATATTAAAGTTTCAGCTTCACGTGACATCCATACTTCATATTTATTTATTCAATTCATCAAAGGTATTTTAGGGCAAGGTGTCATCAATTATTTGTAATCCATTCTCATCCTTTTAAAGGATAATGCAAAACCCTATCGATGCACAAGCACTAGGAATAAAACAAAGGTTTTTAGATTTGGAAACTTTTGGCTATACAATATTGTTCTTAAGTATGTAACCATGAGATCAAGGTTATGGGCAGATACAATCTTTTGAATAACTACATAAAAGTTAAATGTGTAAAGTTCTCCTTATATCTTGTTTCGTTATTTCTAATTAGACATCCATAATTTTATTATTCCACGAAAATTCTACTTCGGAATTTAATGCGAACAATGAATCACTGCTAAAAATTGACATTTTAGAGACAAAATTTGAGACAAAAATTTTCCGTCTCAAATTGAGATGTATTTGAGACGAAAAAGGAACGACCTTTTTAAACAAAAGTTTGATAATATTTGTAGATGGATTTGAGTCAGAATTTGTGACACAAAGCCATCGCAAAATTTGTCTCAAAAGATGGAAATATAATAATAGCTACCGAATTTGTGACAGAATTTGTGTTGCAAATATTTGAGACGGGTTTTGTGATGATTTTTTCTTTTGCTAGTTTTGAAACGGAATAGAGATGGAATATATATATTAATATTTGAATATTTTTGAGATGGAATAGAGACAGAATTTTTTTATAATTTTATTAAAAATTTTTTAGACGGAAATTCGATTTGAGTATTATTCAACATAGGAAAAAAAATATTTTGAGATGGAATCGAGACGGAAATTTTAAAATTTTTTTACTTATTTTGAGACAGATTAGAGATGGAAATTTTTTACTTATTTAAAATTGAACGAATTAGAGACGAAATAGAGATGTAATTCTTTTAAAATTTGTTTATTTTATTTTTGAGACGGATTAGAGACAGAATTTCTATTACAAAACTTGGGAATGTTGGGACGGGATAGAGATGATTTTTGTAAATTAGAAATTATTAAATATGAGAAGTAAATCTTTTGAGACGGAATTGAAATTTAAAATTGTTAAAAATTTAAGATAATTTATCATTTGAGACCAAATAGAGATGGAAATTTGGTGACAATTATAATTTAGTAAATTTTAAGACAGAACAGAGACATTATTTTAGATTAGAATTGTAAATTATTAAAAATTAACATCAAATCAAGATGTTTAGTTTTATTTTATAATGTATGCCGCGGTACGATATACAAAATTAGATATGTGTAAGTTATACTTAATAATGTGGACCCACTAATTAGTTATGACCTAGGTATAATAAATGTGTAAGTCACATTGGATAATGTTCACTAATTATTTATGATATATATATAATATCTATCAACAAATTAGTTACTTAGTCATAGAAATTTTGAATGATTAACTAAATATATATATATATGTGTGTGTGTGTGTTTGTTTGTGTATTGTATTTATATCATAAAATAAGTAAAAAATCAAAATTAGTTATAAAAGGGAAAAAGTTTTTCGAAATTGTTTGACTATAAGTGCAAGAAATTAGAGGTGAAATAGAGATGGAGTCCCGTGAGAGACAAGCGTTGGGTTGGGGGTGGGGTTTATAAAAAAATTATTCTTTATTGGCATAAATATTAAATTACTAGAAAATATTATCCAAAAGAATAAAATAAATCAAAATGATGAATAATTTAGATTATGGAGATAGTTAACTTGAATAAAAATATAAGACTTAGGTTGTACACTTTTACAATTTGCAAATTCCTAAGAGCTCTTCCATATTCCTTTTCTTTTGCTCTTCATATTCTGCAATGTGAAACACATTTCCCTTAGCTTTTCAAATGCATTTTTTTCTAATGTTTTATGTTTTCATTTTCTAATTCTTTTGTAAAGCATCAATATTTCTATTATGTTGCTCCTTTGAACCTTTTTATGTTATTATTATTATTATTATTATTATTATTATTAGAGACAGAATAGAGATTAATTATATATAAAGGAAAAGTAATATGAAATTATTTAACCACAAGTAAAAGAAATTAGAGGTGAAATTAAATAGAGATGGAATTCTAATTAGATATGGAATAAAAATGAAATATACGTCTCTAATCTTTTAAATTTTTTCAAAATAAAAATGGTGGTAAAAACTTAAAAGGGGCAGGAAACATTTAGGCCGAAACAATGTCATATCTGCAATTAAAACGACGTCATTTTGATCTTGGCCAAAAATGATTTTAACATTTTCACTTTTATTCATTGGTAAAAACAATTTAACCCTAACTTTTTCCCCATTTCCTCTCCCGTTACTTACCGTCCTTGTATGCTCTTTCTTCTCTTCTTCTTCTTCTTTTTTTAATAATTTTTTGCTAAAACAAGTTTGCATTTCGCGTTTGAATTTTGAACAGGCCTAGCAATTCCACGCTTACAGGCTAGTTCTTCAAAATTTATCGCGTGAAATAAAGTTAGGCAGCAAAAAGGTACTACATGCTTGATTAATGGGTTTATGTAGTATTTATAGAGGAGATTAAAGTGGTGGCATGTGATTGGCTCAATATAATAATATGATGATTAAAGTGGTGGCTTAATATAATAATCACTATAAGCTTTTCTTTGGTTTGGATTTGGATAACAATATGTAGGCAGCTTATGGCATCTTTAGATAATGGTGAGATTTTATTATGTGACTGGGATATATCTATATTTTTTGTGTGATTAAATATATTCCGTATCTTTAGAGAATGTCCATGTGAAGTATTCTAGTGGTTTGGCATTCTTTATGCCTTAAAAAAGATGGTCACTGTATTAAGTTAATCTAGTAAAGAAATTCTCTCTTTAGTCTATGTCGATAATGGTGAGATTTTAGTAACGAAATAAACGAAGATTCAATGCTTTCAAATAGAAAAGTATGATTGAGCTACCCTTTTGAAGATTTTATTCATCTTTTTGTTCACCTATCTTCTAGTTGATATTTTCTCTAGATAAATCTGGTTTTATTGTCAGCACCCTTTTCTTAGATAACTCGTCTTGTAAAGAAATCATTTTTTTAATGTGATTACTTAAACTATTTTTCCTATTAATGATCCTGGACCTGAAAATATTCTGAAAATATTGTAAGTCAAACAGTACAGAAAGGGTTCAATGAATCAATTTATTTTTGCTACAAGTTCACTTTTGCGGATATGATCTGCCGTTTATTAAAATGTGATTGCTTTACGTAATTTTCTTCATCATATAATGCTCAGTCTAACGTATCCTTTCACTATGTCTTGATTATCTTGAGCTTGACTAATTAAGCCTTCATTAAGCCATTTCACAGAATATTAAACATTTAATCTTCTTTCTTTCCCTAATGTAATTAGGCCTTTTGAATTACCTATTCAATGTAACTAATCATAACTAAGTGTACATGTACATTCGAGTGTTTGAAGGAAGCAAGTATCAAAGGCTTTCTAGTTGTAGTTCTTCTGGAAAATACTTTCTTCTAGTTCATAATAGTATGGAAATTTATGAAATCTCATACAAAATGCTAGCTCATATAATATTCAACGTTAATCATGACGCCAAGAACTTTGATTCGGCTCAAGTTTCTAAACTTTTGAAAAATGGAACCAGTGTGCTTTGGATGCATTTACATGCTTTAATTTCAAGCATTGCCCGGTGGCCTTATCACAGACACCTTCCTTCACAAAGTCAATGTAAAAAGAAAGACAATTTATATTTCCGAATAGCTATCATGACCGTGTTTAGCTGACTAAATCTAGCAAGATACAACTTGGTTAGTTTGGTTTCACCATAACCTTGATGAGATGGTAATTGATTTAATAGGGATTAGTAGATATTTTTGAAAAGTAGGGATTGGTGGATATAATTTGTCTTTGGTTTCTGACTTTGATAGTATTACTTTTTGTGATTTACCTTCTCTGCTAATTTTTTAAGTCAAAATTAATATATGTGTTTTTAATTTATAGACCTCATGAGCAACGACAAGTTATAGATGTATCGACATAGACCCGGAGGGCTCACAAGTCCTACATTTGAAAATGGGGTAAAGCAATTCTTGGATTTTGCTTACTCACAAAGACACAAAATAGTGACTAGAGATGGTCACATACATTGCCCACCATGTGCAAAATGTAGGACTGTAAAAAGACATCCTCTAGATGTCGTAGAGTTGCACCTATACAAAAAAGGTTTTGTGAGTCATTATACAATGTGAGATTGCCTCGGTGAGGGTTTCCAATTCAAAGAACAAGTTAGAGAAACATCATCTTTGACAGTTGATGATCAGGATAATGTTTTGAGGTATAGGGATATGGTAATTGATGCTGCTGGCCTTCATTTTGATTAGGTGCATACCCTCATGGGTAATGATACTTGAAGGCACAATGGAAAGAGCCATACACTAGTTGGAAAAAGGACATTTCGGATTGTGTGAAGGATGAACTCTTTGAAAGTTCTGGGTAATTAATTTGTTAGTTTATATGTTGAAACAAGTGTCAACATGTTTATACTCCATGAGTTAAGTTTCTTAATTTTCTCACAAAATATTTCAAAAAAGGTGGGGGAAGCCAGAGTTCGATAAACCCCAAGTAAGAGTTGCATATGAGTCTAGCATTAAACCTAGATTTAGATAGATCTTACATCTGGCTATGAGAAAGTCTTTGAAGCTCGCCAAATTCGACATTGTATTTGACATGAAGGCTTATAACCCAAGTAATTTTGATCTAGATGTTTGGAAGAAACTAGTGGATAACTATTATTGTGATGGTGATAAGTTGAAGAAGTCAGAGCAGAATAGGAAGAATAGGATGACAGTGGTTGACGGTAGCATTTCAAAACATACTGACGATTCTGCTCCATTTTGTAGGCATAAAGTGAGGCTGGTTAGTATGTTTAAAATTTTAAATAAATCAAATAACTTTTATGCAATGTTATTATGTTATTACTTTTAAAATAATATGGACAAGCAAAGGCGAGGAAGCATCTGATCTCTGAGATAGAGTTGTACTTGGAGACACACAAGCATAAGGATGGAAATTTCGTTAATGAGCGGTCGAAGAAGGCATATGAAGCTTATAAGTCATTTGTGGAGGAGAAATATGGCACAATGGTCACAGCTGAGAGTGTATGGGACGGGAATTGTTAGACAGATGCTATAGGCCAACCCTTTAAAGGTCGTGTATATGGCCTTGGTGCATGTGATATTGATAAAGTGCTTGGCATAGATGCAAGATCTACCTTATTAGACAATTCGGTATTAAGGGCTGAGCTCCAATCAACTAAGAAAAAGCTACATTCAACAAAGGAGAAGCCTAACTCAACTACAGCAGAACTCAACAAATTGAAAGGCTTTACCCCACAATTAATCTCATCTTATGTTGATGAGAGACATGCTGGGCTTGGCATCACCTTAACTCCAATGCTTACTGCTCCTACTCATGCTTCTATAGATAATTAGCTATGTCTCTTTTCACTTTATTTGACAATTAGTCTGGATGATTTTATATTAGTTTTAATTTTAGTGAAATATATAACTGTGTAATGTTTTTATTTTGGTGAACTGTCTAACTATGTTATGGTGAATTTGGCACTATGTTGATGACTTAATGGTTTAATGAAATGTATGGTTGATTAGGTGTAGGGTTAGTATGAGTTACATTGTATTAGTTGAATGGTATATTGGCAGAATGGAAAAGGGTATATGCCTTTTATGAGTTGTAGTGGTTGAATGGATGGATTGATATATAATTATTTGACTAACTTAACAGGTATGGTAACAAAGTGATTAGGTAAAATATTTTTAAAAAGAAACATATTAGAGACGGATTTGAGATGAAAATTATTTTAGTTAAATTGCATTAGAGACAAAATTGAGACGGAATTTTTGGAAAGACGTGGCAAGGTTTGTGATGGAATAGAGACAGAAATATTTAGAGACAAATTAGAGGTGGAACATTTTGTAAAATTCTTTGATATAGTTTAAGACTAATTCAAGACAGAAATTTCGTCTCAAATTTGAGAAGGAATTTTCTGTCATAATATTTCATCAATAACAAAATGGCTTTGATGCAATTAGAGACGGAAATTTCAGTGACAAAATAGAGACGGAAATTTGAGACGGAATATTCTGTCACAGTATGTTGTCAGTAACGAATTTTAACAAAGTGCTTGAGACACAATTTGAAACGGAAATTTTTCCGTCTCAGATAGAGAAGGAAAATTTTCCGTCTTAGATAGAGAAGGAAATTTTTGTCTCAAAATTTGAGACAGGATTTTTTCAACAGAAATTTTTTGTCTCAAATTCTGTTGCAACAAGTTTTAAAACTAAAATTTACATGTTTGCAATAGAATTTTTTCGTCTCTATACTGTAAGTTTCAAGTAGTGAATGTATCTCTTTGGCTCACTTCTAGTTAAGCTGCAAAAAGATTGCAATTAGAATTGTGATGATATTTTGATGAATAAAATTTAGAACTCGCAAACAAACAATTAAAAGGTGGAAACAAAAGAGAAAAGAAGACAACAGTTGAAAAACAAACGTTGACAAATCTTAAGTAGAAGCCAACCTTGATCGGTGAATGTGAGATGCAATGAGAAGAGAATAACCGTAGGTGAGGGCAGTGGAATAAGACGCCACGGCAATTCCTCGTGCCGTTGATCTCACTAACCGTGGGTTTTCTAGTAGGCCCAACAGAGTTTGTTGGCCTATGGGGACCTTTTGGTTTCATTAAGAATAGATGTGGGCCCATTACATGACGTGGACACTGTCGCACTACCACGTCTGAATCGGCTGCAAATATGTTAAAGGCAGAAATGGTAGCTTCAGCAGAAGGATTAGAAAGAGCGTGGAGATAAACATAAATGCTCTTCGATAAGTACACTACTAGACTTAACCCTGGCAATGAACTGAAAAGATACATATTTTCCATAAATTTTATAATTTATGACATGATAAATATAAATATATTTTGTAATATTTTAATAATTTTTATATTAGAATTACCACTTCATCTAATAGTTATTGTATTTAACACGTCCCCCAACATATATGGTAATTTATTTAAACTTACACGTAAATAATTTAATATTTTTAAATGGGTGACAGTGAGTTTTGGACCTAAAAGTATTTGGTTTTTAGGCTCTGATAACATATTAAAGTTACTATTTTATTAAAAACTTAAGTTTGTAAAAAGGATTTGGTTATATTTTATTGTACTTAACACATTACATAGTTGAAAAATGACTGACCTAATAAATAGAAAATCTCCAAACACAAATATTATTACAAATCTTAAATCAAATATTGGTCTATTCATGGAAAGGTCAAGCAAGTTATGATAAATGATAGACAAAAAAGGCAGAAAGGTGCAAAATAGTGGGCACCAGAAATAATATATACCCACATAATTAATAAACTGAAACATATTAGTTAATAATATATTAATTAAGAATATATACCCATATAATTAATTTATTCAAAACATATTAATTAAATAAACTAAAACAAAGTACATTTTTTAATATAGTTAGCATAAAAGTTGATATATTATTGAAAAACAAATCAACCAAATTGATTTTTTTTCCCTTTCCGCAAACATTAAAAATTAAGTAAATCACTTTTAATATAATAAAATTAAATTAACACTTTTAATAAATAATAAAGACCATATGTGAAATTCTTTCTAACTATTCTAACAAATTCATTGAATTCCTAAGATGATTCCAATGGACAAACTCCCTCTTGATTGGACTTGCAATATCTGCGGAGAACTTACCACCATTGTAATGAGGGACCAAACACGTACTGGGATGGGTTGATCTCTTTTTTCAATAATAATTTTTTTTATTTTGACGGATCAAGATTTTTTTTTATATTAAGCCTTCTTTTATATTGATGCAAAAGAAATCTTGAATATGTATGGATAGAAAGAAAACATTTCGATCATTCATGTTAAATCTTCCCAAAAAGATTTTTTCTCTCACGTTATTTACTTTTTCGAGATTTGTCGTATGAATGATTAAGATAATTTTAATCAATACATTAATAGTTGAAATAATTTTTTCATATTAATATAAGAGAATTTATAATATGAGAAGATCTTGATGACTCAAAATTAAAATAATAATAATAATAATAATAACACCACGAGAGCTTCGGAGATAGATCATTTCTTACCCCTGTGAATCTACTGTGTTATCTAAATTCACTATTTTTATGACCTTGGCACATTTAAAAAGGAAAATAGAAGGAAATTAGAGGTGTGGGCCCACAGCATCACGTGGACATTGCCTCGCTGGACACGTCCCAACAAGGAACGGCTGCTTGATAAAATCTTCTGTAATCCCCTTCCAGCCAATCATTGCTCTCGTCCCACGTGGGACTTCTGACCCCACCACCCAATTACATCACCTGATCACTCCCCTCATTTGGTTATTATTTTAATATTAGTTCTCACATCATAATTCTACACAAACATTATTATAACAATGACAACATTTGTGCTTACAGTGCCTGGACGTACCATTCAACCAACATCTTCAAACATGGTCATTGCCCTAAACAATTTTGCTAGCTTTATTTATATACTACTGGTCTCTTCATTCACCATCGCCCCTCTTTTTTCTTCTGCAACTTTCTCAACCCTTGGGTGGAAATTCTAGTTTCTTCTACCAAATTACATAGTCGTTCCCACACCGATGTCTTAAGTTCATTTTTTTGACTTTCCAAGTTGTTGGTGTTTATTGGTGATTGCTGTTTTCGACGTTCGTGATTCTGGTCGTAGATTTTTCGATCTATATGATACTTAATTCTTGATTTATTGTACGTTTTCAATACAAAATCAACCTTTTGGCTTCTTGGGATTGGAGAAAACTATGGGGGAGTCTTCTGCTCAGTACATCCATTTGGTAAGTACATCTTTTGATTTTGTTGATTGGATATGTGTGAAGAATTTAAAAAAAAAAAAAAAAAAACAAAAGATTGATATAGATGGTGTTAATATATGTGTGCAGGTGCAGCATCTTATTGAAGAGTGCATCATTTTCAATATGAGCAAAGAGGAGTGCATGGAAGCTCTTTCTAAACATGCAAACATCAAACCGGTCATCACTGCTACAGGTTTTTCATAGCCTCAATACATCTCTTTTATATATATATATATATATATTAGCTCGGTGGAAACAATTTTTTTTTTACTTAAGATCTTCTCAAATAGAAATAAAAAACAAAATAATTAGAAAGATTGTTAGAATCACACCTTTTTAATAGAATAATGTAGAAAGCGATTAGCTTTGTCAGTATTAGGACAAAAAGTCGAAACACAAACACATATATGTGTGTGTATATGTATATTATATTTATCTGTGTGAATAATAATAATAATAATAAAAGTAAGAAGATAGGTTTATAGGAACATGGGTTTTAGACATTAGTCAATTCCAGTAGTACTAGTAATTTTATCTTCTTCCTGGAGAATAAAGTACAAGGGTTAGAACGTTCTCGATTGATTCTAAAGCAACTTTATATTTACTGAAAATTTTGTTCCCCGTTCTATTGTATTACTATATATAATAAATCGTTACTTAGTTTAGTGGATAATGAGCATGCTGATTAATTAGGGCATGATATGTATAGCAGGTTTATTTGTATTAAAATGCTTATGTTGATATGTATATATATATATTTTTTTTTTTTATTTATTGTGGAAATGTTTTGCAGTTTGGAAGGAGCTAGAGAAGGAGAACGAAGAGTTTTTCGAGGCTTATTCGAAGAGTAGGGTAGAAAAAGCACATAAAAGGGAGATGAGCCAAAGAATCCACAAGATGATCTTGGATTCTTCGGAAAAAGATTCCAACAACAGTGACTAGGTTCATTCAATTACTCAGAAAACGATATTTTCAGTGCGTTCACCTCTTCTTTTGCCACACCTTAATAATGTAATATTTCGTTATTCCAACTTAATTAGATTAGGAATGTCAAATTTTAAGTACAACCTTAAAGATAAATCTTAATGATTTACTCAAACTCGAAACCTATAATATAACATGACTTTTTCCGTGTACATATATATAATATATATACATATGTATATATATGTCTTCGTTGGAAAGTGTGACAATGTCAAACAAGTCGGTGCAAGGAACCCTTGACACGTGATGACACGTGGCGGATGTCAAGTTGCTCCTGTGCTCGTGTGTTTTTCTGTGAATTTGTAGTGTTCACTTTCCATTGATGATCTTTATGCTTTTCATTTTTGCGCTTTGAAAAGTTGGTAATGTAGACAAATATTTTCTTGCAATAAATTGAAGCGTGGAAGGGGGGACCATTTGGAAAGGGCATGCACGATGTTGAGCCTTTTGTATGCATCTGTAGCAACCTTTGTCATTTGATAGTGCATGTGAGATGGCAAGTAGTATAGCAAAAGGAACTCTACCAAATCATGTATATGTCTCTATGTACAACTATTCAAGCTTAGTTGTCTCTGGTGTTATCAAGTTGTGGATGGCATTACTTATGCCTATAGCATTTCAATTGTATTGTTAACATCATACTTTTGTTGTTTGCATCTCATGTTGTAATTAACCAAAAAAAGAAAATTAACATTTTATTACATAAGTATCACGTTTAAATGGAATCACTACAAAAAAAGTATGTAAGAGGCGAAGTGCTGCTCATATGGCGTCGACTTTTTTCCAACACTGCCTATGTAAAATTTTAGAAAAAGAAATCACACCGTATTTCATCTATGATCCAAACCTTGAACCTTTCTTCTTGTAGCACTCTATAATCATATAATCCACCAATCAAGTTAAGAATACATTCATTCATTATCTATGTATTACCTGAACCCTTGCTTATATCATAAAATCGTCGATTATTCCTCATTATTTTGTAGTAAAAATGTTGCCTATTATTGGGTTTTTTTTTTTTTTTGTAGTGTAATTGACTTGTTTTAAGAGGAAGAATTTACAAAGTAAGATGTAAGGAATAAATGATGTCCCAGGGTACTCTTCCTTTTTGTTTGTATCTACTATTTTAGAGGTAATTGTGGTTGGGTATGAAAACAAATAGATAATGACCTCAATTAAGCTTAATATAACCACATCGATTATGCAAGCAGGAGGAGTTCATCATTTGTTTTTCAATTGAAACGAGATTACAACATACAATTTGACAATTATAAAACTTGTTTTTTAATTATTATTTTTTTATAGAGTTGTTTTTTAATTATTATTATTTTTTTATAGAGAGACTCTCTTAAGTTTTTTTTTCTTTCAAAATTTTAATTTTTTTAAACCAAGTTAAATACTTTTTTTTTTTCTAAGAAGTAACTTTTTATTATAGAAGTCAATTCAAATAGACCCTTAGTCAGATTAGTGGATACCTCACTTGTCCCCGATTGAATCAGCCCATGAAGCAAGAAGCTTGAATCCAGCAATTTTAATTGCTCATTAAACAAAATTCCTTTAATTCAGAGAAATATTTCACCTTTATTTTTTCTTTTTTTTGCTGGAAATATTGTTCTATTGATGGAGAGAGGATGACATATATGAAGATATTATCATCTTCTCTCTCTCTCTCTCTCTCTCTCTCTCTCTCTCTCTCTCTCTTAGTATTGGAAGATCGATTTGTGGTATGGCAAATTTTCCCCCAGTGTTTTATTCGTTTAAACTATATAAAACACATAACCCAAAAAGAGATACTCTACAAGACACCAAAACCAAATTGTTATCAGGCCCAAACATTATTCGCACTTCATGGAGACATTAGCCCACCAAAATTGAGCCCTAAAACCAAACACTGAGGGCCCACCAAATCTATCCATCCCAAGTCGTCGACCTTGCTTATAATTATGAGCGAAAATCGTAACCGAATAATAAACACTTAAGAAAGGCATGCAATTGTTTTTATATTACAATCATGCGAGAGTTTTTATTATTATTATTATTATAGTTTCTTTTTTCCTTTGTTTCTAATTGACTAACTATTACTTTAAAACTAGGCATTTATACTGATAACTGGTAAAGTTTAGTAGTTTTGTATTTATACGTAATTTTAGCTCCTAATCAAGTATCATTTTTAATTTTCTTATCTGATTTGAAATGGCCATTTGCGCTAAGTTAATGAGGTTTAATTGTATTGATCGTGGTGTAATTTACTAATCCGTCATACCTATGCATATATGTGTGTGTGTTTACGTCAAGTGAATTTTGTGGTTAATCTATTTCGTGAAGTAGCTGGTAGAAAGTGACCCAACGTTATTGCTAAGTTCGACCCAACAAAAAAAAGAAAGAAAACTTTACTGCTATGGACTTTTAGAGGGATATATTTGTTACTTGAAAATCATTTGCAAATTAATGTCAGCAAAATCTATTAAGCATACAACATTTTTTGCTATCTATTTGACTTCTGTGGAAGAGTCAATGAAAGTGCATTAGATCTACCGTGGTTATTCAAAAGTGCATTGAACCCCTATGGTCTAAAAATTTATCATAACCCCCTTATGGTCCACAAAAATGCATCAAACTTCTTGTCATTAAGAAAACCATTATCTTTAACCATGATTATTTGAAATTACTCAAACTACCCTTCTTTATGTTATAAAAGAAATATTGCTAAAAGATTTGAACCCTCAACCTTAAATTAAAACAATAAATACTGTAATCAACTAACCTATAAATAATTTATGGTTTAACTTAATTTTAGGTTTATTTATATTAGAATATATAATGGTATTTTTTAATGTTAAATATTTTTAACAACATTTCTAAATAAAAATCAAACTCAAATTAATTTGAATATTTGAACAAAAATAAAAATTAATCTATATACCCACACTGTGTTTTATATCAAAAATTTTAGCAACATTTCTAAATGAAAATTAAACATAAGCTTGTTGGGGTAACAGATTCTCCATTAATTTTAATTCTTTTTTAAAGTATAAGGATATTCTTAGTTTGAAAATTAATTAATCCCTTAAGAAAATAAAAAAAAATTATGCATCAATATCAAATTGTGTCATAACCAGTGTTATATGTTATAAATTATCAGATTCGCCATTGGACTCATTCCTTGTAATATCACAGGATCTTTTGTTATTACTACGATTTTTTTTGTATAGAATTAACGTGAGACGAAATATTTCTCATGAACTGAACTGTTATCCAGGTCATTTGATTCTTCGATGAAGTTTATATTTATATCTCGTGCAGTGGCGCTTGGATGTTAGTACGTGAGTGTCCTGTTAGCATCTGATTGACGAAGGCAAACTTCCGATAATAGTATGGGGGTAAAAATTATTTTTTCTTTTTGTGTGTTCAAATTAATTTGAGGTTAATTTTTATTTAGAAATATTGCTAAAAAAAATTTGACATGAAAAACACATTATTATATCATTATATGCTAACATTAAGTTAAAACATGAATTGTTTATAGGCTAGTTGGTTAGAGTAGGTTGAAGGTTCAGATCTTTTTAGCAATATTTTTTTTGTAAAATAAAGAAGGGTAGTTTGGTAATTTTGAACAATCATGATCAAAGATAATAATTTTTTTAATGGCATTGCAGAGGTGTTTGACGCACTTTTATGGACTATAGGCAAGTTATGAGAGACTTTTTAGACCAAGAGACATTTCAGTACATTTTTAATTAACCATAAAGGGATCTAATATATTTTACCCAAAAATTTATTTGAATGATAATTGATTTTCAATTAACAAAGGTGCGCCAGTAGAAATCATTACGTTAATTGCTAACAGCAATGCACTTTGGAAATCTAGACCGCTGTTATGTCACAAAAATATGCTTATACTGTCTCAAATTATGCAAATTGCTTTCGAACATGTAGGAATACAAACATCTTAAACTAAAAAGAATATATATATATATATATATATATATATGCTTAATGTTTTAGACCGGGCCCACAGTAACTTCGTGGATTACTTAGGTATCTCCCCAAACAAAATTAATAGCAAAAGATGACCTAAATCTAAGGGAGAATCAGGTCTTCATAGTTCGTTTACATAAGCAAAAACATATATAGAGTTTACTTACATAGTTATTAACTTCCTAATAATTTCTAGTCACACAATACATTCATTACATATTCTTGACATACTTCACCGCCATCCATGCTTATCTGCTTCGAGCTTTGCTTTTCGTCTTCTTGATTCTCCAATTTGTCCAACAGAACTTGAATTTGTTTCTGAATCTTGGAGTTCCCTTCTCCAGGCTTTTTTGATTTATTCCTAATTTGGATAACTGAAAAATATTACTCTACTCTGAAAAAGTATCAGGTACCTAAATACGATATAAATTTTTTAGAATAGAGAAATCTCACTCAATTATATTTTTACTGAAAAAGTGGAATTGAGAAAAGTGAAAATAATTATCATCAAATATTTGTATATGCAGTAGCTACTATTATGATGAAAAGTGAGGATCATAAATTGAACTCCATCTAAAGATGTTGACGTAAACATATTTGGCCAAATATACAAAAGACGCAATCCAAACATATCTAAGTGTTTTAACCCATATTGGTCAAACATATTGCATATGAGATTAAGGTCAAACATATTGCATATGAGATAAAGGTCAAACATATTGCATATGAGATTAAGGGAGAGTGCGATATAAACCAATCCCATAACATATATGTTTTCATATAGCGGATACAATCATACTAAACTGCCAATTTTTGAAAAAACTTTAATATATATGTCTTATAAATGTCAAACAACACATGCATGTGTTTCATGAGTATGATATTTATATACAAGTTACTAGAGACGTTTGAATCATAACTCTCCGGAGAAATACATTCAAAGCTTCTTGTATGTCAAATTTCAATAGGATAAGTATCTTAAAATAAGATCATTCCAAACACATTATAAGTCTTCTAGAATTTCTGATAGACCAAACTGATTTCTGTTTTTTTTCTTTTTCTTTTTTTCCCCGGTTCGATTTTTTTATTATTAGAATCTTTAAAAAAAAATTGATACGGTATGATTCGGTTGGTCAACCCTCGTGTTTAATAGAAAGCTTAGACATGTTATTGATGTTGGATTGAGAATTAAAGAATTTAAAGATATGTAGAATATTTGATTATAATTTCTCCATTATTAGTGTTTTTGTTTTGATGAATTTGGATCCCTTCCTATTAACTTTAATATTTCCGTGCTGTATTTGGTATTATCACATTTGTTATGTTCTGCCTTGCACAATGTCAACGTCATTCAGTATTCTTTGGTAACTGTGTGACATTTTTCGTTATTAAATTCTTATCGATGAAATTACTTTTTACCGACCAAAAAAGAAAATAAAAAGTCCGAAAGAAAGTTTTATTGATCTTATTATCAAGATTTAAGGGCCAGAGACTTCGGATCCTAATTCCTTCTATTAGCCCTTTGCAAGAATCTTCTGTACCATCCACGTTATTAGCAGAAGTAGATTTATATGGAAACCAATAAATATATTGATTGATTAATTAATTTTTTCTTGTTTCAACATTTGGATAGAATTATTGCACTACATGCAAAGAATTATTTTTTTGGGGTCACGAGAGAAATCTAACTAGCAGAGCACGACCGTTAATACACTTATGGAGCCCTAACACTAACTGATAAATCCTGAGTGTACAACGCATCTCCTGTACTATGCTACAAGTAAGTCAAGGTCACTTAACTCAGAACGATGGACTGAATTTAAACCCGAATCATGAGTCTTATCTATCTCTATCTCTTACTGTTGGGGTATCCTTGGGAGACGCGGAGAATGTTCTTTGTATGCTACTAGCTAAGGAAAGATAAGACATCTCTTTTTTTTATTATGAATAGCTACTTATGGCTATTAACATGTATATATTGCCATTACAGACTAGAAAGAGAAAGGAGGGGGGGGGGGGGAGGGGAATGACAAGACTTCTTTTAAAGACAAAAAGGAAAAAAAAAGCGTAAATTGCAACGGATTCCCTAGCTAATTTTTAAATTATAGGTGATAAAAGCACACTTATGATAGAACACAGGCTAATTTTTAAATCACAGAGGATAAACGCACACTTATTGCAAAACATAGGCTAATTTTTAAATCACAAGAGATAAACGTACATTTATAACAAAACACAGGGCGCTTGTACAATGTGCCCAAAAGAAAAATGAAAGTCGTAGTGCCAAAGCTCACTTGCACAAAACCATACATATCTACATGTATCAATTAGTTCTTCAAGTAAAAGAAAATTGAAGAACGAAATATATCCTTTGAAACCCAACAACGTCTCACCACAGAATTACTTCTCTTTTATATTGAGATTTTAGGACATTTTTCTCACAAGTGAAGCAAATAATGGTAGGGTGCGGCCTTTTTCTCTGGCATTTTTCTCTATAGAAATAGAAACATTTTCGAGTTTCATTCGCCACCGCTTGTCCCCATTGTTTGTAAAATGAAATTCCATAACGTTTTTGACATGCAAAACGCAGTTTGCCCAACAAGTTATGATGCAAGTTGCAAAATTATAAACGATCAGCTGAGTCAGTGGCTGATTATGAATCTTCCATGATCACTTACCTTATTATTTAGAAAATGATTTACTTGATATTCATCGTTTGTAAAATTTGTCAATTTGATCTTTACTATTTCAAAGGTGACATATTCGATCCTTGATTTTATAAAGAGTGTCAGTTTGATCTTTATTTTGGCTTTCAAAAGTAATCATGTAACTAATACATGATCAATTAATAAAAATGAAATTGACACTTTTTACAAATAGTAAAGACCAAATAAGTCACTTTTAACCGAATATAAAGTGACGCTTTACCCACATTAGCAACCAAATAGATTCACTTTGAAATAGTAGAGACCAAAATGATATTCTCTAAATAATAGAGGCTATTTATGAAAGCGTACAATAATGGATTGCTTATAAGACAAATAATGAACAAGTCTGTGTTACACACGTCAATCAAATTGACTAAAGGATTTTCTTATTAATCCTCAATATTTCGCAAAATCATTTAAAGTAGTCTCCAAAATGAGCAAAACCATACATATCTATGTGTATCAATTAGTTCTTTTAGTTAAAGAAAAATGAAGAACGAAATATATCCTTTGAAACCCAACAACGCCCTCACCCCACAATTACTTCTCTTTTGTATTGAGACTTTACTACATTTTTCTAACAAATTAAGCAAATTTTGAAAAGTCTATTTTTCTCTATAAAAATATTTTCAAGTTTCATTGGCTACCAGTTGTCCCCATTATTCGTCAAATAATGGGCATTCGCTTTATACTAATAATTGCTTTTGAAAATGTAGGAATACAAACATCTTATAAATTAAAGAACATAAAAGTATTAGACCGGGTCCACAGTAACTTCGTGGATTGCCTACGTATCTCCCCAAACAAAATTAATAGCAAAAGCAGACCTAAATCTAGGGGAGAATCAGGCCTTCGTAGTTCGTTTACACACGCACAAAACGTATACACAGTTTGCTTAAATGGTTATCAACTTCCTAATTTCTACTCACGTAACTAATACATCCATTAAATATTCTTGAAATGTTTCGTCGCCGTCCATGCTTTTCTGCTTCGAGCTTTGCGTTCCATCTTCTTGATTCTCCAATTTCTCCAGCAGAAGTTGAATTCGTTTCTGAATCTCGGAGTTCTCTCCTCCAGGCTTCTTCGATGTATTCTTAATTCGGCACAAAACCCATTCTTCAAACTGCATGCACATACACAATATAGCAAATTATTAAAATCTGACCCGTTTTTCTTTTAGTTGATGGAGATAATATATATATATATATATATATATATATACACACACACACACACACTCTACTGGAAAAGAAAAGTAATGGTTGACCAAAAAAAAATAATAATAATAATAATAATTGTGTAATACCTTATCTTTAGAGGGCAACCTGTACTCGTGCATGATCCAGGGCGTTGGAATGCAATCCTTTCGGCTCCTACTTTGATCCTTGAATTGATGAAACTTCAATTGTCTCTTGAAACCAATAATTCGGTGGTTTCCAAGCTTGATGGGTTGTTCTCCGACACCGGCCTTCCACCATCCGCCACCGACTTCTCCACCAATTTCTCTCTTCGGAGTGACACCATTCCCATGCACAGATTTCGTTGCTCGCCTTACGAAGTAATATCCTTCGCCGCACCAATCATCGTTGCCGTGATCTCCAAGCAGCCATGGCTCACGTGAATACACGTCCATCTCCACCACTTGATCATGCGGCAGCTCCAATCCTTTGAGTTTCCTCTCCAAGAGCTGGCAAACTTGTGCGTCCGACGGCTTGAATCGATATCCCACCGGCCGCTGCTGCAATGGACAACCCATGACTTCACCGCCTCCACCGCCAACGCCACCACAGGCCATCATCTCTGATCACGCAGCTGATCTTTTCTCGCACCGCAGAGTGTTTGAAGAATAATTAACAGCAGCTAAAACTAATTAAATGGACGACTATTTATATGGTTAGCTTTCTTGTTCTGTAAGCATTTCCGTTATTTGGATACATGATTAAGCTGGGAGTAGAGTTCTATCTCAACAACAATTTAATCTGGCGGCGCTAATCCTTTTTTCCTTATGCATTAGATAATAGAGTTTTACCCAAACAACATTTCTTTTGGCGGCGCTAATCTTTTCCTTTTTCATGCGTTTTGGCGGCAGTAAGCTGATCTTAATAAAGAATTAAAAATAACAAAATAAAATACAAATAGTATTTTTTATTTTTAATCTTATATTTTTTAAAAACTTTTTAATTTCTAATTTTTTTAGTCTTTTCTTTTTAAGATTTTTATGTTTTTTAATTTTTCAACTCTTTAATTTTTTATATTTTATTTATTTGGCTTTATGTTCTTTTTTTTTTTAAGTTTTCTATTTCTAAAGTTTTATGTTTTTTTGTTCCTAATTTTTTTAAATTTTTTAACTTCCATTTCAAATTTTCCTTTTTGTAAGATTTCTGAATTTTTGATTTTCTATTTTTAAAATTCTTCAAGTTCTTCATTTTTTTTTTTTAAGTTTTTGCTTTTTAAACTTTTAATATGTTAATTTTTCAACTCTTTAATTTTTAGTTTTTAGATTATTTATTTTCTTATTTTCTATTTTTTAAAGTTTTATGCTTCTTATTTTTAAATTTTTTAAATTCTATTCTATAAATTCTCACTATAAAAAACGAGATGTGAAATGTAAATGGAGATTAAAATAAATACATCAATACTTGTACTAGTATTAGTATATAAACTTAATAACATAAACCAATAGGATTGTACGGGAGTAATTCTGACTGGTCCTTGAATTTGTGTGAGGCCCAAGCGATGACGATAGGAACTAGGGGCCATCGAGCTCAACACGATTCAAACACTAAATTAATTAAGAACTCTCATGCATGACATGGAAACAAATTAGGAATGATGTAATTTAGGAGTTGGATCACTCAATAGGAGGGAGTCCTAAAGGAAACAAAATATTAGCTTACCATAACTTAAGCACTAAAGAGGCTATAAGAGAAGAGGGGATGTACAATGAGGCACACGCCCAAATACACACAAATATCTCTAAGAGGGTGTTTGGATTGGCTTATAAAAAAACTATTTAAAACACTTCTAATTTTAAATGACTTTTTTATTGTCAATTTTAAGTAGTTACATGTTTAAATAAAAGTTATAATTACAAAAATAAATATTTACATGTTTGTTTAAAGTGGGTTGAAAAACAAGTTATATAGTTAAAATGACTGTTAAAGACATTAAAATATAATTTAAAAAGGTAAGTATAAGATAAAAGAGTAAATATATTTTAGTAATAAAAATAAAAAGGTAATGATAAGATAGTAAATAATTTAGTCAAACTTTTTTTTTTCAAAGTGCTTAAAGTCATAAAAAGCAAAAGCTAGGGTTGAGCAGCTTTTTATTTTCTACTTAAAGTCACTTAAAAAAAGTATATTTTTAATTAAAACAAACACTTTCATAAGCTTAAATTAGGCTTTAAGTAGGTTTGACCAAAAAAAAAAAATCAAACCAAACACCCTCTTAGTATTTTGATTAGGGGTGAGAATATTTCGTTCTTAATTCAAAAACGAATCCAAATTTGATTGGATTGATAAATTATAATTTCTAATGGATGCAATGTTGCACTTATTAAGGTTCATTAAATAATTTTCTTAATGTAGCAATTTACCATATATAAATATTTTGACATTAAATATAACCCAGCTCCTAAACCATGAGTTAACTTACTATATCACAATTTTTTTCCTTTTAAATCTAAATATTAAACAAATGGTTAAAGTAATAAGGCTTTTCTAATGAGTTCAATGTTGCACATTTTCAGATCCATTAAATGATCCCAAGAAAATAATATAATTTAATTGGTAGGTGCTTATGCAAGTAATTTAATTGATTTTCCTTTTCAAATTGGACGAGAAGGGGAGGAAATCCGAACTTTCATACGGATAAACTTTTTCATCATTTATAGTGCAACTATGATTCGTGCTTATGCAAATAATTTATTATTATTATTATTATTATTTTTTGGAGAAAAGTCTAATGACTTGCATGAGCTAGAGGAAATAAAATGAAAATAAAATAAAAATTAAAAATATGACGACAAAGCCAAAGTCAAAATTAAAAATTCCCTCAATTAGCATATCTATGACCCATAAGAAATAAAATGGAAATAAGAAAAGTGTTGACATCATCTATAACTTGACCGGGAAAATAGAATTAACCATTCTATATTGTGCTACAATTTAAATATTCTGATATTAATTAAAACCCAAGCCCTAAATTATGAGTTAACTCAATATATTTAATTCTAAAATATTTAAATATAGTAAATTGTCATATCAAGGGGATCATTTAATGAACCTTAATGAGTACAATATTGCACCCATTAAAAAAATTGTATTTCAAATTACTTTTTATTATTCTAAGAGGGTGTTTGGATTGGCTTTTCAAAAAGGGGAGAAAGTCATTTTCCCCCATGAGTTGTAGCATAAATCCCAAACTCCCCCATAAAGTTTTATTTTTACCCATAATCTCTCATGAGTTTAATCTTGCCAAACAAAGCCTTATATTAATTAAAGGCACCTTTATCTTTCTTTTTTTTTAATTTTTATAATCCAGAAAACAAAAGAACAAGAAAAAGAAAAGTAATAGACAAAAAATAATAATAAAATTATTCAATAAATGAGTCAATAATAAAATAAAAAATCACAAAAAAATAATTTCGAAGTAAGAAGAAAAAGTTCCAATACACATTAGAGAAAATTTAATTCATTTTCAAATAATTTTTTTAATATATGTACATCTCAAATTGAAACATTTTTCTCAATCCTAGATGACGCATTCTATTTTCTATCAACTAACTATTTAAAATAAAAAATAAAAAACAAAAATTATTGCACAAAATTAATAAATAAATAAATAAAATCTTCTTTTAAATATATATCTGTGTGTGTATATATATCAAAATAATTTTTTTAACTCAAAGAATAATTTTTTTTAATAAATGAACTATCAATTTAAAAACATGAAACAAAAACTAAAATAATAATTAAGATAAGGCATTGTTTGGTATAACTTAATATCATGGGGAGAAATGAGTAAAAGTAAGACTTTATGAGGGAGTTTGGGATTTATACTATGACTCATGGGGGAAAATGGCATTCTCCCTTTCAAAAAGTTACTTAAAGCACCTTTGGCTTTAAATGACTTTTTTTTCATATTCGACTTTAAGTAATTATGTGTTTGTTGAACTTATAGATGTTAATCTATTTTGATGATGTCATAATTGCACTTTGTTAATTGCTACCATTAAATATCTTGTATATGTTAATTATAGTAGCTTGAGCTAGGTGAAGGCATTTGAGCAAAAGGAATGGTGCATGGAGTATGAAGATTATTGAGATTTCTTGAAAATTTAGTTTCTGCTTTTTAGTTCTTGTCAAGTTGATCTTAGTATATAAGCAAATGTCTATGAGCTCAAAAACTTAGAACATTGCATGCATATATCTTGATCTTTCTTCTTAATACATGCTTATATATCTTTATAAGTATATACATGCCTACACTTGCCTTCAAAAGTCCTTTCCTGCAGAAAACACGACTTTGGAGTCCATATCCTTGTATTTTGTAAGTTGCACATACTGTAGCATACATTATTTTGATATCTTGAATATTGTATATGCTTGTATGTATGCATATATGTATATACCTACATGGATCTACAATAAAAGTGAATATATAGGCTTTATACTTCAGATATTTAAGCTTGTACAATGTATGTATCTATAGGTAAATAACTTGCATATACATCTTTCCCATACAAAACTTGTAAAAATCTTGATTGTGTGTAAGTTTTAGCTTTGCATTTAATGACTGTGCAAGTTGTTTGATATTGCATTAATGAGATAAGATATATGCTATATAATTAGTTGTCTTGAGCTTCAAAATTCTACAAAAAAATGCTTTCACTGTTGATTTGATATGTAATGACTTTTTGGTAAAAAGTTAAAATAGCTTTTTCAGCTTTTTCTGCAACTACCAGCTTATATCGGGGGTCGACTGATAGTATATTCTGGCAAAAGCAGAGAGCATGATTGCTCTACTAGAACACTCAGGCGGTTCACTAGTAGAGTGTTCCAATAAGGCTCTTTAGTCTTCTGGAACTACCAGAACACCCAGGGGGTCGACCAATAAAGTGCTCCGGCAGCCCCTCTGAATTGTTTTCAAAAATTGACCGTTAGGAGACTTGCTTTTTTGGCTTATAAATACATCATTTTCCTTCCAACTCAGAAATAACTTGTTCAAAACATCTTTCCAAACTATCTTGTATTCAATATATTTTATCTACTACAATCTAGCTCTATTAATTCCTATTTTCATTGATTGCATATCATTGACAATTAAGAACAAGTTCTTGAGCTTTATAAATTGCTTATCTACTTATAGCAATATAGAAATGTTTAAATACCTTTGTACACTTGCTCAAAGAAGTTTTTGTATACCAAACTCTCTACAATCATATTGGGTGTGAGTTTCTTTACTCTTGGGTAGCATAGCTGTAAGGAATATATTTCAAGAGTGAAGTGTTGAAATCCTCAAGTATATGGGTAACACTTGTAGTCCTTGTGGTGAAGTAAGAGGTTGTGATCGTTGTTTTTCGCTTCTACAACGTACTAAACAAGAAACCGATTCACAAGTGAAGTTTTCGAAACCCTAAGGGAAGACCTTAGGTAGTGAACTAGACCCGTGGGAGTTCGAACCACTTTAAATCGCTACGTTTGATACTCTTAACCCTATACTCTTTATATTTCAAGTATTTTCTTTAAGTCTTGTATGTGATTTTGCTTGAAATTATAATTAAGAGTTTTAAGTGGTCAATTGTGCCAAATAATCTAATTCACCCCCCTCATGGATTCATTCTCTGGGCAGCAGTGTTTAAATAAAAGTTCTAGTTATAAAAATAACTATTTATATGATTGGTTAAAATAAGTTAAAATTTAACTTATAGAGTTGAAATTTAACTTATATTGTTAAAATAACTATTAAGGACATGACAATAAAATTTAAAATAGTAAGTATATCATAAAAGAGTAAATATATTTTGGTAATAAAAATGAAAATGTAAGGATAAAATAGTAATGTGGTCAAGCTTGCTTTCTTTAAAAATTCTTAGAGCCATAAAAAGCAGAAATTGGAGATAGGAAGTTTTTTTTTTTTTGGGTTAAAGTCACTTTAAAAAGGTACTTTATTTTGTTTAAGACAAATGCTTCTATTAGTTTAAATTGGACTTTAACCAGGTTTGACCAAAAAAAAAAAAAAAAAACCCTCCAAGTCCCACCCGGCATCAACATCCTTCTCTCTCTCTCTCTCTGTTAAAGAAGGTCCGGCGACCTTATCCTAGAAAGGGATTTAGGCCTTAGGTTTAAACCCTAAATGTAGAGTCATCCTCTACAAGATTTTAACTCTTTAATTTTTTATATTTTATTTATTTGGCTTTATATTTTTTATTTTTTAGTTTTCTATTTTAAAGTTTTATGTTTCTTGTTTCTAATTTTTCTAAATTTTTTTACTTTCATTTCAAATTTTCCTTTTTGTAAGATTTCTGAATTTTTTATTTTCTATTTTTAAAATTCTTCAAGTTCTTTATTTTTTTAATTTTTTCAAATAAAATAAGAATTTCCTTAATTGCAATTTGTACAAAGTACACCCCAGAGCCCTCAAGTCAAAATTAGTATATCACAAAGCAAATCGCGGCTTGAGAGGCAAGGAAAATCACAAAAAGAACATCAAGAAAAGAACCATGGAACAAGAAAGTTAGAAAAGTAAATTTCTTGTACTCGTTTTAGTATATAAATTTAATAACCTAAATCAATTGGATGATAACCTTCACGATATTAGTGCTAAGATCTCTCTCGGAAAGAAGTTTTCATGAGGAAGGTTTCAATCGTGTCCTGTATACAGATTGAGAAATAGAAACATACTTGATTACTTGTATAGCTTTTGCTTTTTGCCTGTGTTTTTGCTTTTAACCTTTCTGTAATATCCATTTGCTTCGTGAATATAAATCCATTGATTCAACCAAAAAAGAAAAAACATCATTAATACCAAAACTATCATAATAATATAAGACTAGAACGTACGTATTTGGAATATTTTGCTGATCGAGACAAAATAGTTTTAGAAATTAAATTTAGTGGAGGTATGGGCACTAAATTTTATACCCTAAATTTTACAAATTTGAAGTATTGTAAAGTTCTTTTTTTTTCCCCTTTTAAACCCCTGCTTCCACCCCAATTCTCATCTGTCATGAGACTTAAACTTAGATCTTTACTTTTTAGAGCGATAATCCTAATTACTTAAGTTATTCTTAATTTTCAAATATTGTAAAGTTAGTAAATAATAATAACACTAACTACAATAGCAACAACAACAATAATAATAAGAGCTAGTTTGATTTTCTATTTTGGAGAGCTAAACCTAAAAGTCAGTTATGTAAAAATAAGGGTGTTTGGTTTTTTATCTTACAAGTTGGTTTGGACTAAAAATCAACGGAGTTTTGGATTCAAATGGAGAAGTTAAAATTTTGTAGTTTGCAGGAAGGAGTTCTCAAAAACTTTAAGACAAAAATGTCCTCATTGTTCTAATTATTAATATTTTCTTGAATTATAATTATAATTAATATAATATAATAATTAAAAATAAAATAAACTTAAATGTATAAATAAAATATTAAAAATTAATAAAATATAATAATAAATAATTAAATGAATTTAATAATTAATAATTAATAATTTTAATAATAAATAAAATTAATAAAAATATTTTTTATTTAATAATTCTAAAAAATTATTATTATTTAACTATAATTTCTTTAAAAATTGTTCAAACAAGTTAAATATAATTAAAATAAAAAGTATATTTTATAGAGCAAATAATAGTTTATTATTAAAATTGTCAAAATGTCTCTTTTAGTAATTTAAACATCCGACCAATATTTTAAATGTAAAACCAAACATTATCTTATTTAATAAAAGTCCGTTTCATATAAAAATAACCAAACATAATTTCGTTTTTACCAAAGTCATTTTAACCAAAAATCTGTTTCTTAACTACTTTTTAATGAAACGGTGTGTTCAAACTGAAAGCCAAACCAGCTCGAAGTCTCATATGAACTACAAAAGCATATCCAACCCTTTCGTCGTTATTTGGTTTCGTCATGTCCATGTTTAATGGATACTTGAACAATTTCGATCAATTAGGCGTCTTCATTTTATATAATTACAATGCACGCATATGTCCATAACCATAAGTGGAAAAATAAGGGCTGTCTATCGAGGCAATTCCTAGCTACGTGAAGATTGCCAAGTTAACAAATTTAACAAATTTCATTGAGAATTTCTGCTTCAAACAGACCAAGAAAGATTACATCAGTACAGTCGCCCGTCATTTTCCTCAAAGTTGGTCCCAGAAGTGTCGTTAAAAATCTTCCAGACTCGTACTGAAATTAAAATTTGAAGACAAATGTTGTAACGTCTTCACGTATCGATTTTTTTTGTAAAATTTGTGTGCACATTTGATTTTGTAATAACTAGGTTTACTACTATCATCACAAGACTTAAATATTTTAAGTCAATTAATTAGGCTCAATTGTGAAGACTTCCACAACAGTTCTTTGTGAAATTTATTTTTATTTTATAATGGTTCTTTGTGAGATTTATGTGTACTTTGTAATAGTTTCATTCATTATGGTAGTTGTCTGTAACACTCTCTTATATTCATTTTCTATGAGATCTGTGTGCACTTTATAAGAATTTTGGGCAAGTAGTTGGGCATAGGGATTTGTGTGCACTTTGTAAATATTTTGGGCTAGTTGATTAGGAGGCCAGTAGTTGGGGTTGCAATCTTGGACTGTGATTTTATTCTGTTTGAATTGTGACAGGCTATTAGTTGGGCCTGAGATCTTGGACTGAGGTATTATTTCGTTTATGAGCCGCGACAAAAACGTTTCTTCTTTAAAGGGGAAAGTCTATAACGCCATCCCATATTGATTCTTTGCGAGATTTGTGGGGACTTTATGATGGTTTGGTTCACTATTACTGTTGTCTGTAATGCTTTCCCATTTTGGTTCTTTATGAAATTTGTGTGAACTTTATAATGGCTTAGTTCATTACTGTTGTTATTATGGATTGAATTATTTTGATCCAGTTGATTAGGTTTAATGTAATGACAGGCCAATAGTTGGGCACATCGGCTCTTTATGAGATTTGTGTATACTTTATAATGGCTTGGTTCACTACTATCGTCATCATATATATTAGTATTTTGGACCAATTGATTAAGCTTAATGTGGTAGTAGGCTAATAACTAGGCATGGGATCCTGAACTGTAGTTCTATTCTATTTGTGTTGTGGTAGGCTAATAGTTGGGGCTGAGATCCTAGGTTATGGCTATATTATGTTTTTGGTTTTGAGATTCTGGACTGTAGTGTTATTCTATTTGTAAGCTGCGACAAAAACGTCATTTCGAATAAAAAGGTGAATTCAAAGATATATAATATTTGATTATAATTTCTCGATTATCGATGTCTTCATTCTAAGCCTTAACATTTCCATGCTCTATTTGGCATTATCACATTTTTAATGTTTTTGCTTGCATAATGTCAAGGTAACGTCAGTATTTCTTGGTGTTGACAACTAGAGGCGGGAATCATTTTGTATATCCGGGTATTCGAATAATCTGATATTGGATAATTGGATATCGAATTGAAAAACTAAGTATATGATTAGATAGCTAAAAAATATATATATATCCCTGAGATACCAAATTATTGAATAGCGGATATTTCAAATACGGATTTTCGAAGTTTCAAATTTTTTTTAAATAAACTAAAAACATCAAATTCTGTATGATAATTATCTCAAAATGAATGGCCTTAAAATGTCTTTTAGATGACTTTAACAACAACATTGAAGAGATTAACAACCATACTGAAGATATTACAAGAAAATAAAACAACAATATGGTCATAACTCATAACTAATACATGACTCCCTGTAAAGAGATAAGCAAGCAACTGGGGTGTGTGGCGCTAAGATGAACTGAGGAAGTGAGCCATGAGTGAGGGTTAGTTGTTTAGAATTTCAGGATAAAGTTAATTTAGGGGAATTTAAATCTTTTTAAAGAAAAAAAGAAACCAGGTAACCCAAAATCTATTCAGATAGGAAAATGATTTCTGATATCTTACCTGAAAATTTGAAGAAAAAAAATCAGAGAGTGGATACAGATATATCCATATTTGAAATTTTGTTATTTTTTCTATCCATTCAGATATAGACGCGAATGCATGTATGGAGACAGATTGGAAATTTCCACCCCTATTGACAACTGTCTCACATTTTCCATTATTAGTTGCTCATCAATGAAATTACTTTTTATTGACAAAAAAGACAAAGTTGAAAAAGAAGTCCACTTGAAAGCATTAATATATCTTATTATTAACGGTTAGAGACCAATATGGAATCAAACTAATGTATTGATTGGTTAATTAATTTTTGCTTGTTTTAATATTTGAATAGAATTATTATGGTACATTCTCAGAATATTCTTTGTACACTACTAAATAAGGATAAGAAAGATAAGACATATCTTTTTACAATTATGAATAGCTAATTATGGCTGTTAACATGTCACATACACGTGCCGTAAAAGACTAAGGAAAAAACTTCTTTAGAACAGAACAAGAAAAAGAAAAGAAAGTAACACTAAAGCCCACGTGCACAAAACCTCCAAACATTTATGCATATCTATCTGTATCTTATGTAAAAGAAAAGTGAAGAATAAAATATCCTTTAAAACCCAACGACTTCCTCTCCCCATAATTACTTCTCCTTAACATTGAGATTTTACAGCATTTTTCCAATAAGTTGAGCAAATTTATAGGGTGAATGAAATTTTTCTATATAGAAATATTTTCGAGTTTCATTTGCCACCAACCATCCCCATTAATTTGTAAAATGGAATTACATGACATTTTTAACAAGGAAAACGCATTTTGCCCAACAAGTTATGTAGCAAGTGGCAAAATTATTGATCTTCTATTCACTTACATATTAGTCTCTCGCATGTGCAGTAAAATCCATCCTCTCTGTGGTTAGGGTTCATGGCCAGGAAAAAACATTAATAGAAGGTTGCAACCAAGGTGAGCCCAACTGAATATTTCAAGATATGGAAGATTACCTTTAGCCTTTTACTGACCGGGGGAGGGGAGGGGAGGGGAGGGGAGGGGAGGGTAGGGGACACCCAATTTGAGGACACTTCCTCTTTCCTGTTGCTTCCTTCCAAAGCATAGGGGAGCAAGCTAGTGACAGAAGACTAGGTGGATGGTACGTCAGAGCTGGCTCTGGTTGAGGTCCCTATTACTCTAAAAAAAAAAAAGGGGAAATCAGTGGAGACTCCATGGACAAGACGAGGGAGAAAACCCTCGTTCCTAGCCCTAAAGCCAACAAAGTTGAGTAGGATAGGTCAACTGGTTGGAGATGGATCTTCGAATCTAAGGTCAAAGACTCTGTCAGATTGTTAATGGGAAATACGGGTCTTAGAGAGAAGGGGATCGAACTGTGGAAGAACTCCCTTGTTCGTCAGCTCTTGGGAGCCCACCCCTTTTTACCAAATCAAGAATCTTGCTGACTTTTAATGAAAGAAGTTTGGGAAAGTAGATATCAGGTCAACAGATGAGGGGTTCTTCTTCTTCCAGTTTGAAACAGCACAGCAATGTGACGTTATCTTGGAGCAATAATGGCATGTCTATAACAGGCCAATCCTCTTTAGGAGATGGCGGCTAGGGATAACAGCCACTTAAGTTCAGATTTAATCATCTGCCCGGTGTAGGTCTGCCTGCATAGCATCCCTAATGAATTCTGGACAGTTGATGGGATCGGAAGTGCAGCAAATGCCATTGGGATACCTATCCAGACGGATATGCTCCTTGAGAATGCATAAAAATGAGCATCGCCAGAGTCTCTGTCAAAGTGAACGTGCATGCTGTCCTCCCAGAGTCAATTGAGTATGAAATTAAAGAAGGTGTCTTTGTGGAGATCAAGGTTGAATATTCGTGGAGACCCCAGTGGTGCTCAAGCTGCCAACTTGTGGGACATAGCCTTGAGAAATGCCGGAGAACCAAGTCAACAGAGAAGAAGGTCCTAGGAAACGAAAGGGCAGATCGACCATTGACAGAGGCAATAAAATGAAGAAGAACAGGGATAAATCTGTGATCAAGCAGAGCAATCTTACCAGGGAACGTGAGAAGAGTAGAGACCCTCGAAGACCTTTGACACAGCTGGCAAATTCTAACGAAGGCTAGAAAGTTGTCACAAATAAAAAAAAAGTATGAACAATTCGCTGGGGCCATGGATATGCAAAATGAGATGGGTATTGGGAGCTCGTCCATGCTTTCTGACGATAATGTCCAGGAATCCTTTGAAGATTGCATTGTGACTACTAATGAGGGTGCAACCTATAGAAGGGCCTGGTGTTGGCAAAGCAATCCAAATTCCCCTCAAAACCTCTAATGAATCTAACATTTTGGAACATTAGGGGCCTGAAAAAGGTCTCTAAACAAAACGAGATTGCTCATATTTACAAAACAAAGGGATTGATGTTCGTAGTCTTTTTGAAACCAAGGTCAAGTTGGGTAAGAAGTCTGTTATTGTTAGGAATAGATTCAACCGGTAGGACTTTAATAATAATTGCGGTAGTGACTCTAGGGGAAGAATTTGGGTCCTCTGGAACCCAAGCTCAGTAAAAGTGGACACTATTGAATACACCAGTCAGGCAATTGTTTATCACATCACTAGTGTTGGGGATAAACAATCTTTTATGGCGATTTTCGTCTATGCCTATAATGATGCTAATTTGAGGAAACTTTCGTGAGATAAAATTTTGATGTGGGTTGCCAGGTTCTCTAATGAGACGATCTATAGATGGCAATTTCAACGAAATGGGGTTGTAATACTCTCAGCAGGGGAGCTAGAGATTTTAGGGAGTGCATTGAGCAGGCCGGCCTTGTGAAACATAGATAGATAAAGCCTCAGGTCACTTGGACCGATAAAAATGTGGAGACCAGTTTTAGGCCAGCTCTGACTTGATCACGTGCTTGTTAATTGTGAATGGGTGGTCAATATGTGTGATTCCTCTTTTGTAATGGGGGATCTAGGCTAATTTGACCATGCGCCCCTTTTACTTAGGCCTCGTAATAATGTTGATAGAATATCCAAGCCTTTTGAATTCTTTAACACATGGTCTTCTCTTGTGGATTTTCTTCCTACAGTTGCTGTAGCGTGGGCCCAACAGGTTGATGGATCTCCGATGTATCAACCGTGTATCAAACTTAAATAACTCGAGCTTATTCTTAAGAAATTTAACAAAGCACAATTTTGTAACCTTGCTGTCTGTATCGAGGAGTGCAAGGAAATACACTCTTAACATTCAAGCTATCATCCTAGAGGGAACCATTCTTTAAACCTTAGCGATGAGAAATCTCACCTTATTCAACAAATATGCCTTCTTTACAAGTAAGAAAAGAGTATTTGGAAACAGAAAGCGAGGGTTGATTGGCTCAATGAGGGGGATAAGAATTTCGCGTTCTTCTTCAGATTTGCCAAGGAGAGGCAAGCTGGAAATTCTATCTCAAGACTTGCAAATTATACTGGGAAAATTTTGACTAGAGCCAAGGACATTGAGAATGAAGTTGTTAAGTATTTCACAGAGATTTTAGGCACCGTGGACAAGGATGTTGTCGCTTGTGATATCTGTAGCCTATACAACCTTGTCTCATCTAGTCTTGATATTGAGGATGCATTTAGGCTTATCCATCCTGTTACGGATTATGAAATCAAGAGAGCCTTGTTTTCTATTGCATGTTCAAAGAGGCCTGGGCCTGATGGATACACATCTCACTTCTTCAGAGCGGCGTAAGATGTGGTTGGGCATGATGTCATCCGAGCTGTTAGATCTTTCTTCACTAGACCAAGGATGCTTAAAGAACTTAATTCTACCATTATTACCTTGGTGCTGAAGAATAAAAATCCTAACTCGTGGAAGGATTTCAAACTGATTGCATGTTGTAACACAATCTATAAATGCATCACCAAAGTCATAGCTAATCACATGCAACCTGTAACGGCAAACTTGGTGGCTGATGTTCAAGAAGCTTTTGTTAAAGGGCGAAAATTTGCGGACAATGTCCATATTGCTCAAGAATTGGCTAGAGGGTACAATCAGAGTCCTAGATGCACGATAAAACTTGATCTCAAGAAAGCTTATGATACTATTGATTGGAGATTTGTGTTGTCAACGCTTAGAGCTTTTAATTTCCTAGAGATCTTTATGAAATGGGTCAAATGATGCACAATGGTAGCCTCCATGGTTATTTCAAGGGGTAGAGAGGTCTTAGGCAAGAAAACCCTCTTTCTCATTACTTATTTGTCTTGGGAATGCAAATCTTCACAGGAATCCTTGAGAAAGGTTGCAGCAAGTCCTTATTTCACCTCTCACCCCAAGTGCCACTACATTCGCATTAACCATCTATGTTTCGCTGACGATGTCTTAATCTTCTCAAGTGCTGATAATTCTGCTTTTGGCCTTATTAAGAAGGCACTAGCTCTTTTTCAAGACATTTCTAGGCTTAAAGTTAGGTATGATAAAACAAAAATCTTTGTAAGAAGATGTAGCAGTAAACAAATTTGTGGAATCAAAGTACTGATGGGGTTTAAAATTTGCAGATTACCTGTCAGGTACCTGGGTGTTCCCCTTGTCACGGGGCGGCTTGCTATTAAGGATTGTGAAACTCTTATTCAAAATATCACCTCCAAGATAGAGGGTTGGACTTTTAAGTGGTTATCATTCAAAGATAGAACCCAACTTATCAATTCAGTTCTAGGAAACATTCACTCTTTTTGGGCAAGGATGTTTGTGCTGCCGTAGGGGGTTATTAAATCTATTGAACAGAGGTTTGCTATGTTTCTTTGGTCTTGGGGATTAACTTGTTTTAGAAAGGCAAAGATCTCCTGGAAAGAGATTTCCAAGACGAGGGATAAAGGAGGCCTTGGGGTGCGTAAGCCGTGGGACAGCAATGTTGCTTCTATTTTTGGGTATATTTGGATGCCTGTTATGGATCATCAATCAGTTTGGACACAGTAGGTGTATGCCTATTGTTAAAAATCCTAAAGTTCCATCGAAAAAATCAATTGGTCAATATGAGGAGTGACCTAGAACCTTATATAATGATTCTAAATCTTAAGATTTTCCGACATAGGAAGTCTTTATATGCAGTAACACTCTCCTTACCTATGACCCGGAATAGTGCTTATACCACTTTGATGACTAGATGTAAATGGCTAACGACCTGGACTTGAATTTGGATTATTAGAGATGGGCCACCACGTGAACAGATGTGGATGGCCGACGACCTGGACTTAAATTTGGATGGTCGTGTGGCTCATGATAGGAATGATTGGATGAGACCATAAACAACCCAGAATTGATACAACTCAGTTGCTTGCAGAGATAGGCCACCATAAGAATGAGTTTGATGGGTCACACGTGGACTTGTATGCAACGCGAGAACTAAACCAAAAGCTCAACTCTGATACCATGTTAAGAATTATGAGGTTTCATCATAAAAACCAATTAGTTAATATGAGGAATGGCCTAGAATCTTAAATGATGATCCTAAATCTTGAGATTTTTCGACGTAAGAAGTCTTTATATGTTGTAACACCTATCACTTGAGGAATAATTCTCTCTGGGATATTCCTCTGCCTGCTGATAGCGTTTGGTACTAGAGGAACATTCTGAAACACCGTGAAGCATTCAGGGATTCGATTATTCAAGATAATGATTCTGTTATCTGGCTTGGAGACCCTCGTGGCAAGTTTTCGTTTACCTCAACTTGGCTTTCAGTTCGAAGCAAACATAAGAGAGTCGACTAGGCTTCTACAGTATAGTTTCAGAATTATATACCCATGCATGCCTTTCAGACTTGGGTTATATGATTGAATCATGCTCCAACAAAGGCCCGTCTCGTCTGCTGGGGAATAAATGTTGATCCACTTTGTGGTTTCTGTAAAAGAACCCTGAAGGATAGCAACCATCTATCTTTAGATTGCAGTTTTACAAAGAGGATTTGGAAGCAAATCATGAGAATGGCTCAGAGGCCTCACTAGCTTAGCAACTGGGAGGAGATTACCCACTGGTTGAAGATTCGTTGTTGGCAAAATTCACTAAAAAACTTCATTAAGAAGCTGGCTTTTGAAGCACTGGTCTTCCACATTTGGATGGAAAGGAACTCTCGTATCCATCAGCATGCGACTAAGGGCTCGTTTGGATTGGCTTTTTTCAAAAACGCTTTTTTTAATAGCTTTTGAAAAACAGCTTTTTTGGAGAAGCTGAAAATTCTAGTTTCTAAAAAAAGCTGTATTTGAGTTTTTTTCAGAGTTTCAACTTTTTTGGAAGCCAAATCAAATAGTTATTGCAAATTTAATGTAACTTTTTTCAAGAAAAAAAATATTTTTTCCTGAAAAAAAAACCAATCTAAACAAGCCCTAAGACTGAGGAGCAAATTGCTGCTGTTGCTGTTATTTTTTTTGTCAAATGTATTGTTGGTAGGAAAAAGATGTATAGAAATAACAACATTAACAAGAAAATGTGTAGAGTGTGGAGCTTAGATGTGTCTTGATTGTGAAAGTTGCTGATGATGATTGTTGTAGAGGTTTTTAGTCTTCTGTAAAGTTCTTCTGTGAATCAATATAGTACATGCTAACTTACCCCCCCCCCCTCCCCAAAAAAAAAAAAGTGGCAAGATTATAATTGATTAGCTGGGTCAATGGCTGATTATGAATCTTTCGAATGACTTACCTACAATAAAGGGCAAATTTCACCATTAGTTCTCATTATTCACAAAAATATTATTTTGATTTTATTATTTCAACCGTGATTTACTTGATCTTAGTATTTGTTATATGTATTAATTTAATACTTATTATTTCAAAAATAACCCATTTGTTCTGTAATATTTACAGAGTATGTCAATTTGATCCTTATTTTAGTTTCAAAAAGTTGTCATGCGACCAATTTATGACCAGTTAATGGAAAGAAAATTAACACTTTTTATAGATATTGAGGAATTCACTTTTAAAATAATAAGGGATAAATTAATATTCTTTACAAATATTAAGAATTAACAGGCATTACTTTTGAAATAATAGAGAACAAAATGATACTTCCGATAAATAATAGAGTTATTGGTAACATTTTCCTAATAAAAACGAACAATATCGGATTGCTTATAAGACAAATAAGGAAAATGTCCTCTACATATACACGACAATCAGATTGATTGAAGGATTTATCTTTTATTCTGATATCCGATAGAAATGACGACAATTGTAATTAATTAGACGGAAGATTTCCTTAATTATTCTGGTTTCCGGCAAGAAATGATGGCAAATTTGATTAGACCCTTCTTGTATCCTTGGATCATCAACGGCATCGCCAATGCGCCCTTTACGGTCTTCCACCCTGACACGTGAAACCATAGGTAAAACACAAACAAAAGCAAAGACGAATATTTCACTAAGACAACATAAAATGAAATTGACAAAATTATTATCTCATCTAAAAATTTAAATTTGTAAAGAGAATATGAGTGTATTTATTTACTGTATTAATATACTCCATGACATGCAGGCAAAACGTGTTTATGAAGCTTGTACTTAAACAATTTTATTATTTTTACATGAGCGACGATAAATTTACCGCTCCGTAACAATGAGGTCATGCCCTTCCACGTCAATGCTGACTTTATCACTGCCGGCCAAAATGGGGCCACAAACTCCGACCAATCCGCAGCCTTGATATCCTAAACAAATCAGCAACTAATTAGTGTAAAAAGAACTGGACCGATCCACAAAGTATCTGAGGTGCGTTGGACTTTTTTTTTGTCAACAGAACCCAACGACATTTATCTGAAATAAAGACGTTGTCACCTTGACAACGAGAGATGTATGTTATGTTTAAGAGTGCCCACACAGTCTTAGCTGAACCATAGGGAATTCGATCTATTTTAACCGATGTATAATTTGACTTCTATGATGAGAACTCAATTCTCAAACAGTAAATTGAAGATGAAAATTTAACTTGAGTAACATTATTACCTGAAGAGAAAGGGATTCTAGTAATTTGACATAATCAGAGGTGGAGCACCACTGTGGAAGGTAATAAGCACCACATATCTTGTCCAAGAGTTGTTTCTCATCTGGACGCAAGGATTGCTCGTCAGGGGAAAGATCCCTATGGCACCAGGTAACTATGATTATCGTCCCGCCCGGGGCTGCCACTCGAGCCAATTCATGAACAAACTAACGGTTGGAAGGCGGAGAAGAAGAGAAAGAAGGCACGTGTAAGTTGATCAATCAAAACGCTCATCATAGAGCAAATGAACTAACTAACATCTAACAAGATGAAGGTTAAGCCGCAAATCAACTCTTCGTTAAACATAAAGTCACTTCTTGTTGTTTATCTTTGAGTTCGCAAAAGCTAAGGTGACTGTTCCAAAAATTGCCCGCCCAATGGCGAAGTCAATTGATGTGGGAAATAAATAGATACTTTTTTTAATTTATAAAGCAGTTAACAAAAAGGAAAAAAAGGATTACAGATGATGAAGAACCTTAGTCTTGTCAGGCATGTGTTCACCACTCTCCATGGACCAAACCAAATCAAATTGCCCATCCGGAAATGGTTGGTTCAAGGCATCGGCAACTCGAAAAGAAACCTGCCAATTTTTCTTCTTCGTCATCAATAAATGGCTAACTCATAGCGTTTTAAACATTTAAAATATATAATAATAAAGTGTTTGAAAGAAGCCATGGCGTACCTTGTCGTCGAGGCCTTGGGCTGCAGCAAGAGCTTGAGCCCTTTGGACTTGGACAGGGCTCAAGGTGATGCCTTGACATTTTGCCCCGTATTTCTCAGCTAAGTACCTTGAACTCCCACCTATGCCGCATCCAACATCAACTATGTTCTTTGGCCTCCTCGTTGGATCCTCTGTCATTGCATCTCAAAACCAACAAGTCAGTAAAAGACTTGAAGAATTTGGTAAAAAAGAGTAACCTTACAATGGTAAAATGGTTACCATGGGTCAAATTCGTGGGCCACGTACAATAATCACCTATTAATGAGTCTAATTCATAGATTCTTATAATAAGAACTAAAAATTGAAGTTGTTATCCCAATAAAAGCAAGTCATTCAGCAACGAAAATCCAGAGCATTACATGCTGACACTATTCATACAACAGATTATGGCCCTATTCGGCAATAGTGTTTCTGCAATAGTATTTTAAGTAGTGTTTAGTGTCTTGACTTCTTCCCATTCTGGTTGTTCGGTAAAACAGTGTTTTAAGTAGTATTTATGAAAAGCTAATATTATTAACGTTTCAAAATAGAGTTTAGGGTTTCACCTTTTTTTTGACAATATTACCATCTCTTTGACATCTTTTTAGTAATTGTACCCTCTATCCAATTTCATTTACATTTTTATATTTTCTTTCACAAATATAAATACAAAATAACACAAAATTAATTTAAAATTCTATCCATATCAAAACATATTAAAAAGTATAGGTCTTATTTGTTATTTTTTCAAAAATATTAAATTTTCAATCAGTTAAAATATTTCTATAATAAAATATATTTGTTTATAATATTAATAAAATTAATTTTTAAAAAATAATTTTATTATACTTTATTAATAAAATATTATTTTAAGAAATATATATTTAATTATAAAATAAATTATCTTAATAATAATAATAATAATAATAATTTTGTTGTTATTATTATTATTATTATTATTATAACTTGATACTGATACCTTTTTTATCCTTTTGCATTCATCAGCTAACCCAACAAACAGTTTTATCTGACACAGCTAAAATAATCCGTCAGTGAAACATTTATACACTAACCACTAAAACACGACAGTTATTCGCTATTCAAATTGCTATCCAGTACTCAAATAATTATCTACTATCTAACCTACTAATTGCGCCGAACAGGCCCTATTAGTCCAATTCATCCACTGCCAAAGATAGACACTTCACACACAAACACACACATGATAGGAAAGAGAGAAAGGGAGAGAACCAGGAAGAGAGGCGAAACGGAGGGCCTCCTCAATCATGCGAATCTGAGCAGACCGGTGATCGGAGAAGGAAATAGTGTCGCCGGCGGAAGGGTCGTAGTAGCCATGGTGCATGTGTTCCCCCCATATGTTTTCCCACATTACAGATGACTCGTCGTAGAACTCCGCAATGCCATTCTTAAGCCTCTGCTGCTGCTTCTCCTCCTCCTCCACAGTTGCTGCCCCACTTGTCGCCATCGCAGCCGCTCTCCAAGACGATGACAATGACCCAGTAATTGGCCGCCACCTTGTAGCTTTTAGTGTTGATACTCTTGGCCCAAGACTCGTACAGGTTTTGAACCTCCCGCACGCGGTAATGCCCTGGAGTACGGGTCTGGCACCGCTGCTCAGACTCGTACAACCACAAGTACCCGTGATCGTCATCGTCATCGTCATCGTCATCGTCATCGTCATGTGATTTTCGCTGATATAAAAGTCAGTGAAGTAGGTAATACTTGAATGGAAAAAATTGTGGCCGGCACAAGTGTGGTGCCCAGCTGCCCATCCTGTTATCCCGTACACACACGTAATCATTTTCTCTTGTTCCTGATATTTTCACCTTCTCTTTCTTGTTTTTATTATCATCTCTATTCTCTTTACTGTTGGGACGGTAGCGTGGGATTTGGATTTTTCCTAACAAAATACTCCTACAAAAGATTTAACAATAACAAATTTTTTGTCATCATAATAAAATAATTTATATTTAATAATTTTGAATAATGATAATTTTTATAATTATAATAAAATAATTTTGTATTTAATAATGGTATTTGGTATGAAGCTATTGTGTCTTGGTCAGCCTTTCGCTTATCATGGAAAATGTCCCATGTCCATAGAAGTCTTTGCCATGTCTTAGAGCCTTTTCCTCTAAGTTTATTTTTAAGTGCTTATAAATAGCTGGTGTTTATCACAAACAAGTATCTTATAAGCAAGTGATAATTAATTTGTTTAGATAATATGTGCTCATAAGCTATTAACATGTCTAATAAATAAATGTTTATAAATAATAATGATAATTAAAAAAAACACGTCATTAATTAATGCTTAAGTTTTTTAAAAATAAAAGTGTCATTAAATATGGTCAAACTTACGTGCTTATAAGCTACCAAAAAAAAAAGAAAAAACTAAGTAGGCCTAGTTTATTTTTTACCAGTTTATAGTTCTTAAAAGCTGCTTAAAAGCTTAGCCAAACAGGCTCTTAGTTTATCTCAACAAATTACTAATCATTAACTTTTATAATTATTGCCTCACTAATTACCTAATTGGACACGCACCTCTACTCTCGAGACTTGCATGTCATTAGTCACTATAGCACAAGTTTGGTTTCTTATTGCATTTGATTACGTGAATGGAAAATACTTCCAATATGGTCCAACCAAAATTACAAGTTTATGGATGGTGGACCAGTGAATAACTTACAGGAATCTGTTTGAATACACGGACAAGGGACAGAGCCAGAAAATTCTTTTAATGAGGTTAATGTATAAGTAATTCATTTATGTAAAAAACTTGAGCCTTTTTTAAGAATGTATATATTATAATTATCCTTGACGGATCTCGTATTTTGAAAATATTATATAATCATTTTATCTTCAACACACTACTAAATGCATCTATTGAAAGAAATCATTCATAAATCAATCCTTCGTTTTATTTATCAACTGATTCTTTGCAATATTAATAGTGAAAGAGCTCTTCCAACACTTGTAGTTTGCAATTAGCACAACCAAACACTAATTTGACTAACAGATAACAAAAAGATACACTAGTTTTCTTTTCCTCAATCCAAAAAAAAAAATCATTGTATGTTCGTGCATTTGAAAAAGATTAATTTTTCACATGTACTCTTTCTATACCTTTTCTTTTTCCTCAATAGACGCTTTTTATTTGTTAAAAAATAACAGTTTATGGGTTCCTTTTATCATTTTAGTGGTATCAATTATTAAACATGTATCATATACACATGCATGCATTTTTTTGTTAGAGAAAAATTCAATGGTGCCAAGTGACACCATTCAACAACGAGTGGTGCCGTCCCTGTTTGGATGTGTCGCTGTACTGCAAAATTGATAATTATATATGAAGTAAAATTAACCTGATCCGTCCTAAACTAACGACTTCTTCTATCAAATGGAAGAACCTACGAATGTGTATGTATGAACCATTTAACAAGATGTGGCTTCGCCACGACTACTCACTCAAAATATCGTAGTAAGCCTTCGAGTCCTAATCCGGTAAAATGTGAAAATAGCAATGGTTCCTACTTCCTAGTCCATGACAAGGAAAAATCCCATAATCTTAGAGGGTGTTTTGGCTTTGTTTATTTTGAGTTCTTATAAGTATTTAAAAAAAATATTTTCTCACATATTTTTTACTATTTAAATATTTATAAGTATTAAATAAGGAACGCCAAACACCTTTTTAGTCACATCTCTTTAGTAAAAAAAACACAAAAAAAACAAACAAACAAAAGAGAAAAGTCACATCTCTTCAACGGAATTATAAGGGATTGAATTGATTGCTAGTTACTTACATGCATGAAGTTGGAAACGTATCAAGATTGCGTACACATTTCTCGAGATTAACAACGTGACCTAGGAGCGGAGTCAGAACCTGATGATCAAGCACTTTTAATTAAATTTTTTAAAAAAACTAAAAAATAATATATATATATATATAAAAATAATTAATATAATAATAATAATATCTTACTACACGCAATGAAATTTTTGTTTTTTGAATCTCACACCCCCAATCCAATTCCCATCTCTTCCACACAATGAATATAAACAAGACAAAAAAAAAAAATTGCACTATTTTGTTTTACTTTTCTATCATTTCTATCTCCATCACTCTCTCTAATTTCTAATATTTTTTTATTTTTTTTACTTTTCGTAACAAAAATATGACAAATTTATAACACTTTTCATCATTTGTCACGATTAGGTGCATCTTGATGACAAGAGGGTGCACCTTCACCACGGGGTTGCACTTCATTACATTAGCCTCTTGTTGAAAAAATAATTTAAAAACACAATAACTTTTTTTTTCTCCAAAAAAACCTCAACCATATGTGCCTCCGCCAAGCCGTAAAGCGTATGACACTCATGTATGTGCACGTACAACGTTTTATGCACATGTAGAGCCCATATGAAAAAGACAATTCAGTCGAAATATCCACTTAGAGCATGTCTGGTTAAGTTTATTTTTACATGCGTATAAGCAACTAATATTTATAAATAAGTAATAAATAAATAAAAATGTATTTGAATAAACATATACTTATAAGTTGTTGGCTTGTTTAGTAAATAAATGCTTATAAGTAATAATGGCAATTAAAATTATAAAAAAAGACATTATTAATTAATGTGAAAAAATTATTTCAAATTTTAGAGGTAATATAAGTTTGATCAAAAGTATTTATAAGCTACTAGAAAATTAACTGTTATCTTTAGTTTTTTTCCCAGCTTATAAGCTAATAAAAAAATACTTATAAGTCAGTTAGCCAAACATGTCTATTATTATTTTTGACTTATAAATTAGTCCAACCAGGTTATAAGCTTAGCCAAACAACCCGTTGACAAAGCACTTTGACTATGCGGTGTAGGAGATCGAACCTATCCAGTTGGCTCGCTTCCCAAGTCCCCAGCCCTTTCCTCTTTTTTCTGTTACGTTTTGTGTGGTAGAACTTAAAGCCACGTGATCCCATCCCTTTTCCTCTAATTTTTTCGTTTTGTCTATGGCTCAACTTTAACCCCTAATCCGTCTCCACTCTCGTCACTTTTCAATTCTCCGCAAATCCCAATCTTTTCAAAACTTTTTCTTTCACTGCTTTCAGCGGTTTCCTTTCCTTTCGTCACAGTAAATTTTATCAAACAAAAGTAAGCATCATTGGTCCTCCCCTTGGCCCTTCCAATATTCTTTGTTCCTTTTCTTCACAATAAAATGTACAAAAGGATAAGATAAAACAAAAAATTATATTATACTTTATTTATATTTTTGTTATATAATTTTATACGTATTTTTTTTTAACTTTTTTTGTCTTTTTTTATAGTGAGGGAATATTTAAAGCAAGGTACCAATAAAGATAAAAGGTAAGTAAATTTGTACTAATTATTTTTCGTTATGACTTTTATTATTTGTTTGAGATGTCATAGTAATTTTTAGTGTATATTTTTTCATTATATGATATTTTATTATTTGTTTGAGATGTCATAGTAATTTTTAGTGTATATTTTTTCATTATATGATGTTTTCAAATGTGATAAACTACGAGGAAAAAATAAATTATTTAGGAATATACCTAAAAATCTTATAAAAAATTACATTTAAAAGTTAAAGTTTCTTTTATTAATTATAAATATCTTTGATGTTAATCTTGAGAAGAATTTTTGTACATGATAATTCTTTCTTAAAATATATATACAGGATTAACATTTAAAAGCTAAATTTTTTTTAATTATATGTTGGCCCCCAAATTCAAGTCCTGATTCTGCCCCCGACCCTACCGTAACATAGACCTTCATGTACGAACAATTTGGCTCATAATATTGTAAGGTAACACAACTATTATATTTTACACAACAATAATATATATATATATATATATATATAGTACATGCCAATGGGGAGATAGATGTACAATCGATTTTTAAAAAAATAAGGAAAAAAAGGCCTTGGCATTAATTTGTTGTTGACAACTGCATGCTGGCCACACTATAACAGTAAGCATACAAAGTGCCTCACATATTTTTATATAATAAAGTGAGCATCATTCTAAACTACTTTTTTATATAATAAGATTTTGGTCATATATACAAATAAAAAATTTTAATATTTAATACGCATATTTTTACTATATAAAAAAGTGCAAGACGACCGAAGACATGACACAAAGCAATACTTGATAAGACTAGTTGTGAAGGGCCGTGCCATTGCCCAATAGTGTTATTATAGAAATTTTATATAAATTATAATTCGATGATTAAAATTTATATGTAATAAAAATGTAAATAAAAAATAATCATACATCATAATTTGCATAATTATAAATACCTCCAAGTAGTACATCTTTCACATGTTCTTTGGGGCATCAGTTTACAAAAACATCTCTCTCTCTCACTCTCTTTGATTGATCAGAGGAACTCTCAAATCAACTTGACAACATCACCACAAAAATTATTGAGAACACATACACATCACTAAGCCAACTACACACTCGCAAATTGAACATAGATAAGCAATTCTATCAGATTGACATTCATATATTCAAATTTCAATTGCTTTAATTAAATGTGCTAATATACTGTTTTCCCTCTGGCTGACAATTCATTTTTTAATTTTTGTTCTTACGTCTTGCTTTACAGCCATCTAGTTTGGTTAATGACGCTTCTGTAATGTCGATAAGCTTAAAAAACACCACTTCGTCCTAAAGGCTCATCAGCATTTCTTTTTTCTTCTTGATTTCCTCCAAAACTCACAAGGAATTGTTTCCATCCATCATCCATTATATCAATTCAAATTCTCCTTGTCAGATATACATGCACTTGGAAAGACTTCAGCAGCCACTGCTATAATCTAAAGCGATAGCCCACAAAACTCAGACATGAAGGGCAGCCAGAAGCCATGGAGGGGAAATGAAAGAAAAGAAAAATGACAAAAAAGGTAGCAATTACTTGAGACATCTCTCGTCGAACGAATCACTTTAGATATACATACTAAACAGATATACAAAGTCAAGGGAGAACAACATCTATTCAGCAGTGATAAATATGAAGACTTCCATATAGGATAAATGCAAGGGAAAGAAACAGTTCTATACATAAGGTTCACCAATCTATTGCAGCATAAAGCTGCAGAGTATTTAGCAGAGAAATCAAAGTATTTGTCAAATGCAGTAGTTTTAAGAGCATTCCATGGCTATAGTCAACAAAGGGGGGGAGAAGAAAGAACTGAATAAGCTGTCGACTGAGAAAATTTCCAAATAAGCAATGAACAGGTTGTCAACCAATCCTCTTTGCTTTTAAGTCTTAAGACATTGGAATTTTGTTGACATGTTGATACCAATGTCACCATAGTTTATAACACGTACAAGAAGGGACAAGAAAAATTTGAAAATTTCATAACTATCAGGAATGTCCAGTTCAATTAAAGGACTCTCACCTGTTGCTCGAAGAAAGCTTCCAACAAATCATATGTGGCTTGAGGCATTCAGAAAATTGATCACGTCCAGCGCTCGGGAAGAAATATAAGCGTTGTCATGGTACCTGAAATTTTGTGGAAAAAGAAGATATCACATCCCAAAGAAAGGCAAATCAATATACAGACATGAAATAGTATGACAGCATCTTTTATATACTAACTCCAACAATGCCAGATAAAACATAACCATTCTTAAGGCACAGGGATTCTATACCAAATATATAAAGATGCTATACTATCCAAAAAGTAATTGCAATTTACATGTGCCGATTACATCACAAGTGATGCTAAACCAAAAATATCTTTATATAAGCTGAATTCACATCTGTAATGAACCACCAAAGTGAGGCCTCTGTTATTTGAGGGGGGAAAATGGTAAATAAAGAAATGAGTAGCAAAATAATTAACTTTGGATTTACACAGCTAAGATGCATATTGAGTGATTAACAAACTTCTTGTTAAAAGAATAGTACAAGGGTTAGAAACCAGAAAACAAACAAAGAGAAGCTAACAACACCTAATTATACAACCCCATCAAACATATAAATCATACATTCACATTAAAATTCAACTGTACTTGAATATATTCAAGAAACACAAAAGAACTTGAATCAAATCCACCTTTCGCTCCCTCTCAACCTCAACAGCAAGTTTATGATCAGAATTAAGAGTGAAACAAATTCTTACCTAGAACTATTTCAAGATTATGATCAGGAGGTCATGATATCAGAAATCATCATACAAACTTGTAAGGTACGATTTATAAATACAAATAATACCTCTGCCGATTCACAGATTTGTCTAGTTCACAGGTAGAAACAAATATCATCATTTATTTTGATGCTACACATATAAGTTATTTCCTTTTTCCAAAAATAATGGCAGAAATGATCAGCTTAAGTGTGAAGGTATGTCGTACAAGCATTTCTTTTCATTCAGGTTCTTATGGTAAAATTCATCTTTCACATTCAAGCTAGATCAGAATTAAAGTTTCTATCTACATAATATCACAAGAGCTCATAAAATTACCTGTATAAAGTCTGCCCGAGCATCGAATTCATAGCCACAGGTGGTCCCATTTTCATATTTTGGATATGTAGAAGACTTCTGCCATTTTATTCTGTTGAACACCCTTAGAAAAAAGTCTAAAAACACACATATTAGCAGATAATCTAATGCAATATTGTTCTGCACCTTCAACTCTGGTAATGTACAATAAAAAGGTTGAATGATAACAACGGCTCACTCATATAGCAGCAACTAATCTTTCTCTTTGCTTCAGTAATTAACTTGGAAGCAATAGTAGCCTTAAATATCAAAATTTAAGCCACTAAAGCAAGTCTTTAATTATAAACCTAATTTCTCAATAAAACTTGACAAACCCTAGAATCAAAAATTAGGGGGAAAGCAAAAATAAGAAACGAAAATAACAATCAATTGATGTAGATAGTTAATCCATCACCTAATCGATAAAGCATCAGCTGACTTTATAATATAGGATTAGTTACTTCTTCCATAGTTAACCACAAGGACCGATTGAGACATATAATCAATATCTGAACATCTTACAACAACCAACAAAATATTTTATTTACAATGAAAGGACAAATACAAACTAAACAATAATGATGTCAGATCGTTATGAACCTATAAACGCAAACTAAGAATACAATATAAACACATTCATATGTTTTACATTACAAAAAAAGTTTAGCTTCATTTCTTTTTTGGGAGGGGGAGTGCTTCAGCGTCTCCTAGAATTTTTTGGAACAAATGCTTCAGTGTCCCTAATCATCAGCAGAAATTTCTATCTCAAGACACATTTAGCTTTGATTTTCGTTTTTCCCAGTTTAGTAGTAAGAACACGTGATTGGACACATATGAGAACCTCCATTAGCTAATACACATAAAAGCAGTAGATTTTACGTCAAAGACTTAACCTTTCGACCATTCGCTACTATGCAACAAAAAATTCTTGAACAAAAATCGCATCTTTCTACTAAATGGGCACTTAATTGCATAAGCAAAAAATTTAGAAATTCATGAACCCAAGAAATTGAAACCTAAGTTCAATCATTTGTGTGCGTGTGTAAAAACATGGCTCAATCTCATGCTGGTCAAAATCAATTGATGCTAATTACACAAAACTGTATCTATACGTCTATATAAACATATTTTTGCGCACAAGGTCAAGGTTTTTTGTTTACCTTTGAGAGATTTTATCACAGTGGAGGCTTCAACGGATAGGATCAAAGGGCTATGCAGCCCAACCACTGACAGGGAAAATGTGAACGCCAAGATAGAGAAAGGGAGTGGAGAAAGAAGAAGGAATTGGAGAGGGGGTTGAGATGTTTGAGAAGATGACAAGTCTGAGGAGCTCCACCGACACAAAAAGAGAAGAGAAAACTTGTGGACATATGAAGGCCAACAAAAAAGCAAAAAGAAAATGTATAAAATAAGTGTGATGTAAAAAGACCAAGATACCCAGAAGACCATGGGTGAATAGTACCATGGAAAACTCCCTCTTTTTAATATAGAAGAGATATATGTGGATCAATCTCAATTCTCATATGCTAAATTAAAGCCCACATAAGAAGGACCATGCCTTCTGACAATCAACAAAATAATGCATATTTCTCACCATTTACGAAAAGGAGACACCAGATCTGCATTACATCACAAGGATCACATACAAATTAAAAACAACAATACTATTTTAAAACAAAATACTATTTTTCTAAGTTACAACTTTTTAACTGGTGTCATTGTTTACTAACTTTTCTCAAACTAAAATGTTTAACATTTCAAATAGATTTCAGTTTTCATCTCTTTTTAGCAATTCCATCCTTTTTCCTTTTTCCTTTTTTGATAATTCTACTATTTCTTCAATTTTTCTTTGTATTTTTATATTTTCTTTTACAAATATAAATAAAAATATAAAATTAATTTCAAATTTTATATACATCAAAATTTATGCTAAAAAAATATAAATTTTGTTAGTCCATTTATTATTTTTATTTGAAAAATAAATTTTGAATCTATTAAAAATATTGTTATAGTATTGATACAAATGCTTTATCAAAAAATTAATTTCATTATGCTTTAATATTAAAATATTAATGTGAAAAACAAATATTTAATTATGAAATAAATTATCTTATTTCAATTAATAGTAATAATTGTAACACCCCATTCTACATTGGTTCTTTATGAGATTTGAGTGTACTTTTTAATAGCTATAGTTCACTATTAGTCTCATTACCGACTTAAGTATTTTGGGCTAATTGGTTAAGCTCAAGTATAGTGGCAGGCTAGTACTTGGACCTGAATCGTTATACGCAGTATCAGAGCAGGCTCTCAGCAAATTTAGCAGATTTCATGCAGCCTGAGATTCTAAGTTGTGATTCTGTTCTGTTTGTATTTGGGCTGCAACGAGAACGTCAGGGAGAGTTTGTAGTTCTTTAGTTCTATTATGTTTGTGTTGAGGCTACGATAAAGACGTCGCGTCTTTAAAAGGGGTTGTCCTCGGAGGGAGTTTGTAATGCCCCATCCCACATCAGTTCTTTAATTCTATTCTGTTTATGTTTAAGCCACGATAAAGACATCACGTCTTTAAAGGAGAAGTCTGTAATGCCTCAAATTGGTGCTTTGTGAGATTTGTGTGCAATTTATAATGGATTGGGTTCATTACTACTACCATCACCGACTTAAGCTTTTTGAGCCAATTGGTTAGACCCAAGTGTAATGGCAGGCCAGTAGTTGGACCTGAATAGTTAGGATAATAATTATAATTATTATAAAAATAGTAAAAATAATGTGATATTAATGTTTTCTAATACTATGAAACAAATTTTATTCAATTAACTGGCTAAACAACTATTTGCTGACTGTTAAAATATAAACCACTATTAATTATTAAATAATTATAAGTTATCCTAACAGCTAGTCACATTGTGCCGAACATATTCTAAATTAATAAGATATGCTTAATATAGGAAATAGACAAACTAGCTATCCAAAGCATCAAGCAAATTTTTAATTACAAATTAAAAATACTAAAAAGTGTAATCCTCATTAGGTGCCTGGATATGTATAAGGTCTTGTTCAACAAAACCAAAAAATAACATATTATTTTTAAATTATTATTATTCAGTAAAATAGTGTTTTAAATAACTTTCTACTAGCGCTCAGTGTTTCAACTAACTTTTTTTTAGCATAAACTTTTCAAATAGATTTTAGCTTTCATCTTTTTTTTTTTGGACAATACAATCCTTTTTCATTTTCTTTGGCAGTTCTACTCTTTTTTCAATCTTTCTTTGCATTTTTATCTTTCTTTTTCATAAATATAAATAAAAAATAACATAAGAGTTAATTTCAAATTCTATCTACATAAAAATATACTAAAAAAATCTAAGTTTTGTTAGTCCATTTATTATTTTTCTTCAACAAAATAAATTTTGAATCTAATAAAAATATTTTTATAGCATTGGTACAAGTGCTTTATCAAAAATTAATTTTATTAGGTTTTAATATTAAAAAATTATTGTAAAAATAAAATTTTAATTATAAAATAAATTATCTTTCCATTAATAGTAATAATAATTATAATTATCATAACAATTATAACGTAATATCAATGTGCTATTTCCATTTCAAAGGAAGCCAAAGGCCGATTATATTGCAACTAGTGGGAATTGATCCCTGGATCTAATCACATTAAAAGGGAGAAAAGAGTAGTAGTAGCAGTAGTAGTAATAGTAATAGTAATAGTAATAGTAGTAGTAGTAGTAATAATAATAATAATAATAATAATAAGAGTAACAACAACAACAAATAATAATAACAATAACAACAACGCGAGAAGAGTAAAATATTTTATGCACTTTACATAATGAAAAGATATACCACTACCTTATATTTCCCAGAAAGTTATACCATACACCTTAAGAATTGTATACCCACTAAGCACTGTGTACTTTCAGTGAACAAAGACTATAAAATTTATAAAAAAAAAATACATTCATACACACAGATACACAAGATATTGTGAATAAACAATATTAATATTTTGAATAAACAGTATTAATATTGTGAACAAAGGTGAGGAAGCACGGGAAAATATAATAATGAAGAAGCACGGTATAAATTGCGTACCCCCAACCCCACACACACACCCAAAAAAAAAAGTGAAAAAGAAAACAAAGCTTTTCAAGAAAACAAATAATTTCCCAGCAATTCAGTTTCCTGCAAAGAAACTGACCATAAAGGGAAGGCCCATTTGAACTGGATTTTTACTTAAAGAAAATGCTTTTAAAGGAAAACACCTTAATTATGCATAAATATTTGAATTAATTTTTTAACAAGCTAAAATTTTAATAAACTTCAATTTTTAACTTTTCTAGAAAGAACAAGTTTTTATAAAAGATTGCTGTTTTAAAATCAATCAATTCAAACACCAAAATTTTACTTGAAGTGGAATCATCAAAGTTCATAATGAAAAAATAGATTAAGGGCCTTTTTGATTTATCTTTTCATGGAAAAAATAAATTTTTTTTTTTGTAAAAGCATATTCTTATTGTAATACGTATTTGGTTTCGCCTTCAAAAGAAGCTAAAACACTATTAGAAAAAAGTTCAAATTCAACTTTTCGAAAATCATAAATTTTAGCTTAAAAAACAATTTTTTTTCAAAAATTAACACAAAATCTGTCCAAACGTGCTTAACACAAATCTAACATCAGATTGGTAGCAAAATACAATACCTAGATAAGCCCCGGTTAAAAGTCGTAGCCCAGAGAAAGCGATTTTACACAAATACTGCAATTCTTTTGTCATCCAGACGCTAGTATAGTAACAATTCAATACAAGGACCTGCTGCAAATGTGCATCCACAAATAATATACAACGAGACTAATTACCACATAAATGCGTCCCTCTTCTTTTGAGGTGCATCAGATCGGACAAATTTTTCTGCATTAAGAGCCAGTTTGATTTTTATTTTGGAGAACTAAATTGCTTTTTGCAGCATAAAAGTCCGTTTCATTAATAAAAAGGTATTCGGTTTCCATCCCAAAATTTAGTTTGAGCCAAAGTCAACGGAGTTTCAGCCTTAGATGGAGAAGTTAAAATTTTTGACTTCTTGCATGAAGGAGTTTTAAAATAATTTTGACAAAAGTATTCTCGTTATTTTTTTCATTAATAATTCTTGAGTTACGATTATAATTAAAATATATATATAAAAAATAAAATAAAATAATTAAAAAATAAAATAAACTTAATAATTTTGAATTTAATAAAAATAAAATAAAATAAATTAATGAAATATAATAATAAATAATCGAGTTAATTTAATTAACAAAAAAAATGAACAAAAAGATAATGACGTAAACAAATAATAATTCAATTAAAAATAATAATTTAAACGTTTAATAATTTAATAATATCTTTTAATTTTTAATTTAACAATAGTTTATATATTCTTAATATAATTTAATGAGTTATCGTTTATATTTTGTAGAGCAAATAATGGTTTATTATTAAAAGTTAAAAATATTCTTTTAGTAATTTAGACAACTAACTGTTATTTTCAAATATAAAACCAAACATCATTTCATTTAATAAAAATCCGTTTCATATAAAATAACCAAACATATTTGGTTTTTTTTTACCAAAAGTTCGTTTCTAAACAATTTTTTTACAAAATGGTATTTTCAAGCTCTAACCCAAACTAGTTCTAAGCTGTGTCTTATTACACGACATTCCCCAAAAGTTTTACACACCTTAATAAGGTCCGTTTGCTCATCATAAAAATCTTTTAGAAAATATATTCTTTTCATGTACTTTATGTGATAATAAAAAATATTTTCACCTTTATTGTAAAACTCAACACTTTTTTTTTTTTTCAAAAAAAAAGGAGGCGACATCGGATTTTGTTGTAATGATTCTTGGAAAGGATCAACAGCTCATCTTTGCACACACACACTCTCTCTCTCTCTCTCTTTTTCTCTCTTTTTTAATGTAATTATCAAACACCATAAAATATTTCGTTCTTTAGACAAATATGTTTTTCCTATCAAATTATTTTCCTGCAGATAGAAGACCGTGAAAGAACCCGTGTAAGCTTTAAGAATTAACATGTTAACATGCTTGAGCACAATGCAAGGACAAGTAAATAGATAAAATAGAATGATGATATGATGATTATAATGAAGGCTATTACAATTTATCTATTGAACTACATCGCTACTATATATATATGCAAAAACTGAAGGAGCAAAATGTTTTGTAATGTTTGGTGAAGGGCATATGACTAGTAATTGGCTAAACCACAAACCACTTGGCCTGTCGCAGTGCTTATGTTAGGTGCCTATATATACTTTTTATGAGAAGTTGGCCTTGGCTACTTTTATTATGAGTGATTAGAGCCTGTTTGACTAAGTTTATTTGGAGTTTATAAGTTGTAAATAATAAAAAAATTGTAAGAGAGTATTTTTTTCTAAATACTTATAAATAGCAAAATAAGTAGAGCCAAATTGGCTCTTAGCCAACTCCAACAACTTTTCTATCAATTTTTCCTTATTTTAGTTTTATTCACACAGCTTTCTTACCTTTAACTTATACTTAATTCAGAGGATTCCTTATTTTAGCTTTACTCCAACAGCATCCATCAGCATCCCTATTTCAGGATTCCCTACTTAATTTTTAATTCTAAAATCAATTTTTAATTAGCTATATACACACACACATATATATATATAATTTTTTATTATGTACTAATTAATTAGTAATGGCAAATATTATCTTATTAATTCCAACTTAAGTTTGAGCTTTTTTTGAGAGTTAAGACAAATAATTATTATAAAAAATAATATATTCTTTCAGGGGAAAAGTATTTTACTAAAAAGAAAAAAAAGCCATTTCAAACCAACCCTCAGAAACACTTAAATAAGAACTATTAAACAGGCTCTTATGTTGGCTCCAACAGCCTCGCCAAACAAAGCACACTAGGCCACTTTTATGGAGTAGACAACCCCAAGCATCTGCTGAGCCAAAAATCCTCCCCAAATCTTCATGGCCGTACATGCAACGATCATATTACTGTTGTGGTTTGCTACTAAAAATCGTTGCGTGATGGTGATCTGGTTGTGGCGTGGAGGGGAAGGGACACTAGCGGGGAAGGGGAAGAGACGATTGTTTTGATCTGATAGATTAGGTTAAATATTTTATTTTATATATGAGTTTTTTAGGATTAATTTTAATATATTTACAATGTTAACCCTTTAATTTTTATTATTTGTATCTTACTGTTATGTTAATTATATATGTAAATCTTAACTTATTTATAATATTACCCTCTTACTTTTTATTATTTGCATTTTGATTGTAATTGTATTAAAAATAATTACAAAAATCAAATATTAATAATTAATTCTTTTAATATTATCGTCAATATTTTTTATAAAAAAGTATAATTGGATTATGCATAAGTGTTAAAAGTGAAATTAAATAGCAAATAAAAAAATAAGAATGCTGTAGGACTAAATTGAGATAGGGAGTCCTCATAAAAAAAAGTAAGGAGATTGTTCTAGTAAAAATTGATATAAGGAACCCCAAAATACAGAAAGAATGAGTTTGGTGGATGTATATGCAAAGTTGGAGGGTCAATTGACCCCTCTTATTTTTAGAAAAATATTGTTTAATGTAAGTTTTTTGTTAGGTTGACCCTGCATAGATATTTTAATTGACCCTTCTTGTTTTCAGGAAAATAATATTTAAGATAAGTTTTTCTTTTTTACGTTGACCCATTTTAAATATTTTAATTGAATCTTCTTGTTAAAAATAAAAATTATTCAAAAATTTTATTTATTTTTGATAGACTTACTTTAAAAAAATTTAGCTCTTAATCAACACTAATAATCCATATATTTCATTATCCCAATAAATAAATAAATAAATCATTGCCGCAAGCTTGAAGTTGAGGACTTGAGGTTGTGACTTTGGTGACTTCATCAGCGATCAAGATTCAAGATGTCAAATACATCAAAATCTAAATCATTCTTTTTCGTTAAACATATAAAAAATTCAGCTATATTATTTATTTTTGTTTTTATTTAATTTATATATTTTTAATAATTTTGAACTTGATTACTCATAATATTATAACATTAAATTTAGTTTAATTTGTCATAATATTATAATATTAAATTTGATTTGATCTTCTGTAATATTATAATATTTGAAATTTGGGATTTTTTTGGAGCTTAGGCATTAGGATCTTTTGGAATATTATAATATTGACTTGACCTTAGTTACAGCTTAGGATTTTTCTTAATTCATATTGGAGCCGATTGATATGAGTTTTTATGGGGAGGGCTGTATTTGAATATACTGACAATGATGTAACATTTAACTATTTTTGAAATATTAGATCTGATGGGTCCAATTATAATATATTAGTATAATAACTTTTATTATTTATTTTTTTCATAGTTTGTCAATTTAATATTGATTTCGGTAAAGAAAATTTCTAGATCCATTACTAGCTATGTGTAAGAAAAAAGTAATGAGATTGTTGAAGTTAACCTTGCATCTTTTATCAAAGTTTGCAAAAGCATTTATTATGTAACCTTAGACTCGTTAAGCTATTCAACTAAATTCCTTGGCTTCGCATCCACTAAAAGCCCTAGGTACTTGTCTAATGAGGGTGGATATATTCTAACTCAAATAATGTGCTCTTCGTTCATTTTTGCACGTAACAGTTGAATATATAAAAATACAACTCTTCTGTCCCCCAAAAAATAAAATAAAATAAAATACAACTCTTCGACATCAAATTCTTCACCCTGCACACGTCCGAGAAGATTTTGCTCGGATGTTGTAACTCATGGGCGTAGTTCGTTAAGTTGGTTTTTCAGTCTTGATTAATACAGATGAACTTTTCACAAAAGTGAAAGGGATGAAGGGCCTGTTTGAATTGGATTTTTTTTTTGAAAATTTTTTTTTTAAAAAAAAATTAAATTAAATTTGTAATAATTATTTGATTTGGTTTTAAAAAAAACTAAAATTTCAAAAAAAGATCAAATACAGCTTTTTTTTTAAAAAAAATAAATTAAATTTATAATAATTATTTGATTTGGCTTTTAAAAAAACTAAAATTCTAAAAAAAGATCAAATACAGTTTTTTTTAGCGGCCAAAATTTTTAACTTCTCAAAAAAATTATTTTTTAAAAGTTGTTAAAAAAAATTTTTGAAAAAAATTAATCCAAACGGCCCGAAAGGCTGTTTCGTGGGTTGATTCATTAACAATATTGTGAGGTGTCTTTTTCTACGCATGCGGCGCATAACAAGTATTTTGTACACAATGCATCTCTAGCATCAAGAATTGTTGGTCTGACACGCTTGAATCGGACAGAAATTCAAGCATAACAAGTATTTTGCATACAATGTATCTCTAGCATCAGGAGTTGTTGGTCTGACACGCCTGAATCGGACAAAAATTCAAGAGTAAGCTAAACTTTTGGGAAATGTTACAACGCAGTAGGAATTTTCAGGTTAATTTAAGATTGTTCGTAAGCTTTCGTCCAATGGCCTTCCAGAAATTCTTGAAGTTGAATCCGAACAGCCTAAGAGCCCATTTAGCTTTCCCTATTTTTATGTATTTTTCAGTTAGTAGTTGTACGAGCTTTTAACACTTATAAGTAAGTAGTAAATAAATAGAAAAGTGTTTGAATAATATGTACTTATAAAGTATTAACATGTTTGGTAAATAGGCACTTTATTATAAATAGCAACATTAGTTAAATGACTAAAAAGGACCTTTCCTTAATTAATGTTGGAAAAAAAAAATTTAAAACTTTGAAAAATAAAAAAGTTTCTATTTTTTAATCAAACAACTAGTGTTTATAAACTGCCGCAAAGGAAAAGAGGAAAAAAAAAAAAGTTGAAGTGGCTTGCCGATATTTTACTTACTTATGGGCACATAAAAGTGGCTAATGTAAGCAGATTAGCCAAACATGTAAAGATATTTTTTGATTTATAAGCTAGCTTAGTGGAAATCTCGCAGCAAAAAAAAAAAAAAAACTAGCCTAGTGGAAGACCTAACTATTGACGAGAGCCCAATACTTAATAGAACAGCTGTCCACAATGTATGACTTTTTACATGAAGGGGCCCGGGAAATAGGTCACGTCGGCCCAGAGCACACTTCATGTAAATCTGTAGCCCGTTAAGCCCAAATAACTGCAAATAAGAGTCTTCAATAATATACTTCACGTTATACCTTTACCTTTCTAAATTCACAAACTCTACATTTTGTATATCACGCCAGGTTCACTTAATTCAACTCACGGAGTTCTCAAGCACATAAAGAGGACTTGAAAACTTTGTTATAGACTGGATTTCTAAAAATTGTGCTCGTTGGAGCTTTATTTATAGTCGGTATCTAACATGACATTTCGGGCCTGTTTGGATTAGTTTTTTTTTTTTTAAGGAAAAAATATATTTTTTCCTATAACTAGTTGGGTTGATTTTTAAAAAAATTGAAACTCCAAAATACACCTCAAATACAACGTTTTTCAGAAGTTAAAATTTTTAACTTGTTCAAAGAAACACTTTTCTCAAAAGTTATTAAAAAATATTTTAAAAAAAAATCAATTCAAACGAACTCTTCATGTACTGAAACTTCTACCAGCCGATTTTCAGCCATCCAGGATCGAATGAAAAAAAACTCCCATCATTAATGCAAGACTTGTCTCACTAAAAAAAAAAAGAGGAAAAAAGCGCTATATTTACGAGTCATGTTTGCTATCATAAGGGGGGAAAAAAGGAAATAAACATAATCTGTGCTTTTTTCATCTGTCTGATATAGGATCATTAGGTTTTGGCCTTTGTGGGAATCATCTATATCTTTACGAGTTTCGCCTCTATTCTTTTATATACGGAGCCATAAAGTGTTATTCTTCTCGTGATCGACTTGACGTCCCGCACTTCTCTGTCATAGCATCGAATAATTTGGCTTCTATCTGAAATAACATGAAAACTTGGTAAATCTTACATAGCATTAAAATCAGCTCCCAAAAGGACGTGATTTGAAGTTTTGTCGTTGTCACTCTAGAACACTTTTTCTCGTACGAGAATTAGAGTTTATTTGGCTCAATTTTTAGGCACTTAAATGTATGCATGTATAGAAAAGGTTTTCAAGAACCGAAGTTACCTAAAGAGTTTTTACAAAAAAATCGAAGATACTTCAAGAGTTTTTACATAAAAATTGAAGCTAAAAACCAAAAACTCCAAATTGGAATTTTTCAAACAAGACTTTTGAGAAGCAATTTTTGTATTATGTCATAAATTATTGTTTTATTTTTTCTCAAAAATACTATTCTATATTTTTAAAAGTTTAATATTACTTTCAAAACATCTGAAATCTTAACTCGTAGAATGCAAGGGCAAACAATCAATGGATTTTATCCAACAAAACTTTTACTCAAAACTCTACAACTCAACAGCTGAAATCTCACAGTTAGGCTAAACAGAACTCTTACAAGAATCTCAATTGCACATGAAGGTTCATCTTGAAAATGATAAATAAATAAATTGAATACATTTAATGGTTTAACTTTTTAGATAAGGTTAGTACCTTATAAGAAATTAACAATCTCAAAAATCGAGGTATTCTTCAATTTCTAATGTTCTTTTTTTAATTTCATTTGCTACAACCTTCAGCATGATCATGGTGCCAGAACAACTCAATTTAGACCTATGTTCAAAGCAGAGACATCATCATTGGAAAACACATCTGGAGTGTGAGTTTGTTAAGGTTATGGCAAAATCCGAAATGCTAGGGCTTTTAAGATTTCTTTTACTCCTTTGAGTTTCGCTTATTATGTGTAGTCATTGGCCTAGAATAAGTTAAATGTCCCATTTTTTAAAGAAAGAAAAAAGACAATTAAAATGTTATATTTTTAAAATTAATAGTATAATGCCACAAAATGTATTTTTGAGTTTTAAAAACTAGAAGATCGAATTTTTTTTTTGGAAAAGCAAATCTTCCAATTTTGAAAACTTGAAGATGCAAAAAATTAAAAGAGATCTTCAGCTGAAATCTCACAATTAGGCTAAACAGAACTCTTACAAGAATCTCAATTGCACATGAAGGTTCATCTTGAAAATGATAAATAAATAAATAAATTAAATACATTTAATGGTTTAACTTTTTAGATAAGGTTAGTACCTTATAAGAAATTAACAATCTCAAAAATTGGGGTATTCTTCAATTTCTAATGTTCTTTTTTAAATTTCATTTGCTACAACCTTCAGGATGATCATGGTGCCAGAACAACTCAATTTAGACCTATGTTCAAAGCAGAGACATCATCACTGGAAAACACATCTGGAGTGTGAGTTTGTTAAGGTTATGGCAAAATCCGAAATGCTAGGGCTTTTAAGATTTCTTTTACTCCTTGGAGTTTCGCTTACTATGTGTAGCCATTGGCTTACAATAAGTTAAATGTCCCATTTTAAAAAAAAAATTAAAATATTATGTTTTTAAAATTAATAAGTAAAATGCCAAAAAATATATTTTTGAGTTTTGAAAAGTAGAAGATTGGAATTTTTTTTCTTTGGAAAAGCAAAAAATTAGAAGAGATCTTCAAGATTTCAAAACTGAAAGATTAATTTTGTAACATTTTACTCATTAATTAAAAAAACATGACTTTAAAAAAAAAAGAAGAGACATTTAACTCATTCTCTCCATTTTATTTACTTGTTGCACATCTCATCACCTGCCCCGTCTCGCTCATGTTCATGTATATCACTTATTGATCATATTGCTTGATGTTATTGTAACTTTTTTGGAGAAATAATTGTTATTGTAACTTGCGGGTAATGATTTCTTGCACAGTACCTCAATACAGATAAAGATCATACTACAAGAAAACTAGGGAATAAGCAACGAATTTGAGCCGGCGGTTCTACAAAACTATCGCCGATAATGTCGAGGTGAGCAAATTTGCCTGTGAGATGCGTTAGTATTACACAAGTCTACATAAAATACTAATTAAAAGGTGAAATTTGTCTGTTGATCACTCGAATCTTTCAATTCATAAATAAAAATTTCAAACCTATAAATAGGACGTTTAAGAAACTTCCACAAAAAAAAAGTGAGTAAGACAAAAACAATACAAATTTAGACAAAGAAAAGAAGTAACTTGGAGAAAAGGAAACAAAGTCACTCTAACAAAATTTTTTTCGCTAATCTCATATCAGTTAATCGAATATTAATTAATAATATGTAATTGATCAAATACTATTTGGAAACAGAAAACTGGCGAACCAAACACACCCTAAATGTTTCTAAGTTTTTGAAAATGCTTGCTCCCATTGGGGCATTTGTTAGTGTATAACTTCGGTGAATATATATATCCAGCCGAATCTGCTGTTCCCTTTCTGCATGGTTAATTTACGAAATATGAACCTAAGCAAGTTCTAAATTAATTAAGCTTCTAACATTTATTTCAGGTGAATTAAATAACAAAATAATCGTGAGGACGATCTACCAATTTTTCCATAGCATCTCCGCGACTTCGGGAAATTGTAGTGCTAAGTGTGTCCTAGGGTTATTGTAGTCAAGTATTAGTTGATTCTAATCGACTGTTTGGGAGTGCTTATTTAGAAACTTATTAGCCACTATAAAAAAACCATATGACTGTTGCTTTTCATTGTAGCACTGATGAATCCCAAAATAAGCACTCCCAAACAGGCTGTTATTCTAGTACATACACTATATTAATATTTAGATCCCAAATATTAATACAAAATATCATCAAAATTATGAGAGATCAGATCAATTGTAATAATATAGTAATATATTACCTAAGCCATTAAACATAAAAATGTAATGGTCTCATTTCGTTCATTATTAATTACTACTCTTATGATATTATAAATTTATAAAATAATTATGGTGGAAATTGTTATGTACGTTTGATTCACAGTCCAAGAGTGGAACTGAATTTTTATTTGTTATTTACTTTTTATTCTTTTTCAAATTTAATTTTGGCTGACATCGCTGGGGTTGGCTGCACCTCCAATGCTGTCTTGTTTTCTAATTATCGAGACCTGGACCTCATATAATTGCATAATTATACGTGTCCTGAGTTGAACATTGCAACGAGAAGGGCACCCATATATAATGGGACAACCATGTAAACATGTGTCCTATCTATATGAAAAAATGTCTTGCTTCAAGAATCCAACCTAACAACTCTTCAAAAGAACTTCTAACTTTTTGTTGCTACTCGTATAATTGTCCGATCCAACAACTTGTCAATGCTAGCTTATCCTACATGTGCTACAAGTCGTTGGTGAATCTAGAAATTCTTTTAAGAATAAATAGCATCCTGTTGGTTCTAACTTAATAAATATGTATTGCACTCAAGTAATTTTAAAATAAATATAAAACTCTCTTATAATTCTTAAATGTACCGCACATATATTTTTTAAAATAGACATACGACTCTCTCTTATAACATGTGTAGTATACGTACCCCTAAAATAAAAACATGTTATTAGTATATGGCAATTAATCTCGGTTGACCCTATCATCTCACTTATGCGAATCCAAGATCCGTTGCGGATCATTGTTTAAATTCTTAGCCTCCCTTTCAAAAAATAAAAAAGAAAAAAGAACAAAAAAAATTGTAGAGCTTGACCTATAACTCTCTTGTTGGTCTTACGACTAGGTTGACAACTTTCAACTCAGCTAATATACGGGGACCAATACATAGGTTATGGACTAATTTTCAAAAATGTCTTCTAAAGTGATGTCCGATGACATGTTATATCTTGTCGAAGTGTCATAGATAGGATAAAAATATAATTTTTAACCCAAAAGTCCTATATACTCTTTTAAATATAAAAATGAATCCTGAAGATGACATATTAACAATTTGAAGGATCGGAGTTTCCTCTAAATTTAATCCATAGCTAAGTGCATGCTATTCTTCCTTTATTAGATTGTGTTTTAGATGAGAGTTTTGATGCAATGATAAAATTATTGTACAATTCGAAAATTACGAATTTGAGTCTAAAAGAGAAAACCCTCTTCAAAAATATAATATAAGTTTTTGTATATAAATTTGTAAGTTGTTTTTGAACTAGTTGCAATGTGCTTCACTTACAAGCTATATATGTCCACAATGTTTCATAAAGTCGAATTTGGCCAAAATGCACCAAGGACTAGCTAGGAAGATGACTTCTATTGCCAAGATGAATTGCTTATTCATTAAACTTCTAGAAGTGGCATATTCAAGCCTAATTATATATATGGGTAGTCAAAAAGGCATTGTAGTGGAGTTGGACCTACAACACACTTTAATTAGTCCTTTGCTTTAACTTTTTACCTCTGTTACCAAGCTTTTAAGTCAAAATTATTCAGTTAAACAGCTCCATCTTTGTTAAAGAAGCCCTCTTTAGTTGAACATTATATTAAAATATCTTCTACTATTGACTATGGAAAAACTTGAAGCTAAGGCTAATATGCCACTTTAGAGGCTATGACATGTACACAAGGTGCAACTTTTTTTTGTTGGAAGTAATTTTCAAGCGGTTAAAGGAGTGAGAAAAATAACACAAGAGACAAGAGTGTAGGATGCATTTAATTATTCATGGTCAAGGGTGTGAGTACCTACTAATTATGATGCTTTTGCTTGCATCTAGAATGAAAAAGGAACATTAATGGATGATTTGTTACATGTTTCCTCAATTTATTATCGAGTAACACCTTACCAATTACCAATATATTGTTATACATCTCATCTGAATCCCTTGTCGCGTTACAATTTTGTGAGAGTGATATAATAATGATGCATTATTTGAATTATTTTATTGTGACTATATCGTTAAGTAATCGTCATTATGGTATAATTTTATGAATATAAGTGTGGGAGGATGTCCAAAGTTTTAAAACATTTGGTTTGAAACATTGGAAAAGACATTGAATACTTTGCTAAATGGCCAAAAAGTTATAGCCAAAAATGGCCAAAAAGCATTTATGAGAGGATAAGTTGATCTTTTTACCTCTTAAAAAGTAACTATCTCTAAATTATCTCACTTAATTACACTTTTCTTTCTCTCTCCTAAATTCTCTTTTCATTACACTTTTTTTTTTTTCTGTTTCTTCCTTTCCCAACGCTAATCCCTCTTCTCTCGCCTCATTTTTCTCTCTTTCCTCATTTCTCTCCCACTTAAACACTTAAAATCATCATTAAGCACATATATCCCCCCTCTTCATTTGTCAATTTTATTTGCCATTTTGTTCTCTTTTTTTTCCAAAAATCATTTGCCTTTTATTTTTTTAAAACTCTGCTTCCACTCACAAAAAAATATATTTATAAAATAAAAGTAACCTACGCAATCATCCATAATGAATCATGTTACTCAAGATTTATGTTATAAACCTTTATGATACAATATTAAAATCATAATTTAAATTTATAAAATGTTAATATAATTTATAGAAAAATAATCTAATAGATGATTGTTATAATATTTATGTTGTTTGAGAAAATTTTATAGTTTAGTTTTTGGACGTGTCACTTATTTTAAATGGTTATTTAGGTAGAAAAATAGATAAAAATGTTGCATAACTATTTTTTACATAAAGTGTGAGGACAAGTGGAGTCATCTTTTTCAATCACAAAAGACAAAGCTATACGTGACGAAAAATCTGCATAATATTTTTTTATAGTAGGAAACCTAATAGGAAAAAAAGTTTTTTTAAAAAATGACAATAGTGTAAAGAGCAAAAAAAAAAAACTAAGACATAAAGAGAGGATAGAAAAATAAAATAAAAGAATAGAATTAAAAAAAACTAAAAGAAGACATTATGACTAGAAAACAACAAAAAGAAACACGAATATATTATTTGGTTAAAAATAGTAACAATATTATTTGGTTAAAAATATATTTCTAATTACTAACCATATATATTGCACATAACTGAATAACCGAATCGAAGTGAATTGAAATATAAAACTGGTTGGATTGTTTTTATATTTGGTTCGATTTCGACTATCAAAAATAGAAAATTTTGGTTTTTGGTTTAGTTTCGGTTATTCCTCCAAAAATTTGGTTAATAACCAAATAAATGGATAACTAATTTTTTCTAAAATTTTTATTTAGTTATTATTTTTCAAGTGTATATCCACATATATTTACAAATTTATATCACTCTTATATACATAATGGGAATTTTAATGATTGTATATTGGAATCCGGTTATTATAGTTACAAAGAATTTGGCTATTTTGGTTGAATTTTGAGTAATCTTTGATTTTTCTAAAAATTTTAGTTATTTTGTTTATAATAAAAATTGAACAGGAAAAAATTCAGTTAAATAATTTCAGTTATTAATTTTATTATTATTTTTTAAAAATTCAGAAATTCGATTATTAAAATTAGGTTTTATTTCAGTTAGATCAAATGATCACCTCTGCAAGGGGGTCAACCACCTTAATCCCATGTTGCTTCGTCAATATGGACAGTATTAATATTCTAAAAAGATCTTATTGATATTAATTCCTTAATTGTAATATTATTTCAAATGCAAACACTTTTTAATAAGAGCACAAAATTGATTACATATCATGTATTATCATTTTCACCTAAAGGTTATTAATTTTTTATGGGGTAAACTATGTCAAAGGTCACTAATGTTGCCTTGTTTTTCAAGTGAGTCCTTAATATTTTAAATTGTTCGAGCTAATATATAATATTTTACAAAAATCTACAATCTATCGTATAAATCAATATACAAACAATAATATTAATAAAACTAGAGTATATCTTGTGTAGTGCACAAGAAAAATGTGTGTTTTTAATATTTGTGTTTACTATTGATAGCCAATTTTTACATTCTATGTGAGAATGCAATACAAATATAATTTTTTAAAGAAAATTAATTTGTAGTAGATTTTCAATACTACTAAAGTTTTTACAAGGAATATTTCAGTAATTGAATAAAATATTTAAATTGAAAATGTAAGATTAAAAAATGATCTGATATGAGAAAAAAGATAAAATAATTTTGAATATTAAATGCTTTGTTCGATATAGAAGAGGTCTTAACATCATGGCATATGGCATTACCTAAAAGGTATATATATATACACATACATACATATATACATACATAGACACAAGGAGTCTTACAAGGCAATACATCATATTAACTATCTTCTAATTTGAGACCATGCTAATAATAATTTTTAATTCTTGTTGGTTTCATTTTCAATAGTTACTCAATAACAAATTAAAAAAAATTATAAAAATTCATGTGTATAGGATGTCTAAAATGAAAAAATGCACATAAGTTTACATCTATAGGATGTTTATAGAAAATTAAAAAATATAAAAAAAAACTTAACATAATCATTTTTTGGAGAAAGATATTTTAGTCCCTGAGATTTGAACAAATTCCCAAATAGATCCCTTAATTATGAAAAATACCCTTTTTAGTCCCTTAAGTTAATAAATAATTATTAAAACCAATAGTCAACCATTTAGTTGTTGAAAAACCCCAAAATACTCTTGAGAAACTTTTATATATATTTGGTCCAGTGTTTGGTAATACGGCAAAATAAGTCAATTGAAAAATATTTTTTAGTCAACAAAATACCTTAGTTATAAATGAAGGAAAATGCTAATGAAATATTTTTTGCATAGTAACTTCCTCTCTTTTTCTTCCATTAGGCCTCCCCTTTATTCACACCTCACCTCACCCCCAGCCCCAACCCCAACCCCTACCCCATTCCACCCTACCCCTACCCCTTTGAAAAATAAAGCTGTAAAAAATTAAAAAATTAAAAAAAATATTTCAATTACTTTTAAAAAAATTAATTTTTAATTTTTAATTTTTTTAAAAGAAGTATGGATGGGTTGCAGTGGAGATGGGGAAAGGGTAGGCCCAATGGAAGAGAAAGAGGGGGAGTTATTCTGCAAAAAATAATTTTGTCTTCTTAGCCACCGAAAAATATTTTTTCTTCATTTATAACTGAAGTTTTTTGTTGACCAAAAGAAATTTTACAATTAACTTATTTTCCGGTGCTACCAAACGATGGTAAATCAAAAAATTATTTTTTAGGAAAATATTTTCCAGTAAACATATGGAGCCGAAATATATATAAAAGTTGCTCAAGGGTATTTTGGGGTTTTCATGCAAGTCGAATGGTTGATTATTAGTTTTGATAATTTTGCATTAACTTGAGGGACTAAAAAGGATATTTTTCATAGTTGAGGGACCTATTTGGAAATTTGTTCAAAACTTAGAAACTAAAATATCTTTCTTCTAATCATTTTTAAGAAGTTCTGGACAATGTTGCATCATCTTAAATATATCTCTTAATTTGAGATAGAATCAGTAGTTCTTGATTTCTACTGGCTCCGTTTTTATTAGTTACCAATAAAAACATTAAAAATAGACAAAATTTACAAAAATAAATATAATTACAAAATTCACACACACACACACACACTAATAGATTGCTAACAAAAGCATAACAACCAGGCCACTCCATTAGCTTATTCAATTATGCCAAAAAATATAATTTGCACTTGCAATTTTGGAGATGTAAAATTTTAATTTAAAAAAATAAGAGATTAAATCAAATGTTGAATCAAAGACGTGGAACCAGGCATAATGCCTATACACACACACACACATATATAAATGTATATCTATGTATGTATACGTGTATATATATACACACATGTCGGTCAATCCACTGGAAATGATAATGCACTTATTGTGGTTGAATATTTAATAATGAAAGAGAAGTAGAAAGCTTAATTCAAATTTAAATTTTTTATTTTTCTTTAAAGGTAAGATAGACAATGAAAATATCGAATTACAAGTTTGTCCCCATTTTGGCCATTTTTGGGTAAGTTTTTTTGGCTACAAATTTGTTTTTCCTACATAGAATTGTTGAGTTGTTTTAGAGAAGTATTTTTCGTGATTAATATAAAAAGATGTCATTTTAATTTTCCCCCAAAAAAACAAAAATGTTTTGTTTTTGGTACTCTTTTTTTTTTCCTTAGTGAAAAGTACCTAAATGAATAAAAAAAAGCATTATATTTCAGTATTTTTAATTGTCATGGAAAGACTTATTTATAAATATAGCTTTTGATATATAATTTACATATGAGCCTATCATGCCAACTAATATGAAAATGTAATAAGAGAATAGTTGATAATCTATTGAATAAGTAGCAATCACATCATTGGTAGCGTGCTTTCTAACGTTTACCTTTGACATGCTTTTACTACCAAGCATTTAATACCTTGTAAGGCAATTCATAATAGCTCCATGAAAGACCTCATAAAAAAGGAGGCACATGCACATCATTGTGATTGAATGCATTTGCCATTGTGGTTGAGACAAGAAATGATCCTCTCATTATTTTGTACGACCCTTGTTGTAGGGTCGCATGGTTGTACACTAACTAAAGCAAAAGTTCCGATTTTGGTCCGGAAACAAGAGTTTCCGTACCTCAACAATTATAGGCATGTAATGTAATACGACGGTGTCAGATATTGGCGCAATTTTTACTGTATTTCATAGCGACGGTGATTTGGATTTTTTTTAAAAATAACACAATTTAAATAATTAATTTAAAAAATAACATTATTTTTTGTTGGGTTTCAAAATTAGCATTTTTGATTTTTTAATAAACGAAATCGGGTATTCAAAAAACGAAAACGTACAAAATACACAATGTATTGTAACGGACGATATTTAGGCTTTTGAATAGCCGAAATCGGCTATTCAAAAGCCAAAAAATCTTATGCAAAGGCACAATTTTCGATTTGTCTCGATTTTTGCGCTTTCGGTTATTGAATAGCCGATTTCGTCTATTCAATAGCCAATTTTGGCTATTCAATAGCCGAAATTAGCTTTTCAAAATCAGGAATCTGCTAGGGGAATATGTGCTGGACGATTTTTCGGCTATTCAATTGCCGAAAATAGATTCGGCTATTCAAAAGCCGAAAAATGGTGGAATTTATTTTGCACATTTTCGATTTTTGAATACTCGTTTTCGATTATTGAATAATCGAAAGTGCTATTTTTGAAACTCAGCTAAAAACAAAGCTATTTTTTAAAATTAGTTATTTAAATTGTGTTATTTGTAAAAAAAATCCTGGTGATTTTACGTAACACTATACACCATATGTATGTGAACAGTTACACACATTCAGCACGTAACAGTTCAGATGTTCAAAATTCTTATATTATAGATTCAAAATTTTTGTATTATAATTCTAAAATTTTTATATTATAAATTTAAAACTCTTATATTAAGTTATAAATATATTCAAAACTCTTATATTATATGTTTAAAAATTTAAAAGCAAATTCACAAAATAAAAATTTTAATCTCATAAATATTTTAGGTTCAAAAATTTTATATTATAGGTCCAGAATTCTTATATTAAACTGTAAATATGTTCAAAACTCTTATATTATATGTTCAAATATTTAAAAGCAAGTTGACAAAATAAAAATTATAATCTCATAAAGCAAGTTCAGAACTCTTATATTACATGCTCAAAGATTATACTCTATATTCAAAACTCTTATGTTGCATGTTCAAAATTCTTATATTATATGTTCAAAACTTTTATATTAAGCTGCAAATATATTCATAATTTTGAACTTAAATTTAAATTTTTGAACATATTTACAATTTAATATAAGAGTTTTGAACCTCTAATATAAAAATTTTAAACATATGATATAAAAATTTTAAGCTTATAATATAAAAATTTTAAACACATGTACTATTATGTATTGTGCGTACGTACTGTTCAACCACAATATAATATACCATTGTACATATAATGCACAATGTAAGTACTGCGGTTATTAGGTCATGTGGACAAATACTCAATACTCCAATAGGGATTACTCTTCCATCAATAACATTAGCATTACTCTTCCATTTCTCACGTACACTTTGAGATGTTTTGTTGTTATTGCGTATTGATATATATTAAAAGAGCATGATAAATTGAAATTATATTAGTTCGATTCATATGCATATGTATTTTTTTTTTGGTACCTTATTCCTTTGAAAGCCGCCACCCCCAACCCAACCCCCCATGTCCCATGGAATTCGAATCTAAAACATCACTTCTAGGAAAGTAGTTTCGACCTTTTAAGATACTTCCTAAACCCCACTTATTCCCATTAATGACTTGAACTCCAAACCTACAAATCTCGAGTGAGAGATGTTATCACTAAATTACACCTTCTTGTTACATATGTAGGTATGTGTGTGCTTATATTCTCTCTAGAATTCTTGTAAAATTACAAAATTAAAATTTATAAAATACCAAAAATATCAAAATCCTCTATGATATCAAAAGCTACTCTTACGTTCATAAGGCAATAGGTAATTATATTAATACTCTAATTCCTCTTAACCTAGATCCCCACAGACATACGACATATAATCTATGTACACGGAGCAAGGGTGTCTGACACGAAAATAAATAATCAAGTAGTATTAATTAATTTAAAAGATCAAACCTTATATTTATATCACCCACAATGGTGTTTTGACCTTCCCAAGTACTCACCATTAAGTAAAAGCTTTTCCCTTTTGATAGTTTTGCCAAAACCAAAAGATGCACCATAAAAGAATTGGTAAAAATATAAAATAGATGAAAAGTTGGGATATTTGTTGGATTTACGCTCTCAACTTGTTATATCCTTGACACATTATAAAAATTAACTTGTACTACTAACTCTATATCTAATTGCTAAGAAGAAATCTCTCTCTCTCTCTATATATATGTACTACCTTCGTTCTAAATTTAGTGACTAGTTGAACTAACAATTTGATGGCAAATTAAAATGGACATAAAATAATAAAATTACTTGAAAATACTACCACTCGAGACATTTTCACTTCAAAATCTTAAGTAAATTACTTTGAAACATTGCTTCCAAAAAAAACCCAAAATGGGCTTTTCATTAACTTGGGGCAAAATTCACCTGTTTTTGAGATCAAATTATTCTAAGTAGATAATAAACTATTTGACAATGAGATAACTATAAGATAACAAGTCATGTCAGAAGGAATCTAGGGGATTCGCCGTATAAGCATATCTTTCTTTTTTCCTTTTTTTTGTTTTTTTTTTCTTTTCAACATTGTGAAATTCATTGACAAAAAGATTCTTCATCCAATTCTTGTTAAAGGAATATCTTGATGCAGCAAATCCAATCAAAAGATAACAAATTGCTTCTAGTACTGGAGCAGCTCAATCAACCACTCTATTACCTATTTTCTGACATTTAAAACTCGTGATGGATATCGTCTACTGTTTAAGTATACCTCTCATTCAATAATTTTACATGAAACCTAATTATGAGCACCAATTAGTCAAGTGATTTGAACGTTGGAGATTTCACTGAATCTACTGCAAATAGTCTCTCTGAAAATCATATCTTATGAGTTGGATGTGTCTTATTTTCTTCGTCCGTGTCACTTTCAACATAGTGTTTGCTCTACAACCCACGCAATAATAATTTAATTTGTTGATTTGCAAAACCAATTAAATTCATATCCAAGTATATATCTGGATTTTTCCGCGACCCTCACTGGGCCAAAGGATCTTAATTTTGTCAAATCTTGTGATATAGAACCTCATTCTCTCCTCTTCTCCCCAAAAAAAAAATTGAGAGAAATTTCTTCACAAGTACCTCGAGGTTTCGGAAAACATCCAAACAACCCCTCAAATTTTGAAAACTAATGACATAAACACCACATTCTATTAAAAATTACTATTGTAGATTCTTAAATCTACAATTAAAGACTTTCTGACGTTCTTATAAGTCTTCGAATTCCTTTTTGCTCCAATGACGAGAGAGAGGGTACTGGCAATACAAGCTTCTAGTGTAAGAAGGGTAGGGATTGTCGTGTCCTTGCTGAGGCCTCCTGCCCTGTATATATGGAGGTTGATCTCAAAATTGTTTTGTCCTTAATTCCTATTATATTTCTGTTGTTATTATTATTGTTATGGTTTTTACAAGCCTCAATACAAAATGGAAAATTAACTCAATAATTGATAATTCAAGAGAAAGATAAACAAGCATGGCATTAAATGCAAAATGAATGTGATTTGCAACCTAATTGCACCTGCATCGTACATTAATCAAAAAGCTAAAGAAGTGCGCTTTTGTTGCTAATGTGATACTTAAAGTGAATATTGCTTATTTTTTTTTCAAATTTCAAGATTAGGTCTTTTTGGCACGTAGCTTTGCACAAAGTGAGTAATTCTATAAAGAAGGTTGGCTTACTAAGAGCACCTGATCTTGAAGATTATTGTCTTAATGAATCATCGACAAGATAGATTTGGTATCAAATCCAATTCAAAATTTTCAATTGAAAATTGCAAAAATATAAACCATTCAAGGTTTATTTAGCTTTAAGTTAACACGCATTCAATCATTCATATATGAGAATGTATGACATGCGTGTTTTTCTCATATATAATATTTATATTCTTCTTTCTAAGAGGCTATTGTCATGCTAGTTTGTTATGTTACTCTCTCTCTAACCAAATCCCTTTCCTTTGATGAATAACTTCATTCATTAAAAGAAAAGGTGTTGAAATGTTTATATGGATTGGATTCTCGTAAAAGTGGTTGCAATAGTAAATAAAGGGACAAGTGGTGTGGCCCCACTTGAAATTTCTACATTTTTATTTTTACCCCAATAATTCTCGTAGTAAAAACAGAATCTTCACCCTTTTTCTCCTCTTAAAAGTTAAATCACCAAAGTTGTGTTGGCTCCTCCGTAGATTGTAACAATTCCTTTAACTTTTCAACTTTGGCCTAATGACACTAGTGAGACAAACAAGTTGAAAGGTATATGCTTTTGTCACTTTACTTCTTTGCTTAAATTATTTAATGTTATAAGTTCCTGAAATGAACATGTATAACCCAACTATGTCACAAAATAGGGCCAGATTTTACTCAATTATAATTACTACGAATGAAAGATGTAGGTTTAACATTAATTTCTTTTGATTGAGTTATTTAATGAGGTCAACCCTGTATAACAATTGGAAATGAAAGAGAAAATATGTATGTATTAACTTGATGATATAGAAATTTAAAATCCTAAACAAAAGGAAAAACAAGTTTGTCAAGCTGAAACTTTGGGGGATTTGTGAAAATATTTCACCTCATTGAATAATAGTTCACCAATTCATTTGCCATTTCCTTCTTTTCGCTTTTCTTCACCGTTTTTACCTTCTTTTTTTAGGGTGTTTGCATTGGCTTATAAAAAAGTTACTTAAAACACTTCTGGTTTTAAATGACTTTTTTTTATTGTCAACTTTAAGTAATTATGTGTTTGAATAAAAGTTATAGTTATAAAAATAAGTATTTACATGTTTGTTTAAAGTGGGTTGAAAAGTAAGTTATATAGTTAAAATAACTATTATGGACATTAAAATAGAATTTAAAAAGGTAAGTATAAGATAAAAAGAGTAAAGATATTTTAGTAATAAAAATAAAAAGGTAAGGATAAGATAGTAAATGATTTGGTCAAACTTACTTTTTTTTAAAGTGCTTAAAATTATAAAAAACAAAAACTGATATTGGGGAGTTTTTTAGTTTTTACTTAAATCCACTTAAAAAAGCATATTTTTAATTAAAACAAACATTTTCATTAGTTTAAATTAGGCTTTCAGCAGATTTGACCAGAAAAAAAAGCTAAACCAAACACCTTCTTAGTTGAAAATCAAATTGAAGTATCGCTTATAAAGCAATAAAATGTATTTTTGATTGAACTTTTAGACAAACTGGTTAATTATTTTATACTCCCAATTCATCTTGTTTATTTCTTAATTTTAAGAAGATTAACTGTTGAAAACAACTGCTAGTCACCTTGACTTGCCCATCTGCAAATGATAAAAAATTTAAAAGAAAAAAATGGGTAAAATTGATCACCTTGATTTGCCAATCTACTCATAGAGAATAGTCAGCATAAAACATCTCATGTTGATCTGGCTACTGTCGACAACCACTTGGTAGGCTGGTACCATATAAGGCCCATTTAAATTGATTTTTTTAATAATTATTTCTGAAAAAATAAATATATATATTTTTTATGATAAGTATGTTGCTTGGTTTAAGATATAAAATTCTAAAAATAATTTAAATTTAATTTTTTTGAAGTGAAATTTTAATTTGTCACAAAAGGCTTTTTTGAGTTTTCAAAAAGTTATAAAAAAAGTAATCCAAATTTAATTTTTTTAAGTGAAATTTTGATTTGTCATAAAAGACTTTTTTGAGTTTCCAAAAAGTTAGAGAAAAAGTAACCCAAATGAACCCACAGTTTACAGTTTTAATTTCTTTTCTTGGTAAAGGAAAGAAAAAGACTAAGAGTTTATTTTGCTTTGCTTTTTTAAGCTATTTATAAGTATCTAATGCTTATAAGCAGCTTTTGATATTTATAAGCAAATGAAAAATAAGTATATTATTTTTTTTGGAATAAAATGTGCTTATAAGTTATTAATATGTTTGGTAAATATATGTTTAAAAATAGCAATATTTAATAATTTTCTTATGTTTTTAAGAAGATATAAGTGTCTTTGTAATTAGTCAACTCTTAGTACTTATAAGCAGCTAAAAAAAAGTTAAAGGATGATATCTTTTTTTTTGGTTACTTATTATTGAGTTACCATTTCATCTAAAAGTTTAAGCTTGTAAAGAGTATATTGGGATATTAATTTATTGTATTAACACGCTCCTTCACATGCAGCGTAATTTGTTTAGAGTTTCCTTATAAACAGTTTTTAATATTTTTAGATAGGCGGCAGTAAGATCATATTGAAATACTACTTCAACTTAAAAGATTAAACACCTTGTAGAGAGGATATTGTGTATTAATTTATTGTATTAACACTTACAAGTTAACTTTATGTATGTCTAAGCAGAATTTATCAAACACGTAAATTTTATTTTTTAATTATAAACAAATTTGACTAACTTATAAGTACTCTTGAACACCCTCTAAAAGAGAGAGAATCTACAAATTTGGCTTTTGCTAACGTACCAGAAGCCAATTCTCAACACCCTACTCTGAGTTCTCTCCCAACCGAAAGCATTTTTGTCGAAAATTCTATTGCTTGTTCTAAAACCTTTTACTAACGACAGTCTAACAATTTCAACATTTTTTGTCAAGAAATAATCAAAAAGAAAAAGAAAAGAAAAAAGTGTAAAGAAATCCAAAATGAGTTGGTGGGTATTCTATGTAACATAGTTGAGTTTTACATTAGAGCTTGTGAGAAATGTGGCTTTTACTACCCGAGCAAAAAAGAAAAAGTATAATTCTTATTCATGCCGTGTTTTGAAGGAGACAATTTACATGGGTAACTCAAGGGTAAAACAATTAAGATCATTGCTTTAGGTCACCAAAATTTAAATTTTTAGCTCCCAAATTTAAATTTTTAGTTCCCAAATTTTAGAACAAAAATATTAAGTTATCATTAAAGGTTTAATTTAATTTTTTTTTATTATTAGCGAAGACCCTACTAATATTTAATAAATCTCATATTCTTTCTTGTTCATGTGAGCCAGTGATTTACAATCATATTATTATATTATTCACAAAACCTATTTTTTCTCTATAACCCTCCCTAAGTAAAAAATTTCATTTCTAATACAAAATGATAAACTATTATTATCTTTTTATTAATTAAAACAAGTGTCTTAATTTTTAACCTTTAATAATTTTGACACTATCTATTTTTTTAACTATGATTTAACTCTATCAAAATCTCATTGTCTGATAGTGTTGTTTACCTCGATAAACTCTAATTGTGCTTTAGTTTTGAATACTCTTCACTATATTTTAATCATTGCAATCTTCTTTTTAGTTGCACTGTATTTTAGTCTTTATTATATTTTTCTATCCCATGACAAGGCAAAGAAATTACTCTTTTACTTGTTAAGAAGCACTATGTTCCATTAGGCTTTTACTTGTTAAGAAACATTTCGTTCCATTAGATAACTCTCAAGAAGTGATATCTTTTATAACCAAATTTCCATTACTAGGTTATATTGTTCTAATCTTTAAATTTTTTGTATTAGTTTTTAATTTATATTCTTGTAGATATGTTTATTTTTTTAAGAATTTAATATAACAATTAAAAAATATAAAAGGCCTCATAGTCCATGTTGGCCTCAGGCCTCCTTATCACTTGAGCCACTCCTAACGATTTATTAAATTGTAAGGGTACGCAATTCGAGCAAAATAAAACAATTTATTAAATTGTAAGGGTATGTAATTCGAGCAAAATAAGAGCTGGAATGCTCTAAAATATGAAAATGTGAGGGGGCGAGTGCCATATCTTTAACCTTGAGTTTGCTCTCTATTTATAGAATAGAGGAGTAATATTTGGATAACAATAAGACTTCTTATACATATAAGAGAATGACTCTGATTGTAGAGTTTCATTGAACCTTGATACAGATCTTTAAATAATAATTAGAGTTTAGAATCCATCAAGCAAGTGGTCCAATTGTAATGAGAAAGTAGGAGTACGAAGTTGAATCTTATTAGAAGTCTTTTACTGGCCGGCTAGGATTTCATCCTGAAATATTTAAGCCCGTATCTTAAAAGATTAGAGTTGAGAAGACGGAGATCTCGGGGCCCAACTAACTAGAACCTTCTTTAAGTCGAATGTTTCCTGGATGCTCGGGACCTAACTAGCTGGAACTCTCTTTGAGTCGGATTAGCTAGGTGGAACCCTCTTTAAGACAAATATTTCCTGGATGCTCAGGACCCATCTAATTGGAATTCTCTTTGAGTCGAATCAACTAGCAGGAATCCTCTTTAAATCGAATGTTTCGTGGATGCTCAGGACCCTGTTAGCTGGAACTATCTTTGAGTCGGATTAGTTAGTTGGAATCCTATTTAAGTATAATGTTTCCTGGATGCTTGGAACCTAACTAGTTGGAACTCTCTTTGAGTCGAATGTTTCTTGAATACTGGACATAAGAGCTGGGGTCAGTATTTATCCATATTAATAAGTTTATAAGCAACAAGGTATTAATCTTATGTACTACTAAATACTTATTAGAGCGGGAGTTCGTATCTATCCATATTAATAAGTTTATAACAATCAAAACATTAATCTTCCAATACTTTTAGTCATGAGTAACCAACTAGCTGGGATATTGATTTTTGGTCTTCATTTATGCTTGTTTTTTATAAGTAACGTGGTACAAAATCATCAAAATTGCTTAGTTTCTGAATATTACTTACAAATTATCAAAATTGTGTATTTTAACCAAACAAAACAAAGCTTTACCTTGTTACATGAAGTTAATTACACAAATCTATTGCTACTCAATCTTGTTTGAAACATCTCTATTGGATTCATACATTTAACATAACGTTTCTCAAATAGGAAGGCACTCTAAACAGTATGGTGATATATAGTTTAAATAAACAATAAGAATCTAGTGTCTTATATCAGCTAAGAATTATGTAACATTCCCCTTCTTCTTCTTCTTTTTATGCCCTTTTCAATTCAAAATTGAGGCCAAAAAATCATAAATATCGGAAGTTGCATCTTTAGAAAAAATCCTGGACCTGTTCCGCCCAACGACTATTCATAGAAAAAATAGCTGGCTTTAACAAAAGCAATGATGATTTGGAAACAGTGGACCATTCCTTAACGGCATCATCTTATCTCTAGATTTAGCTTTTACTCAACCGATTAATAGTAGCTCACGCTAAACAACACACCTTTTTAGTTTCTCTTCTATGTCATTAAGAAAAGTTTTTTAACGAGTGTAATATTACAAAAATTAATATTTTTATCAATATAAAACATTATTATTTTTAAATTAACTTTAGTTTTTTAATTATTTTTTAAAGAATTAAATTATATTTAATAGGAGAATAATAAAAAATTTTACATTTATATATAATCACTTAATTAGTGCGTGCAATATTTTTTTTAAAGGAGACTAAAGATTAATTACGTTACAATTAACAGGAATTGATTTTTAGACTTTTCATACTAAAAATAAAAGATATATCGCTTGATTATTAAACCTTTAGTAGCTCGTGCAATATTTCGATGGTTAGAAAATTGTGAAAAAAACCAACCAAAACTTCCCAAAGATACCCCATCCGCATTCGCCAACCATTATTTAATCCCGATCCCAAAGGAAAACGAAAATACAAGACCAAAAATCATAGTCATGTCCTTACGTGGCAACAGCCATGTCCTCCACGTGTCAGAGTTAAAGTAGGACCCGCTGACGTCCCCACCGTCGTGGCCCACTCGCTCCTATGGTTCTATTTTCAAATTCCCCCCAATTCAAAAATTACACCAAAACACACACACTCACTCATTCACGAAATGAACTCTCTCTCTCTCTCATTAATGTCCGCCTTCTGCCCTGTCACTGTTCACCGCTCAGCCTCTCGCTGTACATCACACACACATTCGCAGGCGCTTTCTCTCTCTAAAATGATATCCAATTAAGTATTCGCACACGCACTTTCTCTCTCTAAATCTATAAGTATGTATACACACACTGTTGCGCGCACTTTCTCTCTCTAAAGCTGTATGTATGTGTGTTTATACAGTTATACACACACGTACGCACTCTGCCTTTCTCCAAATACACACACATATGACATATGTATGTATATACACGCACACGCGCATACATGATGCATATGTATGTGTTTGTGTGTAATCATTTCGTTTGATTCTGCTGAATTGTGCTAATGAGGACGATTTGTTTGATTGTTTATTTGTTTGTTTGTTTGGATTTGTAGGTGTTTTTGAAATGAGCTGAGAAGGCTAATGGAGTTGGTGATGAATTTCGAGGTGGAGGCGTGCTTTTTTCCGACATTTCCGATCTAAAGATTCTCCCGGAAACTTCCGTGTTTCTTCGTCTTTTTCCCTCTTTTTTTAGTGTTTTTTTTTCTCTCTTTTTGCTTTGAATTTGATTTTGAAAATGGAGAGACCTCGCCATAGAAGGTCCCGAAGTGTTACAGGTGTAGAAGGTAAAAAAATCTCTTTCTCATTCTTCCTCTCTCTCTACACTTACGTGTGTGTATGCATACATATAAATTTGTGTGTCTATGTCTTTCATGTATATTTGTGTATGCATGTGAATTTTTTTATTTTTTTGAGTAATTTTGAGGAGAAGAAGGAAAGTGAAAAAGGAAAGTGAAAAAGGAAAGCATTCTTTTGAATTTTGTTTTTCAATTTTTTCCAAGAATTCGAAATCTAAATTTCTTTTTATTTTTAAATTTTTTTTTAACAGAGCAAGGAAATGGTCACAAAACTGAGCCTCTTGTGCTTTGCGAATTTTGTTTTAGAAAATGATTATGTTTTTAGAAATAAAAAAATATATATATGTTTTTTTTTTCTGGATTTTAAGTGTCCATGACTAAATTCGTGTACGCGAATGTGGAGCTTACGAGTTTGTTTAATTTTTCTTTTCATGTGTAAATAATTCTGAGATATGTGCTGTATGTTTGTATAAATTAACTGTCTAGTCCAATTTGAAAGAAAGATAATCTTCAGAATTTTTTTTTTCAAATTTCATTTTTCATTGTATAGTTTTTCTTCTTTTTTTTCCTCTCAAATTTCTTTCGCAATTTAATTTATGGTGCCTCTGAAATTTAACGAAGTGCTCTTACAAATAATTGCAGCTGAGGCTTAGTACTCATATCTGCTTTCTATGTTTTCTATTTTTAGGCTATGTTCCTTTTGTTTCTATAACGGCTAATATGTGGAAAGTACTTTCGGAGTAATGTAACTATAGTTTTAATTTCTCTTGCCTTTATCAGTAAAATGGCATCTTCTAGGCGGCTTTGTTCTTATCTATAAATTTACTTCTCCTTTTGCAAATGTAGAGTTCATAAGTTAGGTGCTTTTGGCTATGCTTCTGCTTTTATGAAAGTAGGTTTTGTCTTCAAGTGGAATATGAAGCAGGGCCTTTTCCTAGTGGGATCAGCATGATTTTGGCCTTCTCTTTGTAAATGCTTTTGGGTAATAGAGTGTTGTGATTACTGGTCCTATTCTTCCTTGAAATGACATGTAAATTGTAGATATGATTTCCTTGTTTTTTGTTTTCTACGTAGTTCGCTTGTGGCAGCTTTTGTTTTTGGATTTTCGAAAAAAATTTTCTGGACTTGGATTTGTCTCCCATTTCGCTCTCCCGAGAACTGAACGTCTTGTGCCGTTTCTACTTATTTTTCAATTTGCTAATAGTTGGTTTTCAGTTTGTATGTCCGTCATGTATTAATTTAGAATGTGAAGATGAACTTGTGTGGGAATTACTGCGATCATAGGTTTCACTTTGGGCAGTCTTTAGCACTTTCCTCCTTGGATGTTAATGCTTTAGTTTATATTGTTCTCACTTTATGTTGAACATCATAATGGTATCTCTATTCTGATAATGGTACTTCTATTTATGTCAGGAAATCGAGATATTCAGAAACAGAGATTTATTGGAAATTTCTCTTCTGATTCTAGTTATTATAATGATCGAACTGCTAAGGTGCGTTAACCCTATTGGCTGTACATTGAATTGGTTGTCTAAAACTTCAACTGTTCTTAATACAGTGGTTCTACTGATGAGATATATTAAATAGATATATGTACATTTTACTATTGCATGCGTTACACGTGAGCTAAACCACTTACGTTCTCTTTGCAGCAAATGTTTGAGTCAACAAAGAGCTCATCTAAACGAGTTGTTGGAACACCAGTGAAGAAGCTACTAGTGGAAGAAATGTCAAAGGAAATGGAAACGAAAAGACGATCACCTAGTGTGATTGCTAAATTAATGGGCCTTGACGGGCTACCATCACCGCAGCATGGTCATAGACAGCAAACGAGGTGGTCAGGCACCCATCAATCAAAAATTGCATCAACTGGTGCGCAGAGAGATAGGCAAATCTTTGATCGAAAAACAAGTAGAAGAAGCTCATTGGAGCATCAAGAATTCAGGGATGTTTACGAAGATCTTGAAGCATCTCATGTTGTTAATCGCCGTTACTCATCAAAATGGAGTTCAAACTCTAAACTGAAAAATCCTGAGATGTCTATTATTCAGCAAAAGAGTGCCAGATCTCTTTCTGCCAATGAAAAGTGTCTTGCTTCAGCAGATTATGGAACATATGATCCCGCAGACTTGAATAATGAGTTACTGCTGAAATATCTTCAGCAACCAGATTCTTTATTCGAGAAGCATGTGAATGATCTCTGGCTTGATCCTTCCAGTTCTCTGTGCAATCACATTGCAATCTTAAAGCCGTCAAAGTCTGCAAAGTATGAAAGCAATGCCAAAGCTCGGAAATCAGAAAGAGTTTGTGTATGCAAACAGGATGCCAGATCTCATCGCAAAAGGAAGGATGGTCTTCTACTCCATTCACCAGGTTATCATAGTGCTCAAAACACTCTACAGCTGTCAAAAATACAGCCAGATGGTGTAGGTGTTAAACAGAATCTTCCCACGAGAATTGTTGTTTTAAAGCCTGGGAAGACAAGTAATGCCATGCCATCTGTTTTATCGTCTGATGCTTCGCATGCTTATCTGCCTGATTGTAGGAAGCACATGAAGTGTCCAAGCATAATGACTGCTGAAGCAATATCGTGTGAAGAAAGAGATTCGTCAAACTTTGTGGGGCTTTCCAGGCCTAAATGTAGGGAAGCTAGAGAAGTGGCTAAGAAAATTACAAGGCAAATGAGAGAGAATTTTGGAGGTTTTGACAGTGGGCGCATTAGCTTCACATATTCCGGAGTGAGAGGGTATGCTGGGGATGAGAGTTCTTATGACAGTGATTCTGATAATGGATCCAATATCATGACTATTACCTCTAGGAAATCATTTGGTTGGAATAGCCGGGGTAGAGCTCCATCATCTACTTCATCTGAGTCATCCATGAATAGGGAGGCAAAGAAAAGACTGTCCGAAAGGTGGAAGGTGACTCGTGGGTACCAAGATGAGGAAATGTGTGTCAAGGGTAGCACATTAGGTGAAATGCTTGCTATACCAGAGAGGGAGAAGAAACCCAAACATCTGGATGCTAGAAAAATTTTGGATGGACCCAGTGATGGATTTGTTTACAGTGATACTGCTGCTGGCTGGAATGGGCCTTTAGGTATCAGCAGTAGGGATGGCTGGAAAGATGGATGTGTAAAAAAATCATCTAGATCAAGATCTCTTCCTGCATCTCTTGGTGGCAAGAGTAAGAAAACAAGTGAACGACAAGAAGCTCATGCTGATGTTCAGTGTCTAGGGACTAGAGAGACCATGAACTTGGGCACGGACAATGCGGTTAATGAAAAATTAAGTCGAAAAGAATGCTCTCCCTCTAAAGAGTTGAGATCTGGTGGTAAGAGGCCTCATTCCTGTCATGACAAATTTGTTGTTAATACTGACTCTTTGCCAGAAACAATATCTAGCCCAACTAGAACAGAGACCAAGTCTGAGAAGCTTGAGCTGTCTGAGGAGCAGCCTTTGGCTTCCCCTGAGGTCAGATCATCTGCGGAGTTGCTTTCGGACCTCTCACCGTCTAAAATGATAACTGGTGATTCATCTGCTTGTGACCAAGATTACTCTAATCTGCAGGTTTGAACTTTTCACATTTCTTGACAAATTTCTAGAACCATGCATAAGTAAATGTTAATAGTTTATATCAGGTTTGAGCAGTCTTTCTTCTGTATCTAACAAGCTTACCCCTTTTGGCCCCTTAATCTATTTAATGAGTAGTATATAGGACCTTTGAATAATGGATCACTTCATCTAATAGTGTAAGCTTTCAGAGAGTATATTACTCATTTTTAGTTTTTGATAATATCCACTCCAAAAACTTATTCAGGTTTCTTTGATCATCAGCTTGCTGTGTTCAGATGGTGACATCTCTTTTGAAGAATGATAGAATTTAAAGTCAATTAGAACTAGTAAATCTGTACCATATAAGGGAAGTATGTATCTTTAGTTATCGAGAATGTGACTGTTAATGTTGTTCTAAACAACATCTCAAATAGTTTTATGCCCTTCATTGTCACTATTTGAGTATCACTGGGGACTGTTCTGTCCCTTTACAGATTTATTGCAAAATAGTAGTTTCTTTATATGACAATTAGTGGCATGGCGGAGTTAAAAGGACTGAGATTTGATGATTCAGTCTTTCGAGGGGAAAGTTTACTCAGGATGAAGCCATGGTGAATTAGTTGGCTCATTATTAGCTGTGCGACAATGAGTTTACTCTTTTAGTATCAAAGTAATTTAGACAAAATCTGAAAGGCCATAGGCATTGTTACAAAAATGTTTACAGTTAAAAGTTAAAACAACTTTGAGGGTGTGCCTATGTGCTTTAGGCATCAAGGCTCTTTCATGCACCTTTGATCAGCTAGGTCTAGTAGAATGTGGCCTTTCCCGATTCGCACATGATATACAATAACTGATATAAAGAAATGCGACAGACACATCCTCTTCTTGAAAGAAGGGTGTTCCTAGTTCTATCTTTTTCTTTCTGTTTTAATTTGTAGGGTGAGGGATGGGGGAGATAAATATTAATCATAAGACGTAGTCTTTTTGTACTGCATCTTATTCCTACCTAGGATTCCTTGTATCCACTTTCTCTGCTACAATGAAAAAGCATCAAGAGCTTCATCTTATTTATATCTACATCATCCTGAGCTTTGTCTAATGGGGATGTGAACAAGGAGTTTGGTTGTAAGATAGAAAGTTAAGTCGGCAACAAGCAAACCAATCTTCTAAGAGTGTGATGGTCAAGTGGCATCTATCAATTACATCAAATAGCTTGGTGCAAGCAAACCCCATGTTCAGTTATCAACGATTATCTTCTGGAGGATGAAGTTGAGGAGTTGGCTCTTGGAATTAGCATGTATTCGAATATGTATTGCTTTAGAATGAGCGAAGTGAGAAAGAGGTTGTTGTATTTGATAAATAGTATATTGACCTGTTTCAATTGATGATTCTTCAAAGCGCACTTGTCAAATAGCTGAACGTGTATGTCCTATCTCATGCGGATTATTCTTTTTACCTTGAAATACTTGTGTCGGGCACTTGACACTCCAACAAGGTTATAAAGTTCTAATGTTTGACAAAATTTACGAGAGGATACCTCCTGAACGGAGATAAGCTTCATTATTCAATTGCACTTAGAGAAGCTAAAACCTTTTGCCTTATTAGTGACTTAGAAGGAGAAGCAAATCTCTTCAAAGCATATTTGAGGAGAGTTATTGGCGTAAATGTGGCTATATAGAATTGCATTGAAGATGTAATTGACATATGTAAGATATACGTGTCCCGATGCATATGTTTGCACTGTTAAGACACTATAGCCAAGTCCTTATATCTACTGATAAATGTACGCAAATTAGACACCTAAAGAATCACCTGTACCCAATACACATGTGTGAACCTGCGTATATCTCAATTTGCACGACTGGTGGCATCAACACTTATGGAAAATGTTACAGTGTACTATTGTACGTTAACAATTACTGTGCTTGAAGTTCTCCATGTATATTATGGTTGGTAATCAATAGTGGCATTTATTCTATCATATGTTCTCATTGATTTGTCATCCAATCGTGTGTACGTATCTCGAAAGGCGTAGGTGAGTTGGTTATTGACAACGCTAACTTTCCATTTCTTTGCAAGTAGACAAGGAAATGAACATTAGCTCACATTGTTGGGATGGGTTCTTTTTTGACAGAGGTAAGTTGAACAATATCGTTCTTTGGCACTATTTGGATGTAGTATGATTAATACATTGCTGATGTCCACTAAAAATTAGAAGGATTTGACCTCGAGGTACGCTCAAGTTCCTTTATGTTGAAAGGTTTAGACGCTTGTTTATTTACCCATATTGCAAAAGCAGAGCAACTAGAGCTATCAATTTCACATAGTTATTAGCTTTACCACTATACACAATTTTGAAAAATGATGTTGAAGGATTTGTAGCTCGTGGACAAACACACATACGTTGGCTTTATATAGCCTTCATTTTTTTAAGTCCAATTTAGATCAACTACATTTGATCTAAAAAATTATTTCTAATTAGCATAATGTGGGTTATTTGATATTTTTAAGAATGTTGAATGCAATAGACCAAAAGAAGGTGCAACTCTTCCTTAGACCCTAGGCTTACTAAGGGTCTTGTGCACTAGAGTGCCCTTTTATAGCAGGAATTTGGTTGATAGAAGCAATATCCATTTCCTTTGAGTATAGTAAGTGGCGAAAAGTGTTGAATTGGTATACAAGGATACTCCTAGTTACTTGTGGACAAAATAAGAGGAAAGGCATCTTAACATTTCAAATGTTTCAATTAATTAAAGACTTGAACTAACAAGGTGTACACTATTGTAGGACATTCTTTTTATTGTATATTTTTTGTGAAAAGCATGTAAACTACTGAAGAGGACCTTTTGCTAATCTTGTCCTATAGTAAGAAAAAGGAAAGCAAAGCAAGATGGAAAATTCTTTTCTCTAGTGTGTTGCATAGATATGTTTTAGTTTTTGCTTATAAAGACTGGTCTCGCTTGATGCTGTCTTGAGATGAACTGCTTACGTTAGTGGTTTTTGGGAGTATGTATTGGTTTTCTTTCTAAAATAAGCACAATTCGAAAGGTCGCAAGGAAGTGGCAAGGCTAATGCATAATTAACCTGAGTTTTTTTGCATCCATTTTGTTTCGAAATTCGTAAAAGGAAATAGGAATCTTATTAGCATGAGCTAGTTCTAGATATAAGCCTTTGCATATTTTATTAGGATTTAGTTTGATTATGTGTTACTATCATACAACTTTAGCAGTTTTAGACAAATCTTTTAGTGATCTTGGTGGATCATTAGAAGTTAGAGTTAATATTTGGTCTTACCAAAGTCTTGCATGCATTTAATAGTGTTGTTTTAGAAAGCTAATGAGTATTACTTTTTGTATCTTACTTTGGGCTCGTTTGTATTGGCTTTTTTCAAAAGCGTTTTTTTTAATAACTTTTGAAAAACAGCTTTTTTTTAGAAGCTGAAAATTTTGACTTTTAAAAAAAGATGTATTTGAGCTTTTTTTAGAGTTTTAGCTTTTTTGGAAGCCAAATCAAATAGTTATTGCAAATTTAATGTAACTTTTTCAAGAAAAAAAGTGTTTTTTCCTGAAAAAAAGCCAATCCAAACAGGCCCTTTATTGGAGAGAACTTGAATGATGTCATATAAGCAAATTATTGATCACATTTAAACTCGCATTGTGATGTGAAGTGCTAGTGTTTCTCTAGGACGCAATGTTATAGTGCTTTCTTTCCAGCCACAGCCATTATCTTCTTGGTTTCAAGCCAAAATCTGTATTGTCTTGCTCCCAAAGCTTACTTCTCTTTTCCTTCTTTTTTTGCTTGTGTGTTGCTTGCGTATATTGTTGTGTCGCTTATTTTCAATTTAAAATGAGAAAGAAGCTTATAAGTGGCATTATGGAAAAAATAGCTAGAGATTATAGTAACAAAAAGTAGTCACATTCCAAAACATGCTATGTTGGAAGAAGAAATGAAATATTGGTGAATGTTTGTGAGCCTCATTGGTTTTCATCTTAGTCTTCGTTTGTTGGAATTAAACAATTTGCTTGTTTACGTCCATATAACTGACATATATGGAGGACATAATTTTCAATTGCTACTTAATTTTCAATTGCTAACTGTCATATATAGAGGACTTAATGTTAAATAGCTAACTAACATATATTGATGACACTTCGATTTGCAGAAGATCTTGTCAAAGGTTTGTTTCACATTTGCTAGAGATATCAAACTCACTATCATAAAACTATTTTGTTTAAGCTGAGGTCATATTCATGTCATCATGAACTTGAAAGTCTTTCTAGTAGTGATTATCTTTAGGCACGTGATGATGAAATACCAGTGACATCCACCCTTTGTACGTAAGAGTATACATTTGATGTTGCATACAAATAACCTATGTTCAGTTAAACATTTCTTCTGAAAGAATACCTATTTAGTCATATTATGTTGTTTGAATTTTATTTAATTATTGCATGAATATTAGATTTGAGAATCAAAGCAATGAATAGAGTAGAGAAAGAACCTACCATTTGTATGTCTTAGATGTTGCATTTGTAATATACCAATAAGGCAAATTTCAAGGGAGAATAACATTTTGGCTGAATGATATACTTGGACTAAGTAAATGCACTTAACGTGAGCTCATGCACAATTTATTTTTTCAACTTACGGTTTGCATTTAGTTTTTCTCCTCAAGGACACCTTTTTTCAATATAGTTATGATCATAACACCATAGCACATGTTAAAAGTTTTCTTCCTTGAATATGGTGGTATATCGAAGTTTCTGTTGGTTATAGTACATGCATTGTTGTAAATCTTTAAGCTGGACAACTTTGGACGTTGAATGAAAATCATGGGGTGTGGATTCTTTCTTTCTTCTGACACTTGTAAATGTGTCTGCGCTGTCTTCTTCTGACATTTATGTAGTGGCGTCCAGCTTATAGTTGACCGCTAGAGATGCATCTTGTTGTAGGGCAGCTTTGCTAGTATTAAGTTTGAACTCACTCACAACTGTGTATTTCAGTTCACTTTATATATTTTAACCGCCCTTTGCTATTAAAGCCTGAATGTTCGACAAATATTAGTTTTAGTTGGTACTAAATTGATTCATTTAACTCATCTTTATATTTGCTTCTTCCTTAAAATTGTGATACATTCTCAGGAGTTGATAAATTACTCTTTTCAATATTTGACTCTGTAACCATCTTCACTCTATTTTATTTTTCTTGACTCTATGTAACCATCTTCACTCTCTTTTATTTTTCTTTTGACATATTTGATTTTATTAATTAGAATATCAACTTATAACCTAAAGAATAGCTCTGTCTGGTGATTTGCGTTTACTAATTTGAAAAATACTGGTCACTATTTGATCATATACTGTTAATGGTAGTGGCTTTTATGCTGACAATGAAAATCAATTCATAACGTTGCAGGAAGCATCTACAATAATATCTGGAGAAGGCTCTGCTCCTTTTCTGTGTCCTGCTCCTGAACCAGAATCTTCAGAAAGCTCCAAGGAGGCTGACCATCCTAGTCCAGTTTCAGTTTTGGAGGTGGCTTTCCCAGAAGATGCATCTTCTGGCCCTGAATGTTTCAAAAGAGTCTCTGCTGAACTTCAAGGTAATTGATAATTAAATGGCATTAGGACCTTTTCGGAGAGTTCTGCACGTCTTTATAACTAAGTCACTGGATGCTTTAGTACTTTCTGAATTGAAAGCATAGACAAAGTTTAACCATTGCATGATTACACGATAAGAAATGATAGAGTAGGCTTAGTTGCTCAAGGTTTATGTTTCTGTCGCTGCTTGAGGTACTGAGCTTAAATACTGTCTACTACCACTGTTAAGTAAGCAGTCAATTGAGTTGACAAGAATAATCCAGTTCTTTCAATAGTTACCTTTCCCTAAGAAGCTGTTAGTGAATTCTTGATTTTATATATGCATAATTAAATTCATAAATTGTTGCAAAGATGACTGACAACCTAACCGGGTTATGATTTATCATTAACCTATTTATAGTTTGTTAATGTAGGCAATGCCATATAATAGTGCTGCTTCTGCCCTTATTTATAGTGCCACTTATCGTTTTTTCTCTTGCATATGACAAAATGTCTGTAATTGTTTATTTGGTGTAATGGCTGTGGATTTTGGCACTACTATGATTTTGGTTATTCTAAAGCGAATGTGTAGACATTATTGGACAATGGCATGAGAGGCATGGCTATTTTCATTTGTCATATTCAAACTTACCTGCAGTAATCTCCTTTCTTTTGTTTTATTATTTTTGAGACCAGATATTGTGTGCGTGTGTTTTTTTTTTCTTTTTTTCTCTTTTTGGGGTAGGTCTCAGATTTCTGCTTTCTATGTATTTGTAGGACTTCGAATGCAACTGCAACTTCTCAAGATGGAGTCAGAAGGAGATGCTGATATGCCTGTGTTTGTTCCATCTGATGAAGATGTTTTGCCACAAATTGAAGACAAGCATATGTTGAGAGCCGAAAGCTGGGAGGATTCTTACCTAGTTGACGTACTGCTTGAATCTGGACTTGAGGAGCCTGATCCTGATATATTAACTGCAACATGGCAGTCTCTAGAGTGCTCTCTTGGTGCCTTCATTTTTGAAAATCTTGAGAAGAAGTACAGTGACGGGGAAACTGGGCTAAGGTCTGAAAGGAGGTTGCTATTTGACTCTATAAATTCGGCCCTTCAGGAGATTTTTGGGCAGTACATGGATACATGTCCCTGGGTGAAGCCAGCAGTGCGAACTGTTGATTCAAAATGGCAGAAGCAGGGGCTTAAGGATGCTCTGAATAAGTTGCTTGGAGGGCTGGAAGATAGCATAGGTGGGGCTACACCAGAAAGAATGCTCGATAGGGAGATGGAATGGGATGGTTATAGAGATGATATCAACATGATAGGTAAGGAAATCGAGAAATGGTTGACGGACGAGCTAATAATGGAGGCTGTGGCAATGTAGATTTCTTGAAACAGACTGGTAGCTTAGATAGATACAGATAGATAAACTACAGAATCGGAGTGGTTTGGCTTATGTAATACAGTATCAATAATGGTAAGGGCGAAATGCTACTCCGAAGTAGTTTAGGATCTTCATGGTAGGAAAGGCAAAATGCCAGTCGTAAGAGTACTTGCACTATTGTTGTTGCTATAGCTGGAAATTGCATTTGAACTGAATAATAATAGTGCATTCCTTTAAAAATTTGAAAATGGCTGCTCTATTTGCTTGGCTTGCATAGATTTTTGCAGTTCTAATGTCTTCTTGTGTAGGCGCGTGCGTTTTGGACCTTCTAATAAAAATATAACGTTACTAGGAAAATATGACGACACAGAACTGACTAGATCATTTTCTTATGACTAGTCCATAATAAGTTTATTGTCATTAGTCATATTGTATACTTTATTAATCAATATAGATTGCCGTGTCAAGTTTATTCTGACAATAAAGTGGAACACAAAATTTTGAATTTTTTTGTACTGTTTTCCATAAAAACTTTTGAGGGTAAATTGCTGCGTATCCTTCTATTGTACAAATTTTAATTTTTAGATGGAGAGGCAGGTGCTTATTTCTAATGGTCACAAGGGCTTATGAGGGAATTTTATACCAAGGAGAGTTTGATGCACTTTTAAAACATATCTAAACTTCGAAAAATTTTGCTTAATGGCTACGAAAAATTTCTGAGAGTGTTTTTGATGACAAAAAAACTAAGAGAGAACTAGAGAGGGAGTGAGAATGATTAATCAATGTGTTCTCTAGAGCTACATATATATATATATATATATATATTACCATAAGAAATAACTGAATGTTTCAACACTATTTGTCTTTCGGGAAATTTATATAAAAAATTGGAGCTAATTAACACGGAAAAGCGAGTTGACTTCCAAAAATTTACCAATTGGGTAAAATGCATGTTATCCAACTGATTCGTCTAATTAGCTTGGTTGCGACGGTGTGAGTTGCCTTTTTTTTTTTTTTTTAATTTCTGTGAGTGTCAAAACTTATAATATATTTTGGGTATGTTTGAATTTTTTTTAAGAAAAAGTATTTTTTTTAAAAAAAATTTTATATTTTTTTGACAATACTTATTTAGTTTGACTTTAAAAAAAAACTGAAACTCTAAGATTAGCTGAAGCACAACTTTTTTGAGAAGAAAAAACTTTGGCTTCTCAAAAAGTATTTTTTTTTTCAAAAGTTGTTAAAAAAGATACTCTTAAAAAAACTAATACAAACAAGCCCTTTATATTTTCACGAAATGTCTATATTTTCAGCTAACAATATTTAGATAATATTTAAAAAAACACATGAAATAATACAATAGATTTTAAAATATAGCGGTTAACCTGCACTGAAATCTCACTTATATGTTCCAATGATACCTCAAGAAGTTAGAGTTGGCCATTATTTATATTACTAATGCTTTCGGCTTACACATGATACATAACTAGTTTTGAAAACTAAACTTGTCGAAGGGATGGTAGTGTTGAACATTCATATGGTATATATGTTTACTGTCCTATAAGGCTATATACTCATATAAATATAGGCCATTAATTTATTGTCTGAAAAAGTGCATGAAACAAATTATCAGTTTGGTCATTAGTGAGTTTTACAGTAATTTGATTGTTCCTATTGCGCAAGATTCATTCAAGATTTTGCACCAAGTGACGAATTTCATCCATTTGCAATCTTGTTAAGTATTTAACTAAACTCGTTTTTTTTTTTAAATTACATGTTTCTTCTTAAAGTTAATTGGTGTTCAATGGCGTTGTTCAAGAATTTGATGATAATCGACTTCATCAAAATCAAACAATTGTAAGTCATCTAATAAAGAACGAATTATATTCAAGCTAGAAATGAAAATTAAGCAGAGAGAATGGAGTCGAGTTCCAAAAGTTTTAAGCCTTACCAATTTTCCCTATCATGCATTTCTCAACCGCAAGCAAACACATGGTTTTTTCTTGGGTTCAAAACAATTAGTTATGGTGACTTGTGTTTTCATTAGTGGGATTCACACATTTTTTTTGGGACCTTCTTTTGGTGGTTTTAAAAGACTTCATATACTCCAACAATATCGGAAAATACATTAATAGTCATTAATTATGCTTCAATAACTTTTCTGGTAGCTCAAACAAGATAGACAACCAATTGTGGCGGCGGCGGCGATGGTCTAGTGTATATTTACCGTAATTTGATCGGTTGTGTTGCTTGAATTTGTATTAGATCAAGAAAATTTAACCTGCCTAATTAAGTATTTGACGTCATTGTCTTGCCTATATAATTTGTAATTAATTGTTTACTATCATTAGATCATGAAATTATTGAGGAGAATTTGCACAACAACAAAGGTCACACACTATGCTAATAAACCTTGTTTTCGCACATTAAAGCTTTTGCTCTCCCAAACACCTCATCTGACTTGTTCATCGGAGTTTATTGAGGGGAAAAAAGCCCCATGTTTGTGTATGTATTGTGTGGGATCGGACCATTAGGCCTAACAAGAGTACTGTATAGTGAACAAAGCCTTCGTCAGTTAATTAATCTCTAATTAGTGATTGTACGTTAGAATAAAAATTTAAATGCAAATTAAACAAAGAAAAGACGTAAAAGTAAACCGAGCATAAAAAAAATAAGTGAAAAATAAAAAAGAAGAAAGAAAGAGCGCAGTCACTTTAACCTGGATTATAGAAAAGGGGTTCCATTCGACAAGTAAACAAAACATGACAAGAAGAAAGAAAAGACCACATCCTGCATACGTGGAAGTAGAAATACAGTGAGCTGGGTCACCTTGCTGCTTTATTATTCTTTACATAATATGACTGAGCTGCATCTTTTTCTATCTTTTTTTTTTTTTCTATTATTATTGGGTCAAAATACGAGTGAGCTATATCTAGTGACCCCAAGATGCAACGACAGCAACAAGTTAGTATTATTAATTAGCATTGAAGAGATTCAATCCTCCTTAGGGAGATTAATATCCTCACCTTAGACGACAGGATAATATGAGACAGTGACGAGATTACAAACCCTATAATATAGCTTAGAGGTGGTTAAATGGATCCGGATCCGCGGATTGAACCGTTTAACCCGCATAAATGTAGGGTTAGGGTTTAGCATTTCATAACCCGCAAAGCAAACGGACGGACCTGGCCCGGCCCGCGCTAAGGGCGGGTTGTGTGGGTTAACCCTCGAGTTGACCCGCGAGTGTCTTTTTTTTTTTTAATACATATAAGTTTAAAGTTAGAAACCTTAAGTTTTTTTCTTCTTATTGCACTTTATAGTTTACAGCCTTAGCAGCCATATTTGAGGCTTTGATTGTAGTTATGGACTATGGTAATTGTTGTCTTATTTTGTTAATGTTAATTTGTGATTAGGTGTTTAATTTCGATTTTAAATTATCGATTGTGTTTGTGACATTTAGTTCATTAACTTTAACTATTTTTAGGTGCCTAATTTTTTATTTTTTTTGGTCAAACAGGTCACAAGTGTTTATTAATTACTACTTAATTTTTTTAGTTTTATTTATTTTTAAATAATATTAAAATACCAAAAAATTAAGCGGATCAACCCGCGAACCCACGGGTGTGGATGGGGGATGTAGGCGCCCGCATGAATCCAATCCAATCCAACCCGACCCGACTTGCAGAACCGCATAACCCGCGCTAAACGGGTCTGGTTGGCCCGCGGGTGCCCGTTTGTCGCATCTAGTATAGTTATAAGGATTACATAATACATATTTAAATATAAGTAGAGTGTACGAGTTTCAATTTGAAACTTTTAACTACAAATCGTGATTAATCTATCATCCTGCCTACTAATTGGAAGCAAAAAGAAAGGAGAGATTTTAGTATGCGCATCTTGTAAGAGAATCTAGAAGAGTTAATAGCAAAGAGAATCTCAAGTTATAAGCCGTAAAAAGTCTGTGACAGTAGTACTACGAGAAGTTTGATAATGTATGTATTGCTTCTCCATATTGCAACCAAACAAATGGAAGAAACGGAGAAATACATAGTGAAAAAACATGCCCCTTTCACCCTTTCAACCTTGCAAATAATCAAGCTCCAAGAAAGACTGCAAATTGTAATTAACAAGCTAAAAATGGTACCAGCCCTCAGAGTACACAAACACATCTAATTATTAATTGGTCCTAATGCATGGAATTAGAACTACAAAATTAAGTGCAAAATAGTTTTATCGATAAAGCCCTTTGCCAAAAAGAAAAAAATTCAAAGTAAGCGCACATACGTTAGAAGACACTAAAATGAGTGCGGTCCTACTCCTATGCATTCATCATAAAGAGTTCTGTGCACCAAACTATCAACCTTTTTTACTTTATCGATCAAAAGGTCCGTCAGGATCGAGTTGCTTGCACAGCCCTAGATAAGTAAGATATAGAACTCGATCTTTTGCTCCTGTCCTATGATTCTTGGTGTGCTTGCAAAAATACTTCAATTGAGAAAGCTTGCAACACCCAAGCATCTCCCCCAGAAGCAAGAAGAGCCAATTGATGGATCTCTTCTTATCAAGGACAGGCCTAACAGAATTGCTTTGCTCACAGAATTTGCAATCAGGCAGGCCTGGATTCATCCACGTCCCTGGAGCCCTATCGCGCATTGCGCCTTTATTCTTGGAAATATAGGCAGCAATCTCCATGAACTTTTGCTGTAAATCATATGAAATTTCATATTTTTGCTCGCATTTTCTGCATTCAACTTCACCCCTAATGCTATTTATGCCTTTGGATAGCAGATAATCGAGACTATGCACCATGGCGCGTCGCGTGGTTGCCCAAGGGTATGGCCCAGGTATGGTTTCGCTTTTCCCAGGCCGGAGAGTCTGGCAAGCAAGGGGTCGCCTTCCAGGCATACGAAGCGGTTTAGCATCCCCACCATTTGGTTGAATTGTTGGAACTTTGAGTGGTTGCTGTGGTAAGATTGGTGATGTTAGCTTCCAAACTGATGAAGGTTGAAGTTTTGAGTCTCTAGGAGAAGCAATTTTATCTTGAAATGCTGCATTTGAGGATGAGATTGAGGAAATTGAAAGGGAAAGATTAACAAGTCCCTCTTTGTGACACTCATGATGATCTAGTTCTTTTGAAGAGGACGAATAGACACTTTCCATTTTTCGTAGTCGTTTATCTTCTTTTATTATAAAATAAGAGATAAGTTTGTTGTCATGACATAAAATATTACTCTAAAATGAAATGTAAGAGCAAACAAGTATTGAGAATATGCGAACTGAAGGAGAAGGAAGACAGGAAGGAGGAGGGAAGAAAAGATATAGATGGCATTTGGGGTGGGAGTGAGTAAGAAGCCTGGATAATTAGGTTGGATTTACCACTTCAAAATGTATGAGAAAAATCCGGGAATGGTTGACTATTCATCTAAATCTCTAACAACTTGATATTAAAATTCGGATCTCCCTCAAAGCACTACATAAAAACCCTATCTAGCATATATAGTGCCTCTTAAAGTTAGTTGCCCATTTTTAACCGTTTGATAACCCCTCAAATCACGGGCAGAATCAAAATTCTTTTTTGGTGTAACTATAATCTATAATAACTTTATATATAAGTGAGAACTCATTAACCTTTTAAACTAAAATTATTATGTATATAAAAAGTGTTAATGTCTGTCTAGGTTGCAGACATTGCTGCTTTTCGTATCAGGCTGCATTTACAAAAAGTCACTTATAATTAGATTTGAGTGTAATTGGTAATAATTACACAATTAGATGTGTTTGTCTAATCAAGTAATTACTTGGTCAAGGCGAACTAAGTGTACTTGGACCTGCCCAATTACACTCTTCAACAATGTTTTTTTTTTATTAACTCTTTTTATATTTGATCTACTTTGCTATAAAATTAATATATAACTAATAAATATTACACATGGTTGGATTGGTTGTTAGAATGCTGACATAGGATTCGAAGCTAGGATGAGCGGGAATACTGTGGCAATTCCTTTCTTATTTTTGTATCTTCTATTTGAAGCGTGAAACTTCTTTTTGATTTCTCAGAAACTCTAGAATACATCTTTCCATTGTTTGAAGCCCCAAAAAAAAACTTTGAATAAAATATTTTTTATTTATTTTTATCGGTTAGAAAAGGAAAGAATTTACTAGTTTTTCTTAAATTCAATAAGATAAATAGGAAATTGGAAATGAAAATCTCTTTCTCGCATTCCATTCTCCATCGCATTGTCCTAACAAAAATGGCGGATGCAACACTATAGAAATATTTGTTAGTACATAAAGCCAACATTTGAGAGATACACATATAAATATATTTATATAGATAGAAATTCATCTTGATCATCAAAAATCAAAGAAATATACTGGGAATGACTTCTTTGTTTTGACTTGTAAGAAACATTTCCTTGTAAAGGAACATAATAACAATTTTTTTCTATAGAAAATCTAGAAAAAAGAAGATTTAGTCGGAAATACCGAGAAAAGAAATGAAATTTAAAAATAAAAAGGGGGAGGGGGTCAACAGTTCGAATCTCATCTCTATCGAATTTTAATATCAAAATAAAGGATATAGTGCTCATACCAAAAAAAAGAAAGAATGATTTAATGATACAATCAACCAATAAATTATGACTTCATTATTTCATCCTTATAGGATCTATCTAGTCAAAATAATTGAGAACTTTGAATTGAGATAACATAGTGAGATAATGTCATTAAATCATCTTTGGCCTTTTTTGAAAAAAATGTTATGCAAAGTTGACACAAAGCCGACCTTAGCTCAGTTGGTAGAGCGGAGGACTGTAGTGGGGAGCACCCGGTTGCTATCCTTAGGTCGCTGGTTCGAATCCGGCAGGTCGGAATTTTTTGTTTTTTGGTTTTTCCCTTGACGTTTCATTCAAATAAAAGGTGAATAGAATTTACAATATTTGGCAACTCGTACCCTTATTGTAATCTAGTCTCATGTACATTCCATTCACCGAAAAACTTCCATTTAATTGCACTTATGGAAATAAATAGGCTTGCACAATTCACACCATACTCCTTTACCATCATGTTTTCCCATGTTTCTTCATCTTTATTCACAATAGTAGTACTGTGTGTTCAGAATATTAATATTGTGTGAGTATGTGTGAGTGAATGTGTTTTCATGTATGTGTGTGCTAGAGTGGTAAAAAAAATGTATAGTAAGTGCTGACCTAATAAATTATAATCAAATAGTAAAAAAATTGTGAACAATTTAATTGACTTGTTTGTTCATAATTTTATACTATTTGTTTATTGAAGGTGCACAGTACTTAGAAGGGTGCACGGTCTTTAAGATGTCCAGTATAACTTCCCATTGATTCTCTGTTTTGTTAAAGCATTCAAGATAATCTTTAATTGTTGCCCAATTAGACCGAATAACATAGTCACCCAGAAAGGTACTTAATAGTTTGATACTTACTAGAAAAATAAATTTTACAAATAGTCTTTGATTTTTACAAAAAATTGTTAATTTCATTCTTATTATCACAAAAATACTTATTTGGTCCCTACTATTTTTAAAGAGTATCAACTTGATTTCAACTATTTCAAAAGTAACTAATTTGATCTTATTTATAAAAAACATCCCACTAAGTTCCTATTTTGGCCTCAAAAGATGGCTACCTGTCTAGAACATGACCAATAAATAAAACTGTTGGGTTATGGCTCAAAGTCCAAACTCATACAAATTAGGAAAGAGTTTTAATGAGAGTTAAATTCTAGTTATGGTAAGAGTTTTAATTATGGTAGGATTGATAGATTAGGAAATCCTTTGTATTGGAGGACAAGAAAATCTCCTCTATAAATAAGATTCTTGTATTAGTTGTATAAGGTGTGCCTTAGGAGTGTCCCTTAGGGCCTCACCCCATGGGGTGTGGGCGAGAGAGTTTTATATTCGTTCTAGTCCTGTTAAGGATAGAACCATTATAAGAATTCTATGGGGAGGGTTTAAACTTTTTTGTCCGTGCAAAAAGTCATCATCTGAATTGTAATCCCATTATTGTTGAATAGTGGAATTTATCCCAGAGGGGATCGTGGACGTAGGCAGAGGGCCGAACCACTTTTAATAGTGCGTGTTCTTTTTTCGTTACTCGTGTTTTAATTCCGCTGCGTGAGTGTGTGTTATGTGTCCTAATTTCCTAATAGAAACAAATGGACTTTTTTTTTTATAACAAATATGAAAGATTAAATGAGTTATTTTTGAGGTAACAGGGACCAAATTAATGTTTCAAAAAAATTAAGGAGATCGCTTGTAAAATAATAAAAATAAAAATTTCTATAAATAATATGAACCATTTATAAAATTTTCACGTACTAGAAATGAAGAAACGGGTTTGTTGCCAATTTAGAGTGACATTACATCGCGATAAACAGCTTCGGGATATAAATAGACATTGACAATTAAATTGATATATGTAAAAAAAGTGGAGTCAAACATTAATTTTGCAAGGATAGGTTATGCTTAGTTTCACAAATGACATTAGGATATATGCTCGAGCTGACGTAAATTCCATGAAAGCCATCTAGCAGGTTCTGTCTGTCTTTAGCAAATTAGCTGGTTTTATGGTAAATTTGGAGAAGAGCTGTGTCTTTTTTAGGGGATGTTAAAGTGTCTTAAAGGATCTGGTTTTGAATGTGTTGGGTTTTCAAGAAGGGAAATTGCTGGTGAATTATTTGGGGATTTCTTTGACCCGAAAAGGATTTCACGTAATGCTTGCAAGCCTATCATTGACAAAATTACTCATCGGCGGGCATTGGGTAGTAAGAAGCCGTAGGGCCTGTTTGGATTGGTTTTTTTTTCAGAAAAAAGTATATATTTTTTTTAAAAAAGTTACACTAAATTTGCAATAATTATTTGATTTGGCTTCTAAAAAGACTAAAACTTTGAAAAAAGTTTAAATATAACTTTTTTTAGAAGTCAGAATTTTTAACTTTAAAAAAAAATGTGTTTTTTAAAAGCTGTTAAAAAAATATTTTTGAAAAAAACTAATTCAAACGGACCCTTAGCATGGCTGGCCGAATTGTAATTGTCAAATCAGGCTTGGTCTTATTGGACGTGGCTGGCTTGGATTTAAATTGGGATAGTTTGTTACTTTGGAGTGCAAATTTGGAAGGAAAGGAGCCTCCTATCGAATCTAATCAAGCTTCTTGTTGGTGTCACTATAGTAGAAGTTTGGTACGAAAGAAACAAAAGAATTCAAAACAATAGCTTTTTAACAAAGGAGCAGCTTTTTGATAGGATCTTTAACTTTACTGGACGGAAAATTGGGTTGGACAGAAAATGTGATTGCAATGTACAAAATATTAACTTTATGAATAGGTGGGATTGAGAAGGCGTCTTGTGCTAAAAATTCTTCTCTTATTGTAAATGGTTCTTTGATCTTTTAAAGAAATTTGTCCACTTTCCCAGCCAAAAAAAAAAAATGAAAAAAGACCGCGTAGAGCTTGAACTTTGCATGCTTGCAAAGCTTTTGAGAGCTAAAAGCTTATAAGTTGTGAAAAAGTTCCTAGCTCTAGCTACCTATCAAGTCTTTAGTAAAATTACATAAGAAACACACATATAACGAAATTTCTACTTGAGGGCGGATTTACAGAAGGTAGACAGCTCATTTGCTTCATAAAGTAACAAATGATAATTTGATTCACGAAACTCATAATATATGCTCGTCTAGAAGAGGTTGCTCTACGAAATGACGATACTTGAATAAAATCTCCATGCCGTCTTCATCACGCACGAGCTTCTTGGTATTTCTTGATGTCTAAGTTATTCAAGCTGAGAGGCGATGCTGAAGAAGGTGGCGCTGGAGGCATCCATAATTTTGCATTCTTCACCTTCGATATGCTCGCAAGGACTTCTAATGGCGTCACATCTCCCACAACTGTAACCTTCTTTGCTGCAAAATCTATGTTGAAAGAACTCACACCTGCCAATCAAATTTATACTTATGCTAGAGTACTTCAATGGAAAAATATGAGAATAACAATATGGACTTATTTTACTATTATTTTTTCTCATTATGTTGTTACTTATACTAGGCGATTCGAGTCAATTATGATTACTGGAAAAGAGAGAGAAGGATATGAAGATAAAATTGTGCTGACAGCAGGTGAAAGTATTTGATATATCATTTGGGCCCAGTGCTGGGCCGAATGCAGGTTGGGGTTGTAAGATCATTTTATTTTGGGCCAGTCCAGGCCCGACCAACCTCGGGCTTCATGTACTTTCATCCAAGATCGGCCCCAGGCGGAAAGGGCGGGCCGGAGCTAGCCCATGGGTCAGAGTATGAACTTTGTTTTAATTATAAAAAACAGATTCAAGTTCATGTTAATTATTAAAAAAATAGCTCTAAGCATTTCTCAACCGCTTTTTTTTTTTTTTTTTTGGAAGAAAGAGAAAAAAGCTAAAATATTTTACAAAAGTATGATTTTTAATGGCTTTTCCTCCAAAAGGAAAATATGTAAGCCTAAAATTGGAAAAGTAACTCCTTTTGTGAATTAGTACACAAATCTCAATACAAAAAGTCTAGAAAAGGGATAAAATTCTAAAAAATTTGTAATTTGTCACTTTCTAGGCTGGTGTAAATTGAAAACTAAAAGCCAAATGACTATTTTATTTATAAGTGAAAAGAGTAAATTGCTATGAGCCTTGCTGTAATTCTTTAAAAGTGAATTGGACTCCCTTCCGTTACACAAAAAAAAAACACACACACACACACACAACCCCCCCCCCTCCATCTAAAAAATCATCAAATTGAAATTTGTACTATAGGTGCTTTGACACACTTTTATAGGACCAAAAAGGAGATGGGTACTTATTTTTAGTTAATGATCTACTTAAATGATGATTTTTTTAAACAAGGGGTACATGGTCATTTCAATGACTATAGGAGAATTATGAAAAATTGTATTATAAGAGAGGTCGATGTAGTTTTAAGGATACAAAAAGGGTGTGAGTGAAAGCATATTCAATTTAGACGTGGTATAACTAATCGATATAACGTGGTGCAACACACAGAAAACAGAACAAGAAGAGTTGTTGTAGGGAGAGTAAAGTGCATAACGGTACCTTCCATTCTAGAAATATGCTTTCTCATTTTCCTTTCACATCCCTTGCAATGGAGTGACACTCTCAGAACAACTACCTGCAACGCAACCAAACCCAATAAAAGTTAATATCGTACCCACTTAGCACCTCTCTTCTACACTATGCTTAAACAAATCCAGTAATATATATATTTCCAAGTGTAGCTTGCGTAAGGCTAAGATTTGCTCACATTATGCATAGTTCGAACAAAATTATTTGAAGTTCATCAACTTTTTGAACTTTTCTTGTGTTTTGACTGGGCAAAGCATGTGGCTTTTTAGTTATGTGCTAGTCAAAGATAAAAGCAAGTTGAAGGTTGAGAAAACCATTTTGTTCTTTTATTGGAAAGCCTTTTGATAGATCAAGCTGTACTTCCAATTTTTTTATTTCAGCCAATTTATCATTAATTCAAGTAAGGCTCGTTTAGATTGGTTTTTTTTTTTTTAAAGTATTTTTCCTCTAATTTTTATTTTTTAAAAGTACTTTTTAACTTTAGAAAAAAGTTGAATTTAAACTTTCCTTAAATTTCAAACAAGCCCTGAATGAGCTACAAGATTTACTATGGGTATACGTGTCATTTAGTCCTACTAAACAAAAATTCTAGATCCTTTCCTATATCCGTGAATACAAACTCATGAACATATATTGGTTGATATAAGCTCATGTACATATATGTAAACAAGACATGCTAATAATGCATAAACAAAAATAATATACGCTAGAAGAAGTGAATAATAACCTGGTCAGGAGAGCGAGAAGCGGGCTGTTCGGCAGCAAATTGTTCATCTTTTTTAGCTGCAATTGATTTATTATTATCAGACTCGACCGGCACAAATTTGAGTACTTGATCAAATTCTGATGGCACATCCAAGAAAGGTGGATCGCCCAACAAGTACCTGGAGGAACCAGGTGGGCTGATAAAATCACCAGGCTTGGTACAGCTCCACCCCTGCCTCCTGATTGTGACAATGCTGTTGCCACCATTTGGGTCTGCAATGTTCTTGCTCTTTTGATCATCATTAGGCAGCAGCTTTGAGCCCTTCTTCTTAGAGCTGATCTTTTTGTTTCTGTTCTGAAGGTTATGATGAGGCTTATCAGGAGTTGGAGGTGGGTGAGGAGAGCATGGAGGGAGAGGGCTGCTGCTGATCCTTCTGGGGTCTCTGATGATGGGGTTGTGGCGGTCGATTGCCCGGCCGCCGCCCAGTTGGGCGGAGGAGGAGGAGGAGGCGGAGGCGGAAGAAGATGATGAGGCTTCGTCCATGTTTACACATACGGCTGTTGCAGCTTGGGATACGCAGAATATATCGATTCCTTTGTTCTTCATAAAGTGTTTCAAATGATGAGAGTTTGAAGTATTAATGGCTTAGGGAATCAGCATGTGGAACTTTTGAATGCGGGGAGAACGAGGGAGATTTAAGGGGGTATAGATGCTCACCCTGCTTTCGAGCTTGACTTCTTTCTGACTGCGGAGAGAAAGTTTGTACAGTAGCTGATATAAAGCACTCCCAAGTCTTTGTATGGAACTCTTGTTATACTATAATTCATGAAAAGCGAGATCGTAAACTAGGATGTCGCGTGTTTACGAGGGAGTCTATGACATCCCGTCCTATTTTAGTTCACTCAGGGGCGGAGCTGAGGTGGTGGCGGCTGCCACCCCTCGATTTTTTGTTCTTTTGATTTTTTTCTTCACCTTTCTGAGTTAATCATTCTCACATATCGCCACCCCTTCCTGTTGACGGCTTATAATGGTTTAGTGGTTAAACTCCCAGCCTTCTGACCAGAACGCCATGTGTTCGATTCTGCAGTTGTCGCATGTTTTTTATCTACTTTTTTATAATACCTCTTATAGCAGCAACACTAAGCCAACAAAATAAAATAAAAAAAAAAGAAAAGAAAACTTACAACAGCATCCATGGGGCCTTTGGCCAAAAAGCAGGAACAAAAGGGTTTTTGAAATTTAACACATATAAAATGACAAATTTTCTTTTTATTCAATTTCTTTTTTTTTATGAACTATTTTGTTTTCCAATTTTTCAAACTAATTAAATATTTATCATCTAAACAATCTAAAATTAATTTTTCTTCTTTTTTTGAACAAAGATAACTGTTAGTCCTCTAACAATCTATTTTTCACAAGTTACAACTTTGTTTACTAATCGCCGTGATAAAAGTCACAAAGGTATTAATCACCATGACAAAAAGTGACAATGTTCTCGCTTCATGAATTAGGTTAATACTCTTCTTGGACTAAAAAAAAACCAAATTAACATTCTTCATTTTCATTTCATTTTATATGTTTTATGCAATGACACATGCTTATATGTATAATATTAATATTTTATTTTATATAGTGAATTAATTAACTTGATTTTTTTACTCTTATCAATTGTGGCAAAAAAAAGACTTTTTTATTACTTATTATTATTATAATTGTTATTTTTTTCTCATTGATTTAGACTTTGACATATCTGGTGTGCAAATAAACTTGACACTGAAGTAGGTAAATACTTTATTCTTATTATTGTAATTGTTATTTCTTTTTTTTTTGTCACAATATAGACAATAAATTCATATTATGTGTTTTAATACCTTATTTTTTAAAAAGCAAATGGGTGATTTGGTTTAATCAAACGTAGTAAAGGTATTTTGTACTAGTTCTTATTTTAAGTACATTGTTTCTTACATTACTTATTTTAAATATTATTTGAGATGAATACTTTTTTGTCACCCCTTACTTAAAATCCTGGATCCGCCACTGAGTTCACTATTGTAGCCATCACGAGTTTAAGTATTTTGGTCTAGTTGATTATTATCCTCAATACTCATGCATGGTAGATTAATAGTTGACTCTAGGTTGTTATATACTAAAATAGAGAACTCACAAGTTCTCGTTATACTATAATTTAGGAAGAGCGAGAGGGATTTTTCTTTTTCTATTCTTTTACTAATTTTGAGGTCTCCCTTTTTGTTTTACTTCAATCTCCTTCAGTTGGGCATATTGTAGATGATAATACGGTTAAGTTTATGATGTTGTTGTTGAGGCAACAAGTTAGGATTAAGTACAACAGAAAGTCTCGTGTTTTGTCGAACAGAAAGTCTTCTGTTTTGTCGAATATACACATACATTATGTTCTTTTAACATATAGTAATCAAATAATTGTTTGGAACTGATGGTAGACGCATCAATTCAGGAACAATTAGACGCGTAATCATATTTAAATCATTAAAAAGTGAGACTTGTGGAATTAATACAATCCGCATGCCCTGCAGATGTAATGATTTCCGGGTAAAAAATTTTTCAGGAAAACAGGGGTGTAAAACCAGTACAGACCAATGCCTCTGTACTGCCCTTGACTAACTTGATGCATACAGTACGTTGCATCGATACGAGACTTTTAAAATTAAGATACTTTCATTTTGAATTTTTTTAAAGTAAGTTTTTCCATTATCACATACGTCCGAACCTAGATTATTAATTATATCTGTATCACCACTTGTAATGCCGATAATCAAATTGATATACATTAATCTCTTGGGAATTTTCTTATAATTAAAACAATCATCAGCTCTTACTCAGCCTTCAATGCTTGTGAGGGTATGCTACTTGATTGCCAATTCAATTTTGTACCAAAAGGCTCAGTTCTGAGGCTTCCTGCTGGCAACTTTTTATCATCCACAGTTTTAGTATTTATGTTTTTCTGCATGGTGACCCACTCCCATGCAGCAAACATTTTTGCAGCAAATCATTAATTTTCTTACACCCTTTTAAATGCTTAATCTAAAAGAAACAGCAAAAATTTAAAAAATAAAAAAAGATATATTTTTTGGTCAGGAAAAAAAAAAGAAGAAGACATTTATACATCATCAATCATCAATATTCCCAAAAGTAGACACCCTACTAGAAGTTTTTCAAAAAATAATATTTCAAATGTATAACACACGTACCTTTTAAAATAAAAATATATGTCTATAAAGTCATTAGGAATAATATTTGCATGTATAATAAACTATAGAGAAAGTAAGGTACTATTTACTCCATCCTTAATAATTTGGTTTCTAGACCATAAAGTTTTGTGTGTTACGGGATAAAAGCTTAAGATTTTGTAGCAAATTTTGTGGGGAGTAAGTGATGGAGAGGGAAGTAAATCCATGCAGTTGGTAGGAAATGCTGGATTGAAACAAAAAGGAAGAAATTCACGGACACAAAAAACCCACAAAATTGTGAATGAATGATAAACGTGGTAGCTCATAAATTAAAAATATAAGTTTAAGCTTAATATACATACCAAACTAACTAAAACACCAGACATTTATAATTGTAAAATATATTAAACTAGTCTTTCACACGTGCCATGTACGGGATAATATGAATACACATGGAAAGACCCCACAGCAAATCTGATCATCATTACGCTAAGGCGGTCCAGAGAAGCTTTAGAAGGGAGTGTTGGAGTTATTTCCAGATTCTGAGAGAACAAATTCCATTCACAAAGGAAAAACCCATTTGGAATTTTTCCTTTCCATTGCAACGAAAGAGGCCGCAAAAGCGACTTTTGCCTCTCTATTTTTATCTTCATCCATCCATCACCAAATGTTCTCCACAATCCTTAAGGAATCAGATGCCTACAAACACACTTCACTTTCTTTTCATACCCTCTCTTTCTTTCTTCTTCTTTTTTTTTCCTCCTTTGCATCTGATGCCAACCATTTCGCTTTCTAATCCATTAATTGGGGGCTTCCAACCCAAAACGACTTCAATCTCTCTGGACAATATGTGAACAATAAAGTTAACTTTGGCAATGTGAATGGAAGAAGAAAAAAAAAGATTGCATTGGAAGTTGAAGCCACAAAGTCTTGCAATGACAAAGTCAAGGATTGCATGCAAATATTGAAAATCAAATGCAAGCTCAAGATTTGCATTGACAAGCCATGCATGCAAGATTGAACGAAGCATTTAATACTCCATTTAAAAGAATTGCACTTATGGTAATAGGATGGTGAATTTTGTCAAGTTTGTTTGAAATTTTGCTCCAAAATTTTGCCTATAAATACCCGGAGATGGAAGAACAAATGTACCAATCCAAGCAAGAAGCAAATCAAATTATTTAGAGAGAATAAGAAAGAATTCTCCCAAGTGTAGTATTTCTTCCACACACACACACACACACACACATATATATATATATATATATATATACACACTATATTATATAGAAGAACCCTTTACAATATAATAATGACAAGTGTCGCATAAATAGCATTCTTAACATCTTTTTGCCACGTGGCACTGTTACATTATGTTTAATTGTAAAAATCGTGTTTTATTTTAATGAGATTTACATTGATTTTCTAATTTATTTTAATATTTATATATTACATTCCAAAATTATGACATGCAATCTGAACTGATTGTAGATATCTATGGTAACTCTCCAATTTGGTTTTATCAAATCGTGACTTATTTTAATTGATATATTTTTCTTACTTTAATCTTCTTCCCATATTTCTATAATGCTTTCCCTTAGTAATTTTAATGTAAATCATTTTACCAAATGCTTTAATTATTTATATTTTGTTTTGTAATTTAACTCAAGTATACATAATTTAATTTTTTGAATTTATCTTTTTGTAATTATTTAGAAATAATAGTGATGCTTATTTCACCATAATGCCACTTATCTTAATTTTTTGAAAAAATACTATGTATATAAAATAACATTTTGCTTTCCCCTGCATCGCACGGGTGATTGACTAGTGTGTGTATATATATATGTATATTAGTGTAAGAGTGAGTTTTCTCCTACTATAAGATATAGTAAAATAGTTCTTGCCTTATTGTAGAGAAGATTGTAAACTACTTTTACATAGAGTGAAATCCTTTTTACTTGCCCGTGATTCTTCCCTCAATTTGTTTGAGGGTTTTCCACCTTATTGTAGAGAAGATTGTAAACTACTTTTACATAGAGTGAAATCCTCTTTACTTGCCCGTGATTCTTCCCTCAATTTGTTTGAGGGTTTTCCACGTAAAATTTTGGTGTCTCAATTATCCATTTATCCCATTTCCAATTTTAGCCGGGTTATCTTACTTCAGCAATCCTATCATTGGCTGCGTCACACCTCAACACAATATTTTTCAATTTCATCTATTTATACGTGCATTTTATAAGGAGGAGTGATACATAGCGATACTCAAGAGTCAAGGGATGTTATGTGACGATGCTTGCGAGGTAACGGCCAACTAAGTGATCGATTTAAAATTTCTCATGAAAATCAAAATTGAGATGAAGAATTAAGATGTCCCAATCGACCACAATTGATGCTCAAGAGGTAGTAATTAATGAATAATCAATTGAAAGAAAAAAAAAACTTGCTTTTCTCTTTCGGAGAGTGCTAACACAAAAAAGAGTGAACTGATGTTATATAACAAAGCTCATGAGATAATGCCCAGTTGAGTGATTGATTAAAAATTTTTCATAAAGAAGAGCTAAATAATGTTAGGATTAAGGGGTAATTTAAATGGTCATGATCATCTTTCCCCAATGTGAGGTTTTAGATTCAAAGCTCATGAGATAATGGTAAGGCTAAGTGATTTCCAGCTTAGTGATCAATTAAAAATTTCTCATGTCATGAAAATCAAAATGGAAAAATGAAGGACTAAGATACAATCCAATCGACCACAGTGGGAGTCGAACCCACGACCTTCTGATCCGAAGTCAGACGCGCTAATCCACTGCGCTATGCGGTCGTTGGTGAGTATGTGCTCTTCTGTTTTCATTAAAAAAGTAAAGAGGGTAGATAGATTTTTGAGGTCTCTTTTTAGATTTCATTTTATTTTAAGAATTGGAGGCCGTAGTTAGTTCCTCAATTTTCATGCTTTTCCATATACTATAAAAAGCAATTCTCGACAAAGAAGAAGGTGGAAATTCAATATCTTTTTTTTTTTTTCCTTTATGTTCGGAAAAGAAAACATTTTACATTAAATGAAACAAGAGAAGTAGAAAGAGGATCTAACAGCGGAATTCGAACCCAATTTGTCAAGAATTAATCAACTTTATTCGCTCATTTTATGCTCCAACCGGACGATCCATTGTGTTGCGTTCATAATATAATCATCGTGTTTATTTATTATTTTTTTTCGTCAACAAACTCATAAAAGACTTTATATAATTATGAAACAGTGATACTGCTGATACAAAACTCACGTTCGCACACTGGCTAAACAACCAAAGCCCAAAAGGAGAACAAAGCGCACAAAGACAAATTTGGGCCGAAGCCCAAATGGCTTAGAGCCACAACAAGGAACAAACTCTAACTCTAAGGGTCTGCTTGGATTGGAGGGGAAAATTTTAATAAAGGAAAGGAAAAGAAAAAATTATAAAGGAAAGAAGAGAAAACAGATAATTTATGTTTGGATTATAGTTTTTTTTTCAGGAAAAAAGAACATAAAGGATTAGAAAAATCTTGTATTTGTATTGGAAGGGAAATGATTGTAAATTTATTTATGTGTCCTTTTTCTTATTTTGTATCCAAGTTATAATATTCTAATAAGACAAAAGCTTAAGGTCATGATTGTTCTTACACAAAATTGAGGAATCTTCACCCCTCAAATCATTCCAATTTGGAGGGATAAAAAATAAAGGGATGGGGAATTTTGTTTTTCCTCCCAATACCCTTCCCTTCTCAATACCTTTAAAACAAACAGAGAATGGGATACCAAAATCTCTCCCTTCCCTTTACTTTCCCGCCATTCCCCTCAATCAAAACAGCCCCTAAAAGCACAGCCACAATTGGCAGCTGCAGCAGTGACGGCAGCGATAGCTCTAATGAAAACAAAGACCAAAGACGAAGACCCATCAGATTCACACAAAATTAAGCCTCGTCATCAGCCTTACTCCATGCCGTAGATACCAAGGAAGCATAAGTAATATATCGCTCGTAAGTCCATAACAATCGACAGACCAACGCCGATCACCAGAAAAACAATACAAACGTTGTTGAAAATGGGTATTGCGTAACTCATAAACCCAGTTAGAAGATAGACCAAGGGAACCTAAGACCTGATTGGTCTAAACATCCAAGGAAAGAGGACAGACCCACTATGGTCAATGCTTGAATAGGTAATGGCAACAACTACCTTTTCACCTCTACAACCAAAAAAGAAAAAGGGGTTTGAAGCAAAGAGAAACCAACGCTTCCGGCAACATGCGGCAAAAGATGTCAGTGAGTGAGCATCAAAACCATGACAAAGCAAGGAAGTGTGGAGGAATGGATGAATGCGAGACGATTACAGCAAATTGAGTCTATAAGCCACTTAAGCAAGATGTTCTTTAACTTCGAAGGGGCCACAAAATTGCCTGTGAACCTTGGTATTGACAAAACTCTCAGCAGATAATTGCTTGTAAGGCTGTAGTAACACCGATACCAAATCTCATGGTTCAAATTGTTCATCCCTCCTGTTTTTTATCTGCATACCATTTCATCCGGACTTCGCAGGTTCTGTTTTAATTTTTGTAATATGATATCTCTTTGAGTCCAATCATGATCCACTGCAGTATTAGAGGTTGGGCTCGGGTAATAATGTATTGTAGTTGGTAGGGGACGACCACCAAGTGCTTGAAAAGAAGTCATATCCATGGAAGTGTTATATGCAAAATTATACCAAAATTCTGCCCACAACAAAAACTTGATCCCCTTTGCCGTATATCAACAATAAAACAACACAAATAAAGCCCTTACTAGGAGAAAAAGTTAGAAAACGTGTTCTCCTACTCAACGTAAGGAATGGTCTTTCCGACTTAACTTAGAAAACATTAAAAAAAAAAAAATTTTCTCTCGTATTTGCGCTTTTACAAATCACTACCATTTTCTTCATCTAAAACCCTCTACCAAACCCTCTATCTTTTGCAACACTACAGTGAGAAACTGTTATCTATCTATATCTTTCTTTTATCTTTTCAATTTTTAGAATTCCTTGAATAGTCTTGTGTTTTTCTTCTATCATTACTTATCCAAACCAAAAAATCCTTGAATATAGATGATTATTTGAAATTTGTTAATAGTATATGCATATACAATTTGCTTTATAAAATTTTAGCTTCATTCTTTTTTTTTTTTTTTGCGAAATAATTCTAAATCTCTGCTTACTGAACTAGGAATACCCATTGATTATCTAGTATTACTATTTGACAAATATTAAGCACTCCATAATTTTTCATGCTCCAAGCTGTCCACAAATCTACTTGTGTTTGGATTTTCGTTTTATGCCTTTATAGAGTGGTCTAGTTGAGTGTGACTAAGAAATATCTAACATTTGGGTAGGACTTGCGTCGGCTTGTTAAATGCATGTTTTTATGCACTTCGAATACAATTTGTGATTGGTGCAGGATTTTTTGTATAATGATGTCTTTTGACAAAATTAGGGAAAATTTTACCATTAGCTTCTATGTTTCCTACTTATTTAATGATAGGCATATAAGGTGATATTAGTTATTGCCAAAGTATTGCCACCGTACAGGGTGATGTTTCATTACATATAATTCATGTAGTTGAAAATAGGTAAGTATGAGGATCATTTGGTGGGGAATTGAATCAAATTGCTGAAGGATATAAAAAGCTTACACTGCTCTTTTATGCTTTAACGTGATAAATTTGAAGGAGCTTAACTATCACAACAAATAATTGTGCTTCATGCTCATTATTAAATTACTCGTGTTAATTGATTTGCACATGGCCTTCCAATTGATTTCCACGCAGCTAACGGCACCTAGTGGTTTGTTGACCCTCAAAAGGTTTCAGATTTCATGTGTGGTACCAACAAGCATAATGGCATGCAATTAAAGTGAGCAAAAATAATAATTGAAGTTTCATGAGATAATTAAACAGGCAAAAATGGCACTTGAAGTTTCACAAGATAATTAATGTTGCTAGTGAATACCTCCACCGTGGTAGTGGGTGATGATAATGATTATGCATTGGAAGGCTATGTCAGGTTGATAAATTAAAAAAATAAGAGTATTTTTGTCTATTATTATATTTTCATTCCATTCCAGTATATTAAGATAACTTTGCCAAATATATAAAAGAAAATAGACATTCTATTCGGACTTTTTTTTAAAAAAATAATTACAACCAAACATAAGAAAAAAATAATTATACTTGGAGCATTCTAGATTGAATCATATCTTGGGTGGAATGCCCTTTCTTTTACGGGCTATTTCATTATACCAACTGTACTATAAGAATATAAGAGAATTACAAATCCAACTTTCGAGAATGAGGAGCTCCACAAAAACGGAAAAAAAAGGAGAAGGAAATAATAGAGAGTGTTTGGGAAATTTTGTTACATGCTTTTTAAAATAGACCAACCGCTATTTGTACTAATTTCCCTTAGGACTGATATATGGCTTATTTGGAATAGTCTTATCTAAAATCTGATAAGTATGTTATCTGATAAGTATCTTATAAGAAACAAGTGTCTGATATAATAAAATTGTTTGGTTTAGAAGTCTTATTAATTTAGGGCTCGTTTGGATTGATTTTTTTTTCAAAAGTGTTTCTTTTAACAACTTTTGAAAAGCAATTTTTTTAAAGAAGTTGAAAATTCTGTCTTCTAAAAAAAGCTGTATTTGAGCTTTTTTTAAAGTTTCAACTTTTTTAGAAGCCAAATCAAATAGTTATTACAAATTTAATTTAACTTTTTTAGGAAAAAAATATTTTTCTTTAAAAAAAAGTCAATCCAAACAGGCCCTTAATCTGAAATGCTAAATAAGCTGAAGTGACCAAAATGTCCTAAAATATCTAATAATAGAATTGATTGATGTACAGCTATTATAAATTTAATCTAAAATTATTAATATAACCTATTTTGACAAAAAATAACCCTTTTGTGTCATCATATATGTTACTATAATGTAACTAATTATAAAATTAAAATTCAAAGAAGTATTAAATAAATTAAAAAAAACTACATAAGTGACAACAAATATGTTAATTCAAAATTATAAAAGTTTATAAAGCACTTCTCTGCTTTTCCAAACATTATAATAAATATAGTGATCCATTTATAATACAATTCCCTCCTTTGCCAGATGTCATAGCAAATGTTATCGTGAATTCGATCCATTTTCCCCTGGTCATATTATTACTAGCACTTGTGATGTTAGTACTTTCTCAATGAACGACGTTATTACTTTGATCCACCACTTCTTCAAAAAAGCTTTTTACTCTGACTCGACACTCTCTGACTCCATGCATAGTGGAAAAACACAAACGGCGGTGAAAATTGTGTTATTCCAGCAGCCATGGCAAGAAGTCTTGCAAAAATTTTTCTTCCTTCCCAGATAAGCAGCAAATAGTTCTAATTATCTTGAAGCATAAGAACTTTGTCTCTAAAACAATTTTCTTCTCACTTGACAACCTATAAACCCACTTTCCTCTTTTCTTTTTAATTTTCTCTTCCATTAGCCATAACCCATAAATCCAAAAGAAAGCACCCTCGAACACAAACGGTTTAGTAGAGAAAAGAGAAGATGAGGAAAAAAAAAATACATATCAGACAAAAGCAGCAGACATATTTTCCTTTCCTTCTTCCCCTTTCTCGCCAACCCTAAATCTTCCAAAATGTGCATCAGAAAAAAAAAAAAAACTAAAAGTACCGTCTCTTGGTGCCTAATATTAAATCAAATCGAAAGAAAGCTCATCCCAAACGAAATGATCTAGTAAATAAAGGCCATTTTTTTTTCATATTTCACAACATAAGAAAAAAAGGTGTAAGAAGATTTTGGGGGAAAAAGAAAACCTGGTTGTCATGGCGATTAGAAGATGACACAACACTGCAGCAGTGAGCTTGATCCTTTCTTCTTCTTCTTCTTTTTTAAGCTTGGTTGTAGAAGTTCGATGAGAGTGTTGTGTTTGAGAAATGGGAGCTAGGGATTTTTTTCATCATTGGAGTCTTGAGAACATCAAATGAGGAGGGAGAGAGCAACATTGGTATTAATGTAAAAACATGAGGGTATTGATGGAAAGAAAAGTTTTATTAAACAATTCAAAAATTTCAAGCGTGTCCCAAATAAGATACAAGATACATGGGCCTTACTTTGACATAAGATATGAAATAAGATAAGATGCTTATGATAAGTTGTAAACAAACATAGCAATAATCACACAAATATTTTGGAGTGCTCTTTACACCCAGGCCCTTCCCTAACAAACTCTAGTCAAGTTAGTTATGCTCTGAATATGTTGCTTGCTGATGGTATTACATAACTAGTTATATGTTAAATATTACATAGCATATTAATTAAGTTATTTATGTTAGAATTGGATGAAGTCTGAATGAAAATTTTGATGATAAAATTTGTTATTTATATCTTTGATAAATATTGGAACTTTATTATTTAATTAATGATTGGTTTTATCATCATATTAATGGTGAAGAAACGTTTGTAAATTAAACGTAGAACTTGAATCGGCAACTTACGCAATGCAAATGCTTTAGACGTTACAAGCTTACTTTGAGGAAAATGCACTGTGTGTTGCAAGCAGATTCAAGGAATTTTTCATGGTAGCTAATCATGATTGCAATAATGAGTCATGATGGTTATTGTAATCATTATGCAATGATGAGTTATTTTGTGAAAATTTGGTTTATGGCAATTGAAGGCAGAAACGTTGTAAGACGTTGTGGAGACTTCAATTGATACGTTTTTTTCCATCCATTTTCTCCCCAATTATAATGGAATTAATTGGTTTATTTATTTATTTATTTATTCTGGTTGTTTCCTATAAATATTGGAGTTTTTCACATTGCAAAATATGTCTTTGAGCATTTTGTTTTCATATCCCTTCCAGTAGATTTTGTTGACAGGAAGAAATTTTCTTAGTATTCTCACATGGTATTCTAGTCTTCATGTAGTGCATTACAAAGAGAGTTATTTACTTACCAATTCGCTGGTTCTTCGCGTAGGAGTGCTACCAAAACGCCAAGAGGTATATAACTATTGTATCTTGGGAGGAATATGCCTAACTCTTGTAACATCGATTGAGATGGCGTACATCCTTAAGGAGATCGTGTTTTCACGAGCCTCGGTTTTACAGTTTTTGTTGCTTATTCCTGTTATGTTGCTGCTTGATTTCAGTTTATAAAAATAATAATATTCTATCTATTTATCTTTATTTTCTGCTACTCTGAAATTTCAATTTCGATGTATTTTTTTCCTTTCTTTTTAAGGTTCTAACAATTTAGTCTTATTTATTCTTTTTTCTTATGACAAAAATTAATATTTATGCACTTTATAAATAAATAAATATATATATATATATATAATTTATTTAACGCATCCGGATGAATCGTATCCTAGTTTTTTAGAAAATAATATATCGACGTGTCGGATCGTATTGTATCGCGTGTCCGTTCTTGTTATGTGCAAGGACAACTGAACACACAGCATTCAGAGAGACTTCATTCCTGGCAATTCAATGAGCTTATCGACCAGACCACAAAAGGATTCATGGAACTGTAAATTGACCAAGAGTAGCTTTGAGGATTGAGTGGCAGTGGACATCATGAGCCTTTACTTGCCCATGAAAGCTCGACAAGATTATTCGATTTAGCCACTCACTCGTTCTGCTTGTTGGTTTCTTGAAGCTATTGAGAGATGTAGCCCGGTTGGTTATATATAGGAAAATAAGTGCGGCGTCTACTATTGCTATTTGTTGCTAGCACGTATGGAGCGGAAGAAATAGTGCGTTCTGGCAATGCTAATCCTAATGTCCCAGGTGTTATCATTCCAACGGATATTTATTTTTTTGTTGGAATGGAAGCAATCAGGCAAATTTTATGACCCACTTTTGCTCAATCCTAATGCTGACATACTAAGGGCCTGTTTAGATTAGTTTTTTTTAAAAAAAAAAGACTTTTTTTTTAAAAAAAAAATTATATTAAATTTGTAATAAATATTTGATTTGGCTTCTAAAAAAACTAAAATACTGAAAAAAGTTCAAATACAATTCTTTTAGAAACTAGAATTTTCAACTTCTAAAAAAAAGTTATTTTTCAAAAGCTGTTAATAAAAAACGTTTTTAAAAAAAACCAATCCAAACGACCCCTAAACATCCCTTCACATAGGGATCGACCACCTTCGCGTACGGTTAAGCTTAATGCTGGTACGGCCTTTGAGGGAGAAAATGGCGCAATTGTAGCCTTTCTTGGATGACCGAATGATGGCACTTTAGTATGTGATCAAGCAGATCTGGATCGTTGTAATTCTGCGTGTGAAGCAGCGGCAATTGCTATCGAAATGCTTGCTTATACGCAAAGCACTGTTCTTTCGGTAGTGTCATTACTGAAAGCGATGCGTAGGTGGTCCTCAAGATAATTAATTCTTCTTGGACTTCACTGTATCGAGGAGCCAGGTTGATCATGGAAGGTCTAAAAAAAATTGTCGTCGAAAATTATTGTATTAATTTTCAATACATTGGTAGGATAGGGAACTCGCTTGATTGGGTGGTTAAGGATAGAAGTAGGGATTATTACCTATGGATTCGGTTGCAAATATTCCCTTCCCCATGCTCCGTTGTTTTCCTTTGATTTTTACGGGATTGATTAAATCTTGTGCATGTTTTATGTGGGAGGAATAAAAATATCTTCATTGGCCAAAAAAAAAAACCATTTGATGATTATTTTCACGTTTAAAGAACTTAATTTTGACTAATGTTAAAACGCAAACATCATTGACCCAAAAAAGAAACAAAACGCAAACATCATGTATTAAGAAGTCAAGAAAATTAGATACCACTATACAACGAATTAACAAACAGAGGAGTTGACAATTAATTATGTTAATGAGAGTTGAAAAAATGAAAAGTCGTAAATTTATCATTCACAACCATTCCTCCTTTGAGAAGTTGCATTATATTTAATGTGAGAATGATTGAAAATAATAAATTTTTATATTAATGGAAATATTAACCTAACTTGAGTTGGGTTTTATTTAATTTAATATAAAAATGATAAATTTTCATATTAGTAGAAGTATTAACTTAACGTTAACGCATGTAATATTACAGTCTCTTAAAAAATACCTCCATTAACTGACAAGATCACATCTGCTCATGTCATACGTTGGTGGCTAAATCTTTGGAAGTAGACATCTCACGAGCAAAAAGTTCCAAGTGCTGACGCTTGTATTGGAGAAATGATAAACAAAACGGCAATTTTTCATGGTTTAACGGATAAAACTTGTGATCGTGATGAACTTAATTAATTAAACGGTTTAGCTATAAAAAGTCCAATCAATAGTAATTTAGGAGGTATAAATTGGTTATTGTTATTGAATATATACATCAGCTGTAACTTTCAAGGGAACTCAAGTCTTCGAGGCATGCTAATAAATCCAAGAGTTGAAATCCGTATATGGTACGCTGCTTTATTTGTACGGAATATATGGCTTTCCTTTCAAAAAAATGATGACGATGAACTATTGAAATTTGCAAGTCTTACATTTTTTTTTTTCAAGAGAGTCTACAGTAAATTTTTACTTGCCCCGTACCAAAAGTCAAGGCTTATAAGCTTTAAATAAGAAGTGCTATCACTAAACTATACTCTCTTACCTTGCAAGTTTTATATGTCCTTTCTCTTCAATGATGGAAACGAAACACCACAAAATTCTCAAAGAAAATTATATAGTTACACTATGGCCTGAATCTCGAGACATAAAATTTTGGTCAAAAGAAGCGTATAGTCGGTTTAATTAAATAAAACCAACAAAAAAATTCTTAAATATATGCTCATTTTAGAAACTACAAATAACAATGTGGTGACACATATATACGTTTAAAATGCTGGATACTGTCACAATTTTGAATGAGACTTTTTATGAATATGAACAACAACCATTTCTATGTACTTATTTAAGAGCAAGTCAATAATAACTATTCAATTTTCAAGCTCGAAAAAATTTTCTAACATCATACCGTTGAAATAATTACAAAGACATCCGAAGTTTTAAAAGTTTCGTAAATAAGTTATTGCTGATTACAAGTCAATAACCATCCATTAATATGACAAACTTTCAAATAGAAATATTATCGTGCTTCATAAATACCTATATCAAATGTACGTAGTCTCGGTTTTTATAATTATTTCAATCACAATATACGTCATGCATGGTCTAATTCAAGTTCAATAGTTCATTTGCTCTAACCAGCAAAGTCCATCTAAGCTATGAAGAAAAAGTTAAATGCCACCTATGATTTCAAAAGAAAAAAATGTTACAAAAAGCAAAGAATTAACAATGTTATTTAAAGCTGTGAAAAATGTCACTTTTTATAAGTTCAATTCTAAATTAAAGGTTTTTTACATTCAAGCCCTTAATTTTATGTTCTACATAGTCCAAGCTCTAAACTTACCCCTTTCCCTTCACAAATTAAGAAAATTAGGAGGGAAGGAGTTCAGGGAGTAACTCAAGTAGGTGAGACCACTTCTTTTAGAGATGATATTCGGGGTTTCAATCCCATGGGAGTGGAGGTGGAAGGTGAAAAAGGAAATTAAAAAAAAAAAAAAAAGAATACCACGGTAGAACGAACTACCAAATTGATGGAGGGACACTTAGTTATGTTAGTGAGAGTTGAAAAATGGAAAATTTATAAATTTACCAATTTTAATCATTCTTACTTTCAGAAATCGAATTAATTAATGTGAAAATGTTTTAAAATGATAAATTTTTATATCCATAAAAATATTAATTGAACTTTCACAAGTATAATATTACATCGCTAGAAAGACCGAAAAAGAAATCTCCCCATCAATTAACAATATTGGTGATCTGCTTATATAATTAGTTGGTGGCAAAATCTTTGGAAGTAGACCTCTCATAAGCAAAAGTTCTGACAGCTAATGCTTGTATATATTTGGCGACAAATGATTATTATCAAAACGGCATTTTTCTTGGAATTTAGTATAAATTAAAATTGTTGTGATTGTGATTAACTTAATTAATCGGTTTAGCTATAAAAAGTCGTGTCAACATTAATTTAGTAGGTATAAATGCTTTGTTAATCCAAAGTGTTCGAAACCTGCTAAGTCCAAGAGTTGAAATCCGTATCTAGTAAGCTTTAATTTATTTGTACGGAATGAAGATGGTTTCCTTTAGAAAGATGATGACAATGAATGTGGCTACTTGCGTGACTAATTCTTACTAAGGATGCGGCGCTAGTTGCAAGTCTGTATTTCTTTTTTCTTTTAATTAATGACGAAAACGAAACACTAAGAAAGTCTCAAAAAATTTATATAGTTTTAGAGTTTGAAGCTCGAGACGAAGAATATTGTGTAAGAAATATATAGCTCATGTAATTTAATGATTAATTAGTTATGAGTTTAATAATTAACTTAAATATTTAAATTTTATTAACTAATGAAGAGGTACTTTTTTTGACAAACTGTGTTCAGTGGATGGTGCCCATTAATATTTATATGTATCATATATATCAAAACCTAATTTTCTGTCTACACGGGCCATACTTGTATAGAATATCTTTTTCTCCATCATAAATGTATCTAAAGAATAAAGAGTAAAAGAGAGAGAAATCAGTGTTCTAAATTCTTTAATATTAGAATTTTCACCAAATGACTATAATGGTTCAAGGTTCATCAAACAGCTACAATGGATCAAGATACACATCTGTTTTTTTGATTAGTGAAAATCATAAAGTTCTAAAGATCTTGAGTACTAAAGTATTCATGTATTATTATTTTGAATAATTAACAATAATAATTCTTACATCTTGTTAAAATATATATAGTCAGTTCAGTTAAATAAAAGACTAGCTGAGATATGATCTCCAAGAGAATTGTTTTTAAAGGTATCCAAATATAAAAAAGAGGCGAAAGCGATATTGTCCTTACTTTCTGGACATTTTACTACTAAATTGACCTTTCAAAATTTTGTCACAACTTAAGGCGTTATTAATTATTTACAAGTGGATATTGAAACCTCCATTTGGACAAAATCAAATGCCTACCGCAATTTGACCTTGGGTTATTAGATTTTCAATTTCAAAGACGAGATACGTAGAATCCAAGATAGTGTCACAAAGAAAATGAGGATCACCATGCATGTTTTAGCCCTGGTCCCTGGAGAGTATTAATTAATTTAATAAGGTTATTAATCAAATAACTATTTAATTATACGTCTAGTCTCTTTAATATATTAGCAAACACCCATGTTAAGTCCTGGATACTGGCCATGAATTTAGGGGTTCTAATTTTTTTAAGAAAATGAATATAATAGGTCTGTTCGGTAAAATTAACTATTACAGTAATGGATAATTGTTTAATTAGTTTATTGAATTAAATGTATTCAATAAAATTAGCTGGTGTATTAGCAAACGAATACAAAATGATAGGAAAAAAAATATTGGTATCACGTTATTATTGGTATGACGATGAGTATGATGATAATAATTATTATTGTTATTATTATTATTGTTGTTGTTGTTGTTGTTATTATTATTAGTATTATTGAAATAAGATAATTTATTTTACAATTAGATATATGTTCCTTACAATAATATTTTTTTATTAAAGCGTAACAAAATTACTTTTTTTGATAAGTTAGTTTTATTAATATTATAAGAAATATTTTTAATTATTAAAAATGTGTTCAAAGAAAAATAATAAATGGATGAATAAGACCTACACTTTTTTTAATATATTTTGATATAGATAGAGTTTGGAACTGATTTTTATGTTACCTTAGATTTATAATTGTGAAAAAAAATATAAAAATACAGAGATATTGGATAGAGGGTAGAACTGCTAAACATATATTGAAGAGAGGGTAATGTTGCTAAAAAAGATAAAACATTAAACTCTACCATGAAATATTAATAATTAAACTCTACCCTGAAATATTAATATTATTAGTGTTTCATAAATACTACTTCAAACATTGTTTGAAATTAAAAAATACTACTTAAAATGCTACTTTCCTGAATACTAAACACTGCTTAAAATAATAAGTACTATTTAAAATACTGTTTCTGAACGAGGTTATACATACATATATATCTATATATAGAGAGAGAGGGGGGTGGAGAGAGAGGGAGAGAGAGACTAAGTAAAATAGCAAATTGCACGTATACGTACAAAGAGTTGAATAAAGCTTTCCGTACAATTAAGATACACGATGAAAATGGATGTAAGCTGCCCCTTAGCTGGTCCCAGTGGAGACGTCCCAAGTTCTTCTACTTATCGCCTCCTTATACACACTTCTTATAAGTCATATATAGATAAATGCATGTATATTTAAGGCTTTACGATTAAGTTTTATCATCAGATTACGAAATACGAAACTAATCTGGCATCCGTACATAGATAAGAAGCTTAATCAAGCTGGGTATAAAATACATATAGTTGTATCAAAACGTGTTTTCCTATCAGTGGATATTTTTTTTTTTGCACTTTGAATTTCCCCCATGTATTAAGTTGCATAAAATTTTTGTAGTTTTGAAATTCGCCATACACCCTATAGTTTCAAAAATGCATTAATTCCCATCGTTAGTATCTTCATTATAGTTAATAGAGAAGGTGGAAACTACACTTATATTATGACTTATAAATAACGAAAAAAATTCAAGTTAATTGATGCAAATTCTTCTGATTTTAAAGTGATGCAAAATCTCCCGTCTAATTTAATACAAATATCAAACTGACGTGTCATCCGTGCACGGATAAGAAGTTTAATCAAGGTGGTATAAAATAAAGTAGTATGAAAACGTGTTTTCCTTTCAATTAATGGATAAAAAACTTCTTTTCTTTTCTTTTCTTTTTTTCCTTTCATTTTTTTCTTATTGATCGCCTCCTCACCCTCCTTATCAGATCAACGACTCTATCTAATTCATTAAAAAAAAATCATTAATGTAACTACGAAATTTGAACAACTAAAGAAATATTACAAAATTCCAAGGGTGACGTCTTGTTCAGCAAACCATCATATTTTATAATATAGAAAATACTTTTCTGGAAAAACACAAATATAGAGCACATTTAAGTATTCGACTTGAATCAAAATTATCAAAGTATGACAGAAAAAAATTAATAAATGGCATTCAACGGATAAAAATCAAACCCCTTTCGCCTTCTCACATTCCTTATCACTTATATTGTTTATGTTCGTCGATGCTCGAATTCCAAAGTTTAATATTCGCAAACAAAATTCGTACCCTAAATTTTTAAGTAACTATGCACTTGCATCTAAAATTTAACGGACGCAAGATTTAATCTAGTTTGATTTGATTTAAATATCTGCTAAAGCGATAAATAATTGTTTAAACTAAAAAAAATAATTTCTATTTTCTTTTTGTGTGTTCCAAATGATCTACAACATTCTACAGTACCACAGCTGGCATGTGTATATATATTTGTAGTCAACATATGGATTTTGACGGATTGCTACAAGATGCATGGACCAGTTTATTTAAGCAGATTAAAGGCATTGGATAAACATGCTGATTGTTTTCTTTGTTCAGAGATTAATGCAATCCCTTTAATTAATTATAAGTGATTCAATCGTTTGGCGTCACTTGGTGGTCTTAAAATTATGGGGCTCTGAAAATTTCCACCAGTTTGGTCTCATCAATTTTCTGTGTGCGTGTGTGAAGAAGATATATAGACCCCTAAAAGAGTATCAACTCTTAAAATTTCAAATTTTGTAAGGGAAACTAGTATAATTACAAGTTTAAAAATTCATCTTTCTAAAACTAAAATTAATTAATATAAAATAATTAATTTAAAATTTTTATAATATATATATATATATATATATGACATTCATTTTATAAATCTCACATTTAATATTTTCTGAAGTAAAATGCGCATTATCTCCCTATAATTTTTCAAATTAATTGATTTCTTCTATATATGTGCTTTAAAATTTACCACACTATTCTCTTGGTGTGGTTTTCAGAAGCTGGCACATTATTACTTGTAATTTATCAAATTAGCTAATTACCCCTCCATATTTTGTTTAGTTCACTAATTATCCCCAATGTTTTTGAAACTTACCATATTACCTTGTTGTATTTTTTAAATGTTAAAATACATAACAATTTGTAGTTTTGATACTCATAAATACAAAAAAAGAATAATAATTGACTAACTACACAAACTATATAGGGTAGGATATTTGATTTGTGCAATATTTTAAAAAATACATAACACGTTGCCCACTAAGTTTGGTTGAACACAAAAAATTAAGGTAAGAAATTATATGTCATAATTTTAGAATATAAAAGAGTAATCAATTAATTACACAAATCGTAAAAAAAAACATATAATTTACTTTTATATATATATATATATATATATATGTATGTATGGGCTACACTCCCAGAATAGCGCGTTCAGGTGGCGGCCATCCGTTAGCGCCGGAATATTGAACTCGAGAAGAAAAGTAGCCAAAGCACATTGGAAAGGATTTCGTTGATGTTTGCGTCGAAGCAGACAAGAAAAAAATAGTATTGTCGTGTTTTTATGTGCGTCCAAAAATTCTTTAAAAGGGTTAACCAAAGGAGAACCCCTTTCCCACCTGGCCAGAGGCCCCTTAACCAGGCGGGAGGTAAATCGAGGGATGTGCGTGAGTGGCAGCCCGACCAGGGAGAGGACCAACGGGCGTGGAAATCCAAAGAACCCGCAATATTTGGTAGATCGCCGCACCTGACTCGATCCGCGTTGTCGAGTGTCTCCACTGTCGCCACTTACCAACTCACCTATGCCCCTGGGGGCGCGTCCAAAAATTCTACGCGTATAGCTAATTGCTTGCACCAGCTACTATAACGTTTTGTCTTCGTCTTTGCTTCATCTGCCTATGTCATCAGCTACGTTCTTGTCCCAATGTCTTGATAGCCAAGTATGAACATCAACTATTACCATAGTCAAATATACATGTATGTCTGAATGATTGTTACTTGCATGAGAGGAAAACATTTTTGGAAAATTTCTTGAAAATGTTATTAAAGATATCAAATTTTAGAAAATGCGATCCTTTTGTAAGAAGATATTGTTTCATTACATTAATTAAATATAAATTCTACCCACCAGGTAATTATTATTCTAAACAAGTTAATTTCTCGATTAATTTGATGAAATATATGAACATGTGTTGACTTTGTATCCCAAACGTCTCGTCGCTAAACTAATTTTGAGAGTTTAATCAAAACTCATGTTATTTACGCACAACAATCATTAAAATCAAATACATTTCGTATAATAATAATTATTGTTATTGTTATTATTATTAGGAGTAATGTGAAAACTGTTTCTGCAAAACCGAGTCATGCAATTGTGGGAACAAGGAACCTAAAGCATAATTTTCCTTGAAAAGTATCAGTAAACAATTAGAAAATTATTCCCTTTTCAAGGGGAAAAAAAAAGCACATCATATTTCACCTATGATTCAAACATTGAACTTTCAATATTATAACACTCTATAATCAAATGATACACCAATTAAATTAAGAATACATTCATTAAATGTTTAACAAAAGAATATATCTATATATTATTAAAATTCCTACTTATCTAATAAAATCACGGCATGTTCCTAATTATGGTTTGGTTTGAGTTTAATCAAAACTCACGTTATTTACGTTAACAAGGGAACTTTTCTGTTTTGCATGACATTTTATCATTGGGGACAATCATAATATTTTTTTAATTGTTTGTCACCATATAGAAACAACTATTAAAATTTAATATATTTTGTTTTGAAAAACGGATAGAATAATGTTCCAGTAAAGATACGATGTAATTACTTAAATTAGATAATTTATTATTATTATTATTATTATTATTATAAAACTGTTTCTATAAAATCAAGTTAAGCAACAGTGGGAAAAGGGAACTTAAGGCATAATTTTCCTAGAAAGTGTCAGCAAACAATTAGAAAATTATTCCCTTTTGTCCCACCATAAATGTGTTGATTTTTAGGTTGATGCATAGGCTATGACGTTAAAAGATTGCCACATGGAATTGTAGAGAAGTCAACATACGTGTGGGTCAGCTATCCCACTGACACCCAGAAAGTCAACCCTGTGCCCCCCGTGCATATTCAAACTCCGGACTCTCCTTTTGTCTATATAAACTCCCTTCCTCCTCGTCCTCAGAATAAGCATTCAGAAAACCAATAAAAAAAAAAAAAGAAGAAGAAGAAGAAAAATTCATAATACCAACTCACACAACAAACACCTACATTTCAAGAGAAATTTTGGAAAAACGGTATTTTCTATCGTCTCATTTAAAAGTTTAAATTTCGATATTCACATTCAATCCCATGAGAACTACAGATGCCGAGGAAAGGGATGAGGTCTTTGTGTTTTTCTCTGCATAGATCATCGTCTCCGGTCTCTGGATCCTCCTCGCCGGCGCGATTCTTCTTCTCACCATCGGGGCCGAGTTTTTCGGACTCCGTCATGGACCGAACCCTAGACAGAGTTGAGCCGATGATCATGAAATGGAATCCAGACTCGACCACCTTCGCCAAGGTCACTTCTCTCTTCTATGAAAACCGAAGAGAAGCCAAAGACTTCATCAAATGCGTGAGCAATCTTCAGAGAGCTATGCATTTTCTGGCTTCGGAAAATTCCAACTCCGACAAGCTCGTGCGCGCTCAGACCCTGATGCAGATCGCCATGAAACGTCTGCAGAAGGAGTTCTACCAAATCCTCTCTATGAACCGAGCTCATTTAGATCCTGAATCGGTGTCAACTCGGTCCTCGCGCGCCTCAACTCTTTCGAGCTCGTCGGAGTTTGAAGATGAAGAAGAAGATGCGGAGATCGCCGGTGACTCGATAAAGGAAGTTGAAGATGTTTCTAACGCAGCCATGTCGGATTTGAGAACCATTGCTGAATGCATGATCTCTTCAGGCTATGGTAAAGAGTGCTTAGATATCTACAAAGTTATACGCAAATCAATCATCGATGAAGGAATTTATAGGCTTGGCGTCGAGAAAATATCTTCTTCAAAAATGCACAAAATTGATAATCAAGTTATGGAGCTGAGAATAAAGAATTGGCTTAGAGCAATAAGAATCGCCGTGAAAACGTTGTTTAACGGCGAAAGAATCCTCTGCGATCACGTGTTTGTGGCCTCCGATTCTATCAGAGAGTCGTGTTTTGCCGACATTTCAAAGGACGGCGCGATGATTTTGTTCACTTTCCCGGAGCTCGTGGCCAGGAACAGCAAAAGACCGCCGCCGGAGAGAATCTTCCGCTGCCTCGACATGTACACCGCCATCGCCGATCTTTGGCCGGAGATTGAATCAATTTTCTCATTTGAATCAATCTCCGCCGTTAGATCACAAGCCATCACCTCGTTGATAAAGCTGAGGGAGTATGTGAAAACGGCGCTAGCGGAGTTCGAGAAGTCGCTTCAGAAGGACACCTCAAAATCCGTCGTCGCCGGCGGCGGAATCCACGACTTGACGATCGACGTGATGAACTATCTCTCATTACTCGCCGATTACAGCAACGTGTTGACTGACATACTCGCCGACTCAGCACCGCCTGCTAGGAATTCGCTGCCGGAATCATTCTTCGGCTTTTCGGATTCAGATGACTCTCCGGCGTCGGCTGTACCACTCCGGTTCGCGTGGCTAATCCTGGTGCTGTTGTGTAAGCTGGACGGCAAGGCGAAGCATTACAAAGAAGTCTCGCTTGCTTACCTGTTCTTGGCCAACAATCTCCAATACGTCGTCGTAAAAGTCCGTCAATCAAATCTCAAGTACTTGCTTGGTGACGACTGGCTATCGAAACAAGATCAAAAAGTCAAACAGTTCGCGTCAAGCTACGAACGGCTAGCATGGAGCCACGTCATTGGAACGCTCCCGAATGATCCTATGGCTGTCAGACCCCCTGAAGAAGTCAAAGATGTTTTCAAGAGGTTTAACGTACAGTTTGACCAGGCGTACCGGAAGCAATCCGCGTGCGTTGTACCAGATAACAAGCTTCGCGATGATATAAAGGTTTCGGTAGCTGGGAAGATTGCTCCAGTGTATCGGGAGTTTTACCACAAGCATAAGCTTATGATTGCTAGAGAGAGGAATGTGGCGTCAGTGGTGAGATTTTCTCCTGATGATATTGGGAATTATTTGTCTGATCTATTTTTCGAAGCCGTTGGATTGGAGCCTTCTCCATCATCTATGCCGTCGTCATCGCCGCACACGTGGCACTGGGAACGTTAGACAGATCCTTCTTTCAATTTTTGTCATTGAAATGTTATTCGCTTCATTAAAAATCAAATCCATTAAGGACATGCATGAGAGGCAGTTTGCAGGAAGGTTCAACTTCCGTTGGGGGTATTTGGCGGTGTTTATTTGGATATTTATCACAATTTCTGCTTGTAGATAAGAAAGACATTAAAACTTTGATAATTGAAAAGCTACTCCAGTTTTGGCGCTCATTTTTGCTCAAATACATATATAGAGGATCCATGTTTGCACTTGTTTATTGTATATATATACGAAGATTCTGAACTTTATTGTACATAGATGATTAATTTTTGCATTCATTTATGTTCTAATTAAACTTCTGCTCGCTCGTTCTCGTTATAAAAATTGTCTTACTTTTAACTGACTTAAAAGAAGTTATCATAATACATCATTTAATGCTACTCCGCGAGCATTATGCCTTTGAAGTAGATTTAATTAATATATATGACCTAATTAATTAGGTTTGCATTTACCTATGATCAGTTTTCGGTCATGCAAAAATCCTTCTGAGGACTGAGAAGATATCTCACTCCATTAAGGCGACAATTTATATCGTGTTACTACCCGCTTGATTTGATCTCAAAGATTGAAAAGTCCTCGAGATATATGTATGTATAATGTGTTTGTGTGTGTGTATATATATATATATATATATATATATTATACACACACATATATATGCACACACACATATATATCATATATATGTATATATCACTATCCACAAGCAAAAAAGTTTAAGAACACAATACCATAATGATAAACCTGCTTCATCACGGAGGTTTTTTTTTTTTTTTTTGGTTTAATTTAGTATGAAATTTTGCATTAACCCTACCGGTTCGCCTAGAAAAGTCTATCCAACATTAATTCAGTAGGCATAAATGGTCATTAATTGACGTTGAATTGCTTTGCAACCCAACTGCAACACTGTAGCTTTCTCGGTTACTTGAGTCTTCTTCTACTCTTTTTGGAAGGTAAACTACGCCAAATTATATTGATGAATGACCGTTTTAGGAGAGGAAATCCCTCAAGCAAACACTTATATCGTCAAAGCGTGCTAATCATAGTTGAAAATCCTTATCAAGTCGGTTAATAAGGTTGGATTATTTGTACGGAATCAAGAAGATGGTTTTAATTAGAAAATGATGTCAATGAACATAGGCTAACATAATAAATTCTTACCCTACGCATGCTCCGCAACTTGTAATCGCCCCCTTACTCTTGACAACTGTAAGAAGTTTATGATACGCATATTAATTAGGGTTTGGACTCTGAGGTAAAGTGATCATTTTTTTGCTTTATTTTTTCCCCGACAAATTAAATCAACTTGAAAAGGTTCCCAAGTTGAACTCTGCTCATATTTTGTTTCACCAACTTTAACTCCAAGTTTCTTATCGAGCTGCAGTTTTCTTTGACACCATGTTTGCCTATTCCAAAAGAAAAATGTATATATAAACATTAGATCCTTTCCTGATACATGGATGATCGACCTTAATTTTAACTCAAACGTGCTCTTTTTTTGGTCATAGACTGAACCTTTTTACACAAAAGATTGTAATGTATATCACTCAATGCTCGCAATATGAACTTTTTTTTTTTTCTTGTGATAAGAGAAATTCAATTCGCTTAACTAGCACTTTTTGATTTGGCTTTTTTTTAGGAAAAAAAAATGAATTTTTTTCTTAAAAAAATTATATTAAATTTACAATAACTATTTGATTTAAATTTTAAAAAAACTGAAACTCTGAAAAAAAACTCAAATATAACTTTTTTAAAAATCTGAAATTTCAATTTCACAAAAAACTATTTTCAAAAAATGTTAAAAAAATACTTTAAAAAAAAACTAATCCAGCTCATAACCGGCCAGATCCAACCTATTTGTGTGAAAAGGAATAAAATGAATTTTACTTTGCTATACGATATATGATTCCTTTAGCTTCTCTTTGTCGTGAATGGACTGACGTCTCCCTCTACAACAGTAAACGTGGACATGTTTGTCAAGACGTTGTCAGAGGTATCACTTCTTTGCGTGCGGGAGTTGTCATGTCGCTACCAAATCTTCTTCTTGATGGAATGCATTAACCACGTTTCCTGCTCGCACGGAGAAAAATTGTAGCAACTATGTTCTAACTTCTATCTTTAGCGGAAGGCAACTAACATATAATTGGATATATATTCATGGTTTTCAAGTTCACAAGTATGGTTACCATAAAATTTTATGCTTTCTAATGCATTGAATTGGTCATAATATTAGAGTTACTATCTCATTTAAATGCTTAAAGTTATAAATAATATATTAGTTTGTTAATTTATTGTATTAACACGTCCTCTCATATGCAGCGTGATTTCTTTAGAGTTTGTACGCGAACCAAAGACCGTTTGATTTTTAGGTTTTGATACCATCTTAGAGTTACCGCCTTAATTGAAATTAATTTATTAATTTATTATATTAACACATAAAACTGATCTTTTTTAGATTAATTTTCGTAAGTCTTCTACGTGACTAACTTAAAATCATAAAACGAGATCTAGAGAGTATGCTTACTTGTGTATATCAACTTTAATTTGAGTGCAAAAACTTCGTTCTCAAAAAATTTCCTTCGTAAAAATCAAAAGTGAAGTAATTAATGGAAGCCGAAAGTTACTTAGCTAACAAAGAGATAGATTGATACTTGCTGTTAGTAACATCAGAGAAAGGAAATACAGAAAGAAGTCATGATCGATAACCTTCTCCACGCAAAGAATCTTTTGGTTGGTATGCACAGAAAAGACTACGTGCCACGGGCTCATATATAGTACATCTACACATATATGTTAATTTTACATTTAAGAGAATTTACAAAACATTAAACATGTATACAACATCAAGTAAATGATTAGAAAGAATTAATACTTGCATTACTTTGAAGAAATAAGCTAAACTTTAAGAGAAAGGAAATTAAAGAAATACTTCATAGTGATTCTTTTAAATAAGATTGCTTATTAATAAATTAAAGGGGTTCCTGGTGATGAGTCCTACAACTTCTTTCATTAAAATGTTATTCTATCCGAGAGACAAGTTAATAAATAAATCTTTCAGCAATCACTATGCTTGTATTATTTCAAGCTAGTGTAAGAAGGAGACATTACATGTAGCTCTATATTGTCATCCTTCCTTTGTGATGAGGAACTCACCATATAAACAGGTTCATATAGAATCCACCCTAAGATATTAAAAACTTTGGAATGGCAATGCTACTTGATTAATGCATGCTTTACGACTACATATATCAAGAGTAATATTATCGTTATGATAAAAGGATAAAGTTCAAACTTTGGTTATGATAAAAGGGTATAGTAAAAACTTAAAACTTTTGACTGTAATAAGTCGCTACGTACCTAATTGCTCGATATCTGACCATTCGGCATTATGTATAGTTACTGCATTGATGATGTTTAGGCAATGCATCAAATGTCATATTAGATGTCAAGCGTGAGTAGAAAAGTACAAAAACAAAGGTCCCCTAGAAGAACTTGAGACGTGATACCCTCAATTTGATAAAGACATGAGGTTTAATGGCCAAACATTTTACAAAATTGTGGTTATGCATGTATGGCAGGTTACTATTTCATTCCTTGACTCTAAGGTGTGGTTAGGGATCTCTGGATATTTCCAACTACATCAGCATCAATATTTAGCATTTGTAAACGATACATTATTGCAAGGTTGAAACACGAGGTAAAATGCAAAGTTGGACGGCCATGTGTACGGAGTCGAATAGGATTTTCTCAATTAGGATGAACATGAGCTTTTGTCTCTTCGCAATAGGTTCCAAGTTGATCTTTTGGCTGTCTTCTCCTCACACTTCTAAGTTTTTGGAAAATGTTGAGTAAATGGTTGCATAAAGTCTTGGTAATTTTAAAATTCGTTAACATTTTCAGTGATTTAAGAATATTATAAATTGATTTGTATGGTTTTAAAATTAGTGAACATTATAAGCTTATTTATGTGTATGTTAATTAAATGAAGTTGTAATACAGATGGTAAATTGAGATTGATTTAGTAGTTGATATTTTTTCTTTATAATTATTTCGTAAATATTTGTTTTTTATTTTTTATTTTTTGATGAAATTTAAATATTTTTTTATAAAACCAAAACTAAATTAGACCAAATCAGACCAACAATAAATGTTGGTTTGATTTAATTATTTTATATGGTTAAAAATCCATTTTTCGAGCCCATTCTCAACATATGCAAAATTTCTTTGAAAAGGTGATACAAAATAGTTTGCCCTCTCTTATACCAAAAAGATTAAGCAAAAAAAAAAAAAGAAAGAAAGAAAGAAAGAAAGAAAGAAAGAGACGTCGACGTACATATTTTTTTTTTTTGGACTTGGGTCGACGCACAACTTGTTTCGAAGCAGCTTCAGTGAAGCTCTTTTGCTTATCAATCTCCTCCTCACACACCTTATCAGTTTTATTCAACAATATTTAATCCTTACTAAATCAAAATCTGTATCCGTATATTATAATACTTTCTCCAGAAGATTGTTTTATTTAATTTGTGCTCATCATGACTTGCTTTGAGGCCTATAAGATGTATATCAAAGCCGATCCTACTTAGTCCTCCAAAGATACCCTAACAACAAAAATTGGAGACGGATACAGTTTATGACCTGAGTTTGAATCTAATCCTTTATCTTGAGTTGAGTACTTTTGACTTAATTTATGTAAAGTATAGAGGACGTATTGTGTGCCTAAAGTTTACTAATTAGTGTTGGACTCCGTTGGATAATCCGGTGGTCAAACTCTGCCACGCCACTTACATTTCCCTTGTCCCAAAAACCTACTTTGTAGGATTAAAAAATTTTAATTTTATTTGAAGTTGCAAATCATTGTTTCACGTGATGAAAAAAAAAAGAGTAGTCTCTGTATTTTCTGCTGGAGTGTTCCATCGTCTTTAGGAGCCAAATGGTCCACCACATTCTACACCACAAGGTGTTGCAGTCGACATGTGGATTATGTTGGTGGCTAGCTACAAGATGGACCGGCGTGGATTTAATAGAAACAAAGAAAGAAAGCTGGTTGTTTTCTTGTTATAAATTAGTGAGCAATCCATTTATACGTGATTCAGCATATCTTATCTCAATTCAATACTTTGATGTGATTTGTTATTTTGCTTGGATTTTGCTGCCCGATATTTTCGAAAGACCATTAATTCTATCTATGTGGTCTTCAAATTTTGAGGTTATGAAATTTCCCAGCACTTTCCTGCTAATAAAATGCATTTTATTTCTGTTGACTTGATGACATTATGGTGATATATACACTTTGTAATAACTTATAATCCACATATTTTAGACGTATATAGTGAAGTTATAACTTAAAAATATATTTACGCTCTCAAATAAATCTTTTAGAATTGCCTCGTTCCTGTACCAATCTCTTCCAAAACGGGGATTTTTCAAAAAGCTTTATACCAAGAAGAGCAGCATTTGAGGGGGTCATTGTATATCTTAAGGCGTATATGAAAGGTTTATCTAAAAGATTTTTGGTTACATTATCATGCCTTCAATTGGTAACAAACTATGATCATTTGATTCATTTCCCTGATTTCTACAATCGTTGTGTCTGTAATCTCTCAATACTATCCTCGAGAAATATTAGGTTTTCTAGTAATTAAGTGATTAAACGCTGAACGAAAAGTTGATGAGTGCATAAAAGTTTCACAATGTGCGAATTTCAAAAAATAATTGATAGGATTAATTTCTTCATATGTCCTAAATTATGACATTTAGAACATTTTGGTCTCCAAACTATGAAATGACTTTTCTTAATTATTAGTCCTTTTAGCTATTTTCTTCCAAAATTTAACCTTACTATTAGACCTTTTAGCTATTATGTGCTATAATCGTGTGTGTAATGTCAGTTGTTTTTGAACAAAAATGACTAGTTTTTGGACAAATGGTTAGATAGATTAATCAATATATAATAATTAATAATTCAAGAACTAAAAAGCAATAATTTAGGAATCAAAATATCTCACATACCATAATTCAAGAACCTGTAAAAGAATTATTAGCCCATGATTGATACTAAGAAATACTAGTTGGGATTCTTAGGAAGAAGAATTCATACAGTTGACACCAGTTTTATCATTATGCCACCAATTTTTCTTTTAGGAAAACCGAGAAAATATTAAGAAACGAAATTTTTTTTAAAAAAAATTATTGTGATTGTATCATTAATTTTAATCATGATTAACCTTCTCTCTCAAAAAAAAAAAAAATCTACTGCAGCTTTCTTCTAATCATTATCATTGCTTTGCCCCGGCCTTAGGCCGGTGGCACCTTCCTTTCATTTATTTTTCTTCTTTCCTTTTTGTTGTTTTATCTTGTATGTTTTATGTTGTCTATTATGGCTTTCATGTGATTTTCTATCCCAAAGCTTGTTTGTGGGATGTATCTTTTCCAAACTTGGTTGTTTCTTGTTTCTTGGTTTTTTTTTTATTATCCTACTGGTGGTGCTGCTCTTTATTTTGTCTATTTGGATTTTCATTTTTATCTTTATAAATTTAGCCGTTCAGCTCTTCCTTTTGATTTGTCTCTACCATGATTGTTGGCTTTCTCTTTTCAAAAAGAAGATTAAAAAATGTTTTGGGGACCGGTTTAGCTTGACTTGCACCAACATCTTATTGTTTGTGTTTGTGAGGCTTCTTCTCACCTTTTCGTTTGCTAGTGTTTTGCTAATTGTATATGCTTGCAGGAGGTTTTCAAATGAGTGTGTGCCATACATTGTAAAACTGTTTAGTGGGTTTTTTGTTTGGATTGAGTTTAGAGATACATAACATGCCAAAACTTTTTTAATAATAAAAAATAGTGTCTTCTGCAATATTCATAGCTTCCTAATGGTCATGTTTTGGATTTATTATTGTAATGTTTTTGTACTTTTAGACCAGATCTATCTGGTCTTGTGTATGTGTTTATGTTTTAAGTAATGAAAGTTTGCTTGTGACTGAAAAAAAAAAAAAAAATTAACCTTCTCTCATGGCGTTGTGAAAATATATAAAGTTTCACATCTGATCGAAAATTCTGCGCGCATGGTAACTGCTTGCAATAGCTTACTGAATAATATCTTCGTCATGTCTGATCTTCCTATGTTACGAGCCGCTTCAATACTGTAAACTTCCTAAGCAAGTATGAAGACAAACTATATTACCACATTCAAAGTAATAGATAAATTTTTTTCCTTGTACGACAAATAGAAATATTTTCTAAACTTATTTTTAAGGGTATCAAATTTTAAAAAACGAGACTCTTTTTTAATAAAGACATAAATTCAAGTTAATTAAATAAAGTCTATAGGTAATAATTATCTTAATAAAATAATTAGTTATCCAAATAATAATTCAACCAAGAAATATGAATAAGTGTTACATTTATGTGTGAAACGTTGATCTGTTACCAAACTAATCTTGAGAGTTTAATTTAAAGCAAAGATCACGTTGTCCTCGTATAACGAGTAGTTTTTCTTTTTAGTATGACATTTTCTTTTCTTCCGGGGGTGCAGAAGATTGCACCGAGAATTAGTTGTTGATTTTTCAGGAAAGGAGACTATGAGGCATGGAAATGAGTCACTACGAAAAAAGTTTAGGGGTTACGAAAGAAGATTCGAACTCATAATATTATTCTTTTAACAATTTTCTAATTAGATTTGGTGGGTCCTTCAGTACGTAAGTTCTAAATATTAGTGTTAACCCCAAATTTATCATTTCAATCTAGGGGTACAAATTCAGATCGGGTTATCCGAATCAGAACCCGAACCCTATCGGATGGAAAAAATAAAAAAATTATATCCGATATCCAAAAAAATCACCGAATATTGGGTAGTTTTTCCTATTCGAACCTAATCCAGAAAACCCGAAAAAATTCACACACACTATTCTATAGTAAATCATTCGCTATAATATTCTAATATAACACGCATTTTATATAATGTATTAATATTAAAATGTACAATTAAAAAAAGAGAAAAAAAAAGGTATTCTACAAAAATAATGAGAAGTTAAATAACATAATTAAGCTATTTGTAAATAAGTAAGATAAGTGAATTGAGTAATATAATTAGAATTAACAAAATGTAACATTATTTTAGCATAAATATTTGTTATGTTTAAGTTAGATAAATGTGGAAATATATTTGTATAGTTAATATTTATTAATTTTTCCTTTTTGTTTGGTTCCTAGTTATGATGGAAATGTATTTATATTTTAAAAAGAGTTGATTTGTCTATCGTCATTTTGAACAATATCTTTTTTTTTATTGGAGTCAATGCTTAGTCTATTGTATACCTAATATCTCTTGTTTATTGGAGTCGGTGCTTAGTTTTGAGCATCGTGCTATTTATATACATGGATGTAATTAGTTTTACTATCAATGAATGTATTTGCTAACTTATCGCCAAAAAAAAAAGTAAATAATTTTTTATTTTTTAGCTTCATAGAAATGTTGGGTATCCGAACATCTGAATCCAAAAAACCCCGCATCCGAAAAATCCGATATCCCGTCGGATAGTTCCTATTTAACTACTCGATCGGTATTATTTTTCCACCCAAAACCGAAAAACCCGAATCCAAAAAACCCAATTATCCGAAAATCCAATCCGATTTCCACCCCCATTCTAATCCACACATGTATATAACATTTATTTGGCGTTAATACATTTCAATTGTATCAACAAGGTACAAGAAAGTTGGTAATCAGTGTCCAATAACATAAATTTTTAACTAGGGACATAATGAGTTATCTCAAAACTATTTTCTACATATCGAGTATATCAAGTCAAGTCTCACGGAAGAAGGTACAAGAAAAGTATTTTTTTTTTTTTGTATTTTTGTAAAAGGGAGGCTGAGCCAATTAGATAGCGATAAGTTAAGAATAGATAATTCCTCTCAAATCTTCACCAAGAATTGATTTGATGTATTCAAGCGGAGTGTCAATTTTACACATGCCAACTGAGAATGTCAACCCAAAATTTGCCATTTAATTTGCATTCTTGTTCGTTTATCTGAAGACATGTCTCAAAGCAAAGCATCTGTTGATTGCCATTATCTTTTTGCATTCATTAATCATAGGTAACACAGATCCATCAGCTGCTACTCATCCAAATATCCAATGCACCAGTAGTTGAGAGTCTGATTCAATCTCTAGTGCATTCAAATTTAGATCCTTTGCTAATCTAAGTCTTTCGAACAATGCCCTAACTTTAGCCGTGTTATTAGTGGCCAACCCAGATTAAGATCAAAACCCACAACCCATATGCCTCGGCCATCTCTAAAAAATCCACTTGCCCACTGCCCCACCTAGATTTTCTTTTGAACGCCCATCTAGATTAAGCTTAATACCTGTGCTTGGGGGTACCATCTGATGAATGGCCATTCTTTTTCTCTCCTAGTCGGACCTTCAAATCGCCCACTCCAAGCGTCATTAACTTCTCCCACGTAATTTTTAATGTGCCATGCTATATACTGAGGTTGGAGTTCAGTTCTTCGATTATAGAATGCTTCGCTCCTCCATTGCCAGAGCCACCAAAGGATGACAATGAAGGTTACATTCCAGTTTTTATCCTCAAGATTATATCTGATCCATTCTTTCCATGGAAAAGGATGATTTTACAAGACAAGCATTAGTAAAATAAAGAATTACAAATTTATTCTCGTTTTGGCCTTTTTAAACATAAATAAATAATGTGTTTAGGTTTTCTTTTGGTTAACCTTTTAAGAAATAATGTGTTTAGGTACATTCATGGGCTACATACATGACGTTAACAGGTTGCCACGTGTCGCAGCATAAAAGTCAAACGTACGTGTGAATCAGCTCTTGGGTACCCAAAAGTCCACCACATGGCCCCATCCAAATTCAAACTCTGGCCTACCCCCTTCTTCACCTCCTTCCCCTCTATTTATAAAACCCTCTTCCCTCCCATCATCATCAGAGGTGTTCACAAAACCAACTCACATTACAAACACCTACATTTGAAGAGAAATAAGAAAAGGAAAACAATATTTTTTTGTTTCTCTTCAAAATGTATCGCCTCATTTAAAAGTTCAGTAAGTTTCGCCATATTCATATTCAACCACGGGAGAACTACGAATGCCGACGAAAGGGATGAGGTCTTTGTGTTTTTCTCCGCACAGATCATCCTCCCCGTTCTCCCGATCCTCCTCGCCGTCACGATTTTCCTTCTCACCATCGCGGCCGAGTTTTTCAGAGTCCGTGATGGATCGAACGCTAGACAGAGTTGAGCCGATGATCATGAAATGGAATCCAGACTCAACCACCTTCGCCAAGGTCACTTCTCTCTTCTACGAAAATCGGAGAGAAGCCAAGGAATTCATCAAGTGCGTGAACAACCTCCAAAAAGCCATGCACTTTCATGCTTCGGAGAATTCCAACTCCGACAAGCTCGTCCGTGCTCAGAACCTGATGCAGATCGCCGTGAAGCGTCTGCAGAAGGAGTTCTACCAAATCCTCTCCATGAACCGAGCTCATTTAGATCCCGAATCGGTGTCGACTCGGTCCTCTCGCGCCTCGACGATTTCGAGCTCGTCGGAGTTTGAGGAGGAAGAAGATGATGCGGAGATCACTGGTGACTCCATCACCGAAGTTGAAGATGTTTCGTACATCATCATGTCGGATTTGAGAACCATTGCTGAATGCATGATAGCTTCGGGCTATGCTAAAGAGTGCTTGAATATCTACAGAGTCATTCGTAAGTCTATCATTGATGAAGGCATTTACAGGCTTGGCGTTGAGAAATCAACTTCTTCAAAGATGCATAAAATTGATTATCAAGTTGTGGAGCTGAGGACAAAGAAGTGGCTTAACGCCGTCAGGATCGCCGTGAAAACCTTGTTTAACGGCGAAAGAATCCTCTGCGATCACGTGTTCGCGGCCTCCGATTCTATCCGAGAGTCGTGTTTCGCCGACATCTCCAAGGAAAGCGCGATGATTTTGTTTGCTTTTCCAGAACTCTTGGCGAGGAACACCAAAAAATCGCAGGACAAAATCTTTCGCATCCTCGACATGTACACCTCGATCGCCGATCTTTGGCCGGAGATTGAGTCAATATTCTCATTCGAATCAACGTCAGCCATTAGATCACAAGCCGTCACCTCGCTGATAAAGATGAGCGAGTATGTGAAAACGGCGCTAATGGAGTTCGAAACTTCCATTCAGAAGGACAGCTCAAAATCCGCCGTCGCGGGCGGTGGAATCCACCACCTGACCATCGACGTGATGAACTATCTCTCATTACTAGCCGATTACAGCGGTGTGTTAACTGACATACTCGCCGACTCACCACCGCCAGCGAGTAGTTCATTGCCGGATTCGTTCTTCGGCGTTTCGGATTCAGACGACTCTCAGGCGCCGGCGGCATCTCTCCGGTTCGCGTGGCTTATCCTGGTGCTGTTATGCAAGCTGGACGGCAAAGCCACGCATTACAAAGACGTCTCACTTGCTTACCTGTTCCTGGCCAACAATCTTCAATACGTCGTCGTAAAAGTCCGCACTTCAATTCTGAAGTACTTGCTTGGTGACGAGTGGCTATCAAAGCAAGAGAAAAAAGTAAAACAGTTCGCGTCAAGCTACGAACGGTTAGGATGGAGCCAAGTCATCGCAACACTCCCTGAGGATCCAACGGCTGTTAGATCTCGTGAAGAAGTCAAAGATTTTTTCAAGAGGTTTAACGCACAGTTCGACCAGGCGTACCGTAAGCAATCTGTGTGCGTCATAGCGGATAGCAAGCTTCGTGATGATATAAAGGTTTCGATAGCTCAGAGGATTGTTCCAGCGTATCGCGAGTTTTACCACAAGCATAAGCTCATGATTGTAAAAGAGAGGAGTGTGGCGTCAGTGGTCAGATTTTCTCCTGATGATATTGGGAATTATTTGTCCGATCTTTTTTTTGAAGCCGTTGGATCGGGGACTCCATCATCATCATCGCACAAATGGCCGTGGGCCCGTTAAGAAGATCTTTTTTTTATTTTTTTTTTGAATAATTATTTTATATATATATATATATATATATATATATATATTTTTGTAAGAAGTAAAAATTTATATGGTGAAATGTATACATGCATCATCGACTCTAGAGATTGTCTGGTTGATTTTCTTTTATGTGCAAATAAATATCTCAATGAGGAGTCAATGAGGTTTGCATATAATATTTGTTGTAATCGATAATCCAATATAGTAAAAGATTTTGAGTAAACAACAATATCTTTTATAATATTTCAAAACATTGTGAGTCCACCCTCAAGAATCCCTGGTTACCTTCTTAAGCCAAAAAGTTAAAAAAAAAATGTCTTGATTTTCAAAATATTATAGGTTTGATTTTAAATTAGAAATAAAGATGTTCCGCTTTATTTATACGTTAGTCAAACTTGTAAACAAAAAATAAAAGTTATATATTTGATAAATTTTAGTTATAAGTTAGTAAAAATGACTTATAAAAAAGTAGCACCCTTCTCTTTTCCTTTGTTTTTTTTTTTTCCTACCAATTTATAAGCAACTAAGTATGACCAAGTAAAAGACTTTGCTGACCTTTAAAAATATAGAAAAAAAGTACAACATGTGTTAACTAATAAAAGGCTAGATAGTCATTTTAACAAATATTATTGCTTATAATTAAGTACCTATCTACCAAATGAATCAATAGATTATAAACACATTTTTACTAAAAAAAGAAAATGGATTTCGAATCCAATATTTTTTATCGTTAATATTACGCTTCATAAAGATTATGCACCAAACTAAAACTACAAAAAATCCTTACTTTATACATAGTGTATATATGCAATTATGAGCCTCTTTGGATTGCCTTTTTTCAAAAATAATTTTTTAACAACTTTTTAAAAAAAAAGATTTTTTTTAAAAGTTGAAAATTCTGACTTTTAACAAAAGTTATATTTGAGTTTTTTTTTTCATAGTTTCAGATTTTTGAAAACCAAATCAAATAATTATTGTAAATTTAATATAACTTTTTCAAAAAAAAAAGTATCTTTTTCTTGAAAAACAATTAGTCCAAATAGGCCCTATATGTAGTAGTGTATTGATGAACAAAAAGGAAATGGATTTTCAATCTACCAATTCGTGTCATCTTTAAGCTTAGGATAAGACTTGAAAGCCTCAGACTTTCTGTCTATAAATTATGTGCTAATTAAAACGGCCATAAAATTTTTAATCCCCACAAAAAAGAAAAAACAAAAGAAAGAAAAAAGCCGTGCTGTTTGGTTTAAGATCGGAGTATAACATCGATAAATGATATGCTCGACCCAGGGTTATATATCATTTATGGCTCGTAATTACAAATTAATAAGCGATAAATATGAGTTGTCCCACTTCATATACATTTTTAGTGCACTGAAGATCCCAAAAGGCCAAAACAATAAACCCTTTCTTTGTCGCAACTCACAAGATCTTCTCTTTTACTTACGAGGACACTTGTAAAACAACACTTCACCAACCGCTTGTGGTTTAGATACTTCAATTTGTGCCCACATGATTTCTAATTTTAATTATACTAGTGTTTTCATACCCCGTCCTTTGCACGGACTTATTTAGGTTCTATGTATTTTTTAGTTTTTAAAATATTTATATATGTGATTTTTTATTGTTTTTAGATTTTCGTGTGTCTTTTTATTATTTCTAAATATCTATAAAAATTAATTTTAGTATTTTTCTATTCTTATTTTTATTTTTTAATTAGGATGTGATGCATAAATTAATTAAATTGATAAGTTTTTTGAACTATATTACTTTAACTCATTAAAAAGAAAGATATAAGTGGTGCATAAATATAATTAAATATCTTGTAACTCCAGTGCAATGATGAGGTAGAAAGTGGTGCATAAATATAATTAAACACTATAATATATTAATTTATAATAATGTAATAATATTAAAAATAGAATTTATGATGACTTGGCAAATAGATGGGTGCTAATATGGCACCTTTCTTTAAGCTCCTTTGATTTTAACTTTTATATATACCAGTATTGTAGGAGCTTGTGCTTCGCACAGATTTATTTCTTTTTTCTAATTTATTGACTTATTTTTTCTATAAGTTCTGATTCATTCTTACATATAAATAATGAATTCAAATTTATATTGTTGGTCATTTAAAATTAATATGTGGGCAGCCATATGGCTTTATCTTCCCTCTTGGTGCATTTGTTGCATGTATGGAAAGTTAAAAGAGTTCAATTATCTAACAGGACATTATGTCCAATTCCGACACACCATTCTCTCAATTTGGGGCAATTTTTTTTTTGTTTTTGTTTTTTTTCCTCATAGTATGATAAAATAATTTATATGAAAAAAATTATATCAACTCTTAATTTTTCAAATGAGATAAATTTGCTCAAAGGATAAAAAAAAACTTTATATTATTTCTGCTCACTTGGCAAAAAGATAGGTGCTGATGTGGCACCCTTCTTTAAGCTCCTTTGGTTTAACTTTTTATCTATAGAATTTATAGATAGACAGATAGATATAGATTTTTTATTATTTTTAAGTTTTCGTGTGTTTTTTATTACTTCTAAATATCTATAAAAATTAATTCTAGTACTTTTTTATTCTTATTTTTTATTTTTTAATTATGATATGATGCATAAATTAATTAAATTAATGAGTTTTTTTGGATTTTATGACTTTAAATTCATTAAAAAGAAATATATAGGTAATGCATAAATATAATTAAATATCTTGTAACTCTATTACAATGATAAGATTAAGAAGTGGTGCATAAATATAATTAAATATTATAATATATAGATTTATAATAATGTGATAATATTAAAAATATAATTTATGATGACTTCGCAAATAGATAGGTGTTGATGTGGCAAACTTTTTTGAGTTCTTTTGGATTTAACTTTTATATTTCTAAATATCGATAAAAATTAATTCTAGTGTTTTTTTATTCTTATTTTTATTTTTTAATTAGGATATTATGCATAAATTAATTAAATAGAAATATAAAGGTGGTGCATAAATATAATTAAATATCTGTAACTCCATTACAATGATGAGGTTAGAAAGTGGTGCATAAATATAATTAAACATTATAATAGATAGATTATAATAATGTAATAATATTAAAAATATAATTTACGATGACTTAGCAAATAGATGGGTGCTGATGTGGCACCCTTCTTTGAGCTTCTTTAGGTTTAACTTATATATATATATATATCGCCGGAGCCTGTGCTTTGCACAGATTTATTTCTTTTTTCTAATTTATTGACTTATTTTTTTCTATAAGTTTTGGTTCATTCTTACATAATATTGTTCCACTAAGTAATGAATTTAAATCCATATTGTTGGTCATTAAAAATTAATGTATGGGTAGCCATACGACTTTATCTTCCCTCTTGGTGCATTTGTTGCATGTATGAAAAGTTAAACTGGTTCAATTATCTAGCAGGACATTATGTCCAATTGCGACACACCGTCCTCTCAAATTTGGGGCAATTTTCTATTTTTTTATTTTTGTTTTTGTTTTCTCATACTATGATAAAATAATTAATATGAAAAAAATTATACCAACTCTTAATTTTTCAAATGAGATAAATTTGCTCAAAGGAAAAAAAAAACTTTATATTAATTTTGCTCACTTAGTAAAAAGATAGGTGTTGATGTTGCACCATTCTTTGAGCTCCTTTGGGTTTAACTTTTATGTATAGAATTTATAGATAGATCTATAGATAGATAGATATATATATAGATTTTTTTTATTGTTTTTAATTTTTCGTGTGTTTTTTTTATTACTTCTAAATATCTATAAAAATTAATTCTAGTGCTTTTTATTCTTATTTTTATTTTTTTTTCTTATTTTTTATTAGGATATAATACATAAATTAATTAAATTAATGAGTTTTTTTGGACTTTATGACTTTAAACTCATTAAAAAAAAATATATAGATAGTGCATAAATATAATTAAATATCTTGTAATTCCATTAGAATGATGATGTTAGGAAGTAACGCATAAATGTAATTAAACTTTATAATATATAGATTTATAATGATGTAATAATATTAAAAATATAATTTATGACGACTTTGCAAATAAATAGGTGTTGATGTGACACCTTTCTTTGAGTTCTTTTGGGTTTAACTTTTATATTTCTAAATATTTATAAAAATTAATTCTAGTGGTTTTTTATTCTTATTTTTATTTTTTAATTAGGATATGATGCATAAATTATTTAAATAGAAATATATATATATATATAATGCATAAATATAATTAAATATCTTGTAATTCCATTGCAATGATGAGGTTAGGAAGTAGTGCATAAATATAATTAAATATTATAATATATAGATTTATAATAATATAATAATATTAAAAATATAGTTTATAATGACTTGTCAAATAGATGGGTACTGATGTGATACGAGCTCTTTTGGGTTTAACTTATATATATATATATATATATATATAGATATATTTTTATTATATATTTGACAGTTTCTTCCCGCTCGATTTACAAATATTTAAGCACCCGACCTGCTACTAACGTGTCATTAAATTATTCGGCCTGTAAATACGTAACGAAATTTTGGCATCTTTTATGCCCATAGAAAGATGATGTACGTATCGAGAAATGGAAAAACTTCTTAACCGATAAAACTAGACTTTCAACTAAGCGTGTGGGCCGAGCTCCAATGGGGGAGCTAGGATTTCGCCCTAGCAGGGCGAAATATTAAATTTTTTATTCAAAAATATTCAAAAAAATATTTGTAATAAAATATTATATGCATGTCGATAAAACTAGACTTTCAACTTAGTGTGTGGGGCGAGCTCCAATGGCGGAGCTAGGATTTCGCCCTAGTAGAGGCAAAATATTAAATTTTTATTCAAAAAAAAAATATTTGTAATAAAATATTATATGTATATATATATATATATATATTTTTTTTTGAGTTAGGGGGCAAAATACACATATAAATCTATTTTTTGGTAAATAAATATAAAAAAAATTGTGATTTTTTGGGCGGGGGAAGGCGTGGGGGGACTTGTGACTAGAAATTGGTGAGTTTGAGATGAAAATTTGAACAAAATTTTTTAATAAGTTAATACATATTTGAGACGGAAAATTTTCCGTCCCAATGAGAGATGAAATTTTCGGTTTCAAAATTTGAGACGAGGGTTTTTGGGATGGAAAAATTCCGTCTCAAATCCATTTGTAGAAATAATTTTTCAAATTTGAAACAAAAAACTTTCGTCTCAAATCCAAAACTTTTTTGTAGTGGGTCTACATGATTGGCAACGAATTTAAATAATTTTGTCTAGATAAATAACTTCTAATAATTTTCAAATCGATCTAAGATAAATTGTTACAGTTAAATATAGTATTGAACGTTTTTCTATACTTTTTAAGTATCAATTCTACTATTTCTGCATGCACCTAAGTAATCAAGCATAATATATTATGTGATATATGATATAATGTCGAGAGGTCCACAAACTCTTTTATGTCTAATTCGAGTCATCATTTTCAGTTGGTTGCATTAAGCCATGAACCACACATGCGCAGATGACGTGATCAGACGATAAGCTACTTGGTTGAAATTTTGTCTTATTACATTGAAAACGGCTTATAAGGATTTTCGGAAAATCTTTATTTGAGAGTTACAAACGAAAGTTCTTCAACCACAAGCGAGTCAAGCCACGTTTCGAAGTACTAATGATAGAAAATTATCATTTTCATATCCTTTATCTTGCATTGGGATGGATCTAGAACATTTTGTCAATGAAATTCGAGAGACGAAAGTTAATAGAAATGTTTAGATTCATACGCAAGTTACGAATTCCGTAATAGAGTAATGTACCATCTAATACAGTCGAGGAAAATACTCCTAATGTCTTTTTATGACTTAAGGGAAAATATTTCTTATCAATCTCGCTATCGAGTCAATAAATGTATTTAGCTTTTCCTGTACATGCTATAAATTAGAAATGTATGGTACGTGGACTCAGTCTGTCTTGCATAAAATTCTGTATTTTTAAATGCTATCTGACTTGAGAATAAAATTCTTTATTTTTAAATGCTATTTGACTTGAGAAATACACAAGTCCAGCGCCGGCCATCAACAATGTGCATGTTTGTTATTTTTTTATTTTTTAAAGTCATGCAACAACAACTTTAGTTGAATTGCAGCTCCCGTATTATCTTCTCATTGCATTGAGTTTAATACAGAAAGGCCCCAGCTGTAATGTACGTACCTGCGTAGATCAAAGGCCAGATGACTAGTCAACGTTGCACACACTGCACACATGGTGATCGTTCGGAAGAATTTTTTTATCTTGCTAAGTAATATCATGTAAAATCTTGCGTTAGTAGAATTTATAAGTTAGTATTGTACGTTTGATTGTAATATGGGTTAACCATTTCGGTTAGAATCCTGAAAGGAAGATATATTGAGCGCTAAGCAATGTCAAACAATACAAAGATTTAGCGCAATGCAATTATGATGTTAATGGCAGGAATTTAATTGATTTTAAGAGCATCATTTGAAGTTCTCACGGTCCATTTTGTGTAGTACTCGCTAGTATGGAAATGCTAATTTCACTAGCCAGGGTCAACAATCCTGCCTGGGTCTTGCCGACGAAATAATTGCGTTTTGACGATTCAAGTTTGGGAAGAAATCAAATAATTTTTTGGTACGTCACCAATTTTTATACTCTTGAGACGAATTCAACATGGTCTAACTTACAACGAATAGCTCATGAACAAAAATAATCGTGTTCGGATTTATTACACTTCGTAGTTGCCTCCACTAAAAGTCGGCTGCCTGCAAAAGAAAGACGGATAATCAGTCACATTGTAAATATCTTTTGCCAATAAACAGTCACATTGTATAAACCGAACGAAAGAGCCCGTGAGCAAAATTCAACAGTTAATAATATTACGAGAGATATTACTCTTTATTTATGATAAATTAAGTATCGAAAGTAATTTAAGTAATTGAAATCATTTTACTTTTTGGAACCATTTCTCATAAGTGATGATTGATTTTGAGTCCCGAGTTGAAGATTTACGGAACTGTTTTAAAAAGAGAAGTTCGATGTAAAAAAATTTGACTGATGCAAGTCAAGTATGTGAGCAGATCTGGGGAAAAAAAATCAAAGAACTAAATAGGGAAAGTTATGTATTAATTACTATGTCGATTAGTGTCAAATCGAACCGTATTTCTGGGAAATAGACATCGTAACCTTGTCTATTGCATAGATCAACTGAAAAAAGGCTTTAACAGAAATTATACCGATGGACCATTTTCCACACTTCTGGCCTTCTGGTGCCTTAATAGCCAACCTTTTACATCAATTGATACCGAGGGAAGTAAATGCCAGTAGAAAAGTGGAATTTAATGGGCCATGACCTTTTACGATCAATAAACTTACTGATTCCGCAAAAAATAAATAAATAAACAAATAAATAAATAAATGAATAAATAAAAATAAAAAGTGACATATAAGACTAGAAAAGACATGCACCCGGAGCCCCTTCTTGGTTGCCAACACGCAAGAGGGGCTTAATCTATAATTTTTGTTTGTGCAAAAAGCTGTAATATTACAGGATCTTTTCGTGCATAAAACGATCAGTTTTAGTAGTTTTCCATGGTAAAACCAGGTAAAAATTTTTCGTTGTTTCACATATTTCTGGTAGCATCCTAATTAAGAGAAATAGACGTTATTTTCTTTTCTTACCTCACTCTCCTCGAAGACTGTTAGAAAATCTTGAAGGGCAAGCCTGGTTATAGAACGAGTCACGTCTGCAATGAAACAAGTACTTGTGTAGAGTAACAAGCAAATTATGAGAGTTGTCAAGGGTCTGCAGCCCATGTGATTAATGTTACTCTAGGCCCACTAAGGATTTAATTGGAGAAGGATACGAGATGTGTTAGATTATAGTTAATTAAAAAAAAAAAGAAAAAAAAGGGAGAACTTGATCAGAACGAGGGGCATGTTTATATTACAGAAGTATCAAAACAATGAATAGCAAATCGCAGCAATATGGCAAAGCATAAAATTAAGATATTAACAAAAAAAAAAAAAAAAAAAAGGTTAATGATGCTAAAGCCATCGCATAATATCGCAGGTCCATTATGACATAAGCTAAAAGATACGCCAGCAGAACATGATTCAAATTTGGTTAATTTTCCTCTGCCATCTTAAAACCCCAAATTACAGATTATTACACATTCACAATCTTTTATCCTTCTATATAAGTTCCATCCTCTGACCACACCACGCCCATCATTGATTATTTTATATGATGACCCATTCAAATAAGATAATAATTCAAGGTACGAACAGAAATATCAAATACAATGCCTGTTTGGAAGTGTTTATTTTGAGCACTTATAAGTACTTTATAACAAGCAGAACTCGAACATCTCTGCATCACTTTTTTTTTTCAGGAAATTATGAATTATCAACTTGGTCTAGCCATAGAAAAACGATGAGAATAAGCATATAATAACTAAAACATGTTGTGGTCTAGAACACTTCTAAGCATGCCACAATCTCAGGCCTAATGCTGTCTCATGCTTCACCAGGTAAAACGACTTAGGAAAACAATGTTGAGGCTTCACAGTTGACACAACTCATATTTTTTGATTTCTTTATTTCTAGATTAACTTTTTAACACCTCATTCACTACTGGCATTTGACAAATTTGATGAATTGGATCAGATATCTAGTAGTTTTAGCCATAAACAATGGAGACTAGGTGACATCCGTATCAATCCGTATGATGTTGTAGCAAAACACATTAAGCTCTATAGGGGGGAAAAACTCTTATTTTCAGTTTACTCAAATCGATGAGTTAGACAATAAAATATTATATCTCCTTAATTTGAATCTAAAATCTTAATTTTTGTCAAATGTTGAGGAAGCAAAGCACGTAAATACGTAATTATCTTTTGTTGAGACAAACATGTTAGTCGACAAAGTAACGTGCATCATGTGGAAGCCAAGTTTACAAAGGCACAACATTTATTTGCGGCAATGGAAGTATTTAGACAGACTCGATTCCCACATCGAAAGTGGACAAGGAAGTGAACGGTTCCGGCCCGTATGTAAACCACACTGAAGGCTCACCATTTTCCATGCAGCCACGCAGCGGGTACAGACAGAGGGAATTATTCTTTCGCCTTTTACTAAAGGATATCGTGTGCTTGTTTTTTTTTTTTTTTTATTATTATAACGGATGAAACTAACTGAGTGGAGCTCGATTATCGGAAAACTGACAGAGCTCGACCACTAGTTAGAAAATTTTTGGGTATATGAACCATTCTACAAGACTCATGCATTGGATAAGACAAGCAAAGCCAGGTGAGTGGCCTCAAAGAATGGTGGGTGGCCCCAAAGGATATTAGCAACGAGATACCGTGTGCTTGTCGTAGAAAGTGGCATACGTCAATTTTTGGAGGGCTCTCTTATAGAGAATCCCATCAAGTCTTGATCCTATAAATTTTTTTTATTGAATGTCGTTGAATGGGAATTATTTTTAAATGTTAATTTAAAATTTTAGGCAGGAAGTGAAATGAATTTTATGAGTAGTCTCTTATTGTTAGGAAATGATTTTTTGTTCGAAATATTAAATAAAACTGATATCTACAGTGCATGATATTTGGTTCTTATTTAATATGATAGAAGTATAAAATATCATATCTAGTTTGCGCGGGGGACTATGGCTGAGATGGATTAATTAAACACAAATTTCACAAATTGAAGTAATTTTGTAAAACAGAAAACCGTTGTAAATTATGATAAAAGTTTTAATGTCAATCTTTTTTTTTTTTCCATATATCAAATAAATACATGATACGTATATTGAATAATATTCTGAAATTTATTTACTAAAACATACCCCCCAAACCACCAAAAAAGGGAGACAAAGAGAAAGAAAAAGGATATCTGTTTAAAAAATATTATGAAATTTATTTACTAAAAATAATAGCTGGTCAACTATAATTTTTTTTTTAAAAAAATGTAGATTTTCCATTAATGAAAATTATTATAATCCTAATAAGAATAACCAAAAAAAAAAAAATTGCATCAACATGGTTTGCCCGGTGGCACCAATATGGTGTCCTTGATAAAACAAATCAATCAACCGCCGCCGCTACCTTCTCTCCTCCTTTGTACGCCGCCGGAAACCACCACCACCACCACCACCACCAGCACCATTCAATCAAACCCTCATCTTCTTCATTCACATTCATTGCAAAGAAAAGAAAATAATGATCCTTTAGATGATTAAAATTAAAATAAGAAACTAATCATTTTCCCCGTCATTCTCAACATGCCTTCCATTGTCGAAGAAGGTAATCTATGTTCAGATTTAATGTATTTGTATGTATATATTTTGATAATGTCATTAAAAATTAGTGGAATTTTAGATATTTATTGAAAAATGATATGTACACACATATATAATGTGTGTTTAAGGAATTTATATTGATAACTTTTATAAGATTAATAGGATTTTTGGCTATTTATTGATAATTTTGGTGTGATTATAGGCGGGAGAGATGTGGAAATGGGCCTCGGCCCAGTCCCAGGCCCATCTTTAAACATGGTCGCCAGCCCAAGGATCCTTCCGGAGCCGCAGTCGCCGTTACCATCGCCGTCGACGAGACCGCTGGTGGTTTCGGATTCCGGAAAGTTTGTGGTAGGGTCAAGCTCCGGCAAGTGCCTGGCGGCTTCAAATTCCAGCCAGAAGTTGTTGGTTTCAAACTCCGGCAAGGTGTTGGCTGTGTCGAATTCCGGCAAGGCGTTGGCTGTGTCGAATTCCGGCAAGAGGATGGACGCTTCGAAGAAGAAGTACGTGAGGCAGGTCACGGGACGGCACAACGACACGGAGCTGCATTTGGCAGCGCAGCGAGGGGATGTGGCGGTGGTGAGGCAGATATTGGAGGAGATCAATGCGCAGATGCTGAAGACGGTGAGTGGGGCGGAGTTTGATGAGGAGGTGGCTGAGATCAGGGCGGCCGTGGTGAATGAGGCGAATGAATTAGGGGAAACAGCGCTGTTCATGGCAGCCGAGAGAGGACACTTCCATGTGGTGAAGGAATTGCTTCCTTACACCACCGAAGAAGGGATTGCTGCTAAGAACCGCTCGGGTTTTGATCCATTACATATTGCTGCTAGTCAAGGACACCTTTGTAAGCCATATTGAGTATTCTGTATTAAATTGTACCTATATGTTTCCTTGTTCAGCTAATAGCGGCATTTACCAGGTGGAAAAGGGTTTGATTTAATTCATTTTAGCTTGTTGTTTAGCTAAGTGTGTGACTGACCTTTTGATTTCCCAAAAACAAATAAGAATTTTGAACATATGTGCATGAAAGGCTATGGTAATGTTGGTTTATGGTAATGTAATTGTCTTGGAAATTAAGTTATTTATTTCTTCACACAATAACCATTATAATTGCCTCATCTCTTTCTTGTATATATATAATTTTAAGATGTTGTCACGTTAATAAATGCATTATGTTGAACCAACAAAAACTGGGTTCGTTTTCTAACGTTTCCATTGGATGAAAATGGTTAATGCTGTTGGGATAGCGACTGAGAAACTAGGATGGCAATTTAGACAATATGGGGTTTATGATTCTGCTTGGTTCCCACTGCTTAAGGATTGGGCTAATCATATCTATTTTTTCCCAGCAGTATTTTTGACTTGCATGACATCAATGTAAGGATGCTAGCATTTCTTTTCTAGTTCTCGCGTGCTTTTCTTGCATTTTATTTATTTGTTTTGATAAACTCTGCTGCTGAAGTAGATGAACCACTTCTTCTCTTGATTTGTCTAACACCAATAAACCATATACAGCAGTTCCTTAAAACTCTTCATTGATGTGCAAATGATTTAATAAATGTCTTAGTTGGCAGTTATGTCTCCAAAAAAGTTGATGAATTTCTGTCTTTGGAGATCATGCTCTTGAATGCTAAGATAAGTCTAAGGTTATGAAGATAAAAAGCGATTTTGTAAAAATGACAATTAAAATCAAGACTGTCAACTTGGTCTCTCAGCCCAACTGAGTAGTTAGGGTAAAACCTGGTGTAATGCTCCTGCTTATCTTTAGAATAGAGAAACTTTCTTATTCTGTTATGAGCAGGAAAGTGGAGACAATTAATTATGAATTGCTAGAATGGACCAAAAAGACAACATGATTAGTTTCTCATGGTGTGGTTCAACTATCAGATTGGCTTGTTAAACTTGCTGGCGTAATTTTTATTTTCCTGTTAAAATATTGTTTCTCGAGTCAGTAACTATTTCTGTTGATGCTCTCTTTTTTGAGCCTTTCTTTGTTGAATCACTAAACTTTTTCAGCTCCTAATTCATCTTGCATGCAAGTGCTTGAACATGCTGTATCTCTTAGCGGTATGGTGCAGTTAAACTGTTAACTTTATGCAGCTATCGTGCAGTTGCTTCTAGAGCACAATCCAGAGCTATGCAGAACCGTTGGCCAATCAAATGCAACACCACTTATATCAGCTGCTACAAGGGGACATGTGGCAATTGTTAATGAGTTGCTTTCCAGGGATTCTAGCTTGATAGAGGCATCAAGATCCAATGGGAAGAATGCATTACATTTAGCTGCCCGCCAGGGACATGTGGATGTTGTCAAGGCATTGCTTGAAAAGGATACAAATTTGGCTAGAAGAACTGATAAGAAGGGACAGACTGCATTGCATATGGCTGTGAAAGGCGTCTGTCGTGAAGTAGTGAGGTTGCTTCTGGATGCAGATGCAGCTATTGTGATGCTCCCAGATAGATTTGGGAACACTGCGCTACACATAGCCACTCGCAAAAAGCGGGTGGAGGTAATGATTGCCTTGTCTCAGTTTCTGGTCTAAATTGTTTGATATCTCATTGCACCTGCCAAATCTCCATCATATTTGCTTATTCGAACTTTAATGGGAGGTGCAAATTTGTCATAGCTGGTCCCTCAAGTTGTAGCACCATAAACTAGTTGGGCACTTAGTAACTTCAGATTTGGGTCATCTTTAGAAATGAGTCTTTGGAGGTGAAGCCACTGTGAATATGTGTGACCTTGTTGGCAGTCAACAAAGATATCTCTTATAACAATCCATTTAAACAGAATTTACATGCAGAGGGGAATGGTGAATTTGTAACAGTAGTCAATAAAATTAATCGTAAACCCTACAGCTCTTCATCTTGAACTTTAGTTTTGTATCATGATACCTTCCATGACCAAATTATTTACTAAGTTTTTAATCAAGTCTTTTATTTTATAACTAGTAGATATTTTGTCCCCATCTGTTTGCTCAAAAGTATAAAATTCCAATTTCATTTGAGTTTCTTACACTATTGCAGATAGTAGAAGAGCTGGTTTCGCTCCACGAGATAGATGTCAATGCATTAACAAGAGACCAGAAGACACCCCTTGACATAGCAGAAGGACTTCCCCTGTCTGAAGAATCTGCTGAGATAAAAGAATGCTTAACTCGTTCTGGTGCTGTCAGAGCCAATGAGCTGAACCAGCCACGTGATGAGCTCAGGAAAACTGTTTCAGAAATTAAAATGAATGTCCACACCCAACTTGAACAAGCTCGGAAAACCAACAAAAACATGAATGGTATTGCCATGGAGCTCAGGAAACTCCATAGAGTAGGAATCAACAATGCTGCAAATTCAGTTACGGTGGTTGCGGTGCTCTTCGCGACTGTTGCTTTTGCTGCTATCTTCACAGTTCCTGGCGGTGATACTAATGAAGGAGTTGCTGTAGTAGTGGATACTGCATCTTTCAGGATCTTCTATTTCACAAATGCCACTGCACTCTTCACATCCTTGGCCGTTGTGGTGGTGCAAATTACTGTGGTCAGAGGTGAAACAAGATCTGAGAGACGAGTTACTGAGGTCATTAATAAGCTAATGTGGCTGGCCTCCGTCTGCACTACTATAGCTTTTATTGCTTCATCCTACATAGTCGTTGGCCGGCGTAATAGATGGGCTGCCATTCTTGTTAGTGTTATAGGTGGTGTTATAATGACTAGTGTTTTATGTGCCATGACTTTCTACGTGGTGAAATATAAAAGGATTCGCAGAGTGAGGAAGAAAGAGAAATTGTCAAAGAGCGGTACCAACTCGTGGCGCCATCCCGACCTTACTGATGCCGAAGTTAACCCAATATATGCAATCTGATGAAACCGTCATCTGCGGACTACCACCTTTCCTGTATACGGTCTGATACACAAGAGTTCTGCAAATGGTGCGAACTGTATTCTCAGAGGTCTTCTGCCGCAGATATTGGAGCAGCAGTTGATCAGTGTTGTATGTGGGTGTATGTCTTGTAACCCTGGAAGTTTAGACCTACGGTTTCATTGCATGTGCTCGGGATAGAAGTTTTATGTAAATATATTACCAATTTATCATGTGGAATTCATTTAATTTATAAATGAATGAATTCCATAAAGATTTGTATTTACAAATGAGCTTTTTTATTTGAAATTGTAAAACAATATCAAGTCAATTTTATCATTTGTAAATATAAATTCTATTTGGAACATATACAGAAATGACATCAGACTTGTTATACAAAAAGTCTATTCTCCCTCTGTCCATTTATATATATTAATTTGTATTATTATCGTAAGATTATTCTGAAAAAGAGAAAACAGAACAACAAAGAGAGAACAATTTATCACTTTCCTTAATTTAGATTTAAATTTTTGCCAATATTCTTTTTACTGACATTCATGTATACATCAAATCGAGTACATGCGTGATAACAAGATATAAAATATATATATATATATATATATATACACACACACACACACAAACACTAGTGTGATACCAACGACTTATATGATTGGATATATTAAAATTATAGAGTTTTTGCATCTCACTAAATAGTTATTGAAACAATTATATACTATAGAATTAATAAAACAATGATGATATATATATATATATATATAAAAGGCATAATATTAATTAAATTAAAACATTTAATATAGGAATGGAACTGAATAAATGATGAAAAACAAAAAATGACCTAAGAATGGATATATTTAATTAATAAGTAATTATAAAAAGCTTGTCATATAGAGCGCTACTTGACAGCACAAAATTACAACTTATGTTGCTTTATTATATAGTGTGTATATATATATATGTGTGTGTGTGTATGTATGTATGTATGTATGTACGAATGTATCTCAGTAAACACTAGATACAAAAGAAAAGAGAAGTTAGGATAGTGTACTTTTATTCTTTTTGTTGATGATAGATGGAGTGAATGAGGATACATTTTGTTGAAAATATATGTGACACATGATAATTTTGTAGATGCGTGGATGGTGTAAAGAGAAGATATTTTGTGTTTAAAATATTCTTATATGAAATCGGCAACCTTGTAATTGAAAATTTTACCCTTTGAGAAAGAAGTTATGTAAGGCTTGAGATTTTCAAATAAATCCTAACATTCTAAGAAGCACATGCATACAAAACAAATTGAATTTCTAAATGAATTACAATAATAGTACATTTAAAATGCTTTATGAGGTCCATAAGAGGTCCAGTGTGACTATGATTTTGGTGAAAAATTTTGCCTCTTTATCATAATCATGTTGATTTTTCCATGGATAAAATAAATAAATAAATAAACTAAAACAACTTCTCAATTATATTTATCCCAGTATCATAATTAAAGGATGTGTAAATTGATTTGTATTGAACTTCTACTTCTAATAAGGATTACGATAGTGATAATCACGTGGCAGCTAAGGAGCGTACATATGCAGCAGATACAGACCCTTGTGCTAATACACCTCACTAGATAATAGAGATTTGACAATGGTAATCTTGGATCATAAATAAGTGAATCTTTGTTTAGGCAAAGACTTTTTGTCAGGAGATTTGCTACTGGTTCTTTGTTGAAACATGAACAACCTGTAGGGATCGATTTTTTTTTCACTTTCTCTTTGACACAATGGTAGTCCAATGCGATGTGTTTCATCCCCTTGTATGAAATGAAACACTGAATTATTGCAATAGCAAGTGGCGCCCAAATTATCCCAACAGAGCACTGAAGTTGACCTTGGTTTAAAATGACGCTCTTCCAGTAAATTTATCCTCCAACAAAGCTCTGCTGTGGCTAAATTGACCGAAATTCAGCCTCTGTTATCAAACGATCCTCGATGCTCCGCTTTTTGGAGCATCAAGATACTGGAATAGGTCCCAAAAATATAACATAAGCTGTTATTGAGGTGAAATCATCCGAGTCACCACCCCTGTCTGCATCTGAAAATGCTTGAATATTCAAGTCAAAGTTTGGGATCAAGGGATAGCTCAAGCGGTTGAGACTATCTTCCCTAGGCGTTTCCAAAAAAAAGAATAAAAGTTAGAGCTTTTGTTGATGTGCAAGCCAAGATCAGTCATTGCTTTTAGATATCAAAGCAAACTTTTAGCTACCTGCCAGCGTGAGACCTTAGGAGCTTGCATGAATTGTGGTTGCTTATTCACACTTTATGCAATATCTGGGCGTGTGAATAAGAGATATTGGAGGCTATTAACAACCTCCCTGTATGCTTTGCTATCAGCTAAAGACTTGCCTTTATTTTTGCTAAGTCTGAGTTGTGGAACTAAATGGTGTAGCAGTTAACTTAGCATTATCCGTGCAAAAGCGAGCCAATAAATCGTTTAGATACTTTATTCGGTTCAACTGCAAGCCACCATTCTGATTTTGCAAAACTTAAGTCCCCAGAAAGTAATCTAATGCGCCTAGGTCCTTCAATGAGAATCTCGCAACCAACTGATTTAGAACATTTTTTTTACAGATGGTGTATTACTTCCAGTGATTAGCAGATTGTCAACATATACTATCACGTAAAGAGGCACTGATTTTTGCTAAAAAAAAAAAAAGTGAGTGATAAGATTTTGTCACTCGCAAGCCAATAGAGAGCAAAAAAGTTTTTCAATTCTGAGAATTGAGTCCTTGGGGCTTGTTTGAGTCGATATAAGGACTTCTGAATAAGACACGTATGGCTCGGATTTGATGAATCGACATAGCCTGTAAGGTGAAACATATACACATCTTCTATTAGAGTACCATTTAAAAAGGCATTATTAATGTCAACCTGATGAATATGCTAGCTTTGTGAGACTGCAAGGGTGAGAATAATTCGAATTGTTGCAACTTTGACAATTGGGCTGAAAGTGTTATGGTAATCAACTCTAGCACGTTGATGAAAGCCTTTAGCAACCAATTGGGCGTTGTAATGAGCAATTCTCCCGTTTGTGTTTCACTTAATGTGGAAATTAAAACCCACCTACTGCAAATAACATTCTGGTGAGATTCCCTTAGTACCAAAGCTCTAGGTATTGTTGCGTTTAAGATTCATTGGCTGGCAGTTAAACGCACCCTACGCTACCTTAAAGGGTCTACATCACTTGGTCTTTTCATTTAACAGTCTACAGTCACTGCATTGCATGCTTACTCGGATTCTAACTGCGTAAGATGTCCAGATGAAAGGCAGAGCACTGATGGGTATTGCATTTTCATGGGGGCGAATTTGATTTCTTGGTCAGCTAAGAAACAAATGACAATTTCACGAGATCTAGCACTGAAGTTGAGCCATTGCATTTGCAGCTTCGGATATTTGTTGGTTGCCGTCACTTCTTGGTGAACTAAAGTTGGCTTCCTCTGACTCCCATGTTGTGGTGTAATAACGTAGGAGCAACTTATTGAACGACCAACTAACTGTTTCATACTTGTATAAAACACATTAAATTAGATGTACATTTTGTTCAAGACAAAGTGGTAGCTAGTACTCTTTAATTTCAATCCGTCTTTACCTTGGATAGATTGCGAATAGGGTAAAATATACTAAAACATCCTATGGTCTATCGTAAGTGCACAACACCCCCTATGTGGTGCCAAAAGTTTCACAGCAAATCCTTGTGATAAGTAAAAGTTTCACATGTATCCCTTATTCTTAATACTTTCTTAACGGTGTTAACATTTATAGTAAAAATAACATTAATAGCCTAATCCACTTGTTCAATTTTCTTTCTTTCTTTTTTAATCAAACATGTGCATAAGAAATTCACACAATAAAATTCTTAAACACCCGAGTGTTATTTTAAAAAGGTAAAATAATGTCCAAGCATTTGATTTTTAGCAATGAACAACAAAGTCTAAATTATAAAATTGTGATTAAATGGTTGTTAGCTGTCATGCAATATTATAAAATTGCAATTGAATAGTAATTTAAGCTGCTTAAGTAAGGCATAAGCTGACAAGCAATCTCAAAGGAGAATGTAATGATCAAGCTTCTACACCTCTATTTTGAAGGTCACGTCTTGAGGGGTCAGATCTGTACATGTTTGGTTAAATTATAATGTCGCACAATGCTAACAACCATTAATCACAATTTTAGAATTTAGATATTATAAAATTTCCATAAATATTAAACATAATATAACATAACGATTAATATAATATATAACATAACAATTAATATATCGATAGATTAAAACAATACTCATTATGAAATTGATTAACAATATTGCCAAAGTTCATGGGGGTGTACCCGTATTTGGCGGAGTGGGTGAACATATTCATGAAATAAATTATCCTTGTAGCATACAATATTTCAATGGATTGACGTAATTTTTCTACTGCGTGTACTTTCCCATAATGATTCAAGAGTCGATACCAATTTATGCCGAATTGCTCCACTTATAGTTCCTCCTTCTAATTGTTCGGTAACTAGTGATTAGGCGTGTTCAATTTTATAATTTTTTTAATACTTAGGTGTTTGCAAATTTTTATTTTGCTAATTATTATGCACATGTTTGATTAAAAAAGAGAAAGAAAATTGAACAAGTGGAGTAGGGTTATTAATATCCTTTTTGTTATAAATTTTAACACCGTTAGAAAAGTATAGACGATAAGGGTTGGGTGTGAAACTTTTACTCACTACAAAAGTTTGTTGTAAGACTTTTGACACCAAGAAGATGTTATGCACTTATGATAAAGTATACGAGAGTCTGATGTATTTTACATTGCAGATATTATAATGAAAGCACTTTCTAGCATGATGTTCACTTTACATCACTCCAAGCTCGCATGACACTAGTCTAGCTTCGCTTGACGAGACATGATTTATGATAATATCATTTGAATTCTTGAATATATATAATTTTTTCATAATTAACGTAGATAAACTTATCCTTGTCGTACACTTGTATCTAAAGTTTTACACAGAAATTAAAAAAAAAAAAGCAATTTCCTTACAGTTTCAAAAAGCTTTTCTACATAATTTCTTAAAAAATAATTTTTTGAAAAGCTAATTTTTTTTTTAAATTTTCAACAAGATTAAATTTAATTTTTTTAACTTATTATTTTAAAAAAAGATCAAATATTTATTATAAAAATATATTTTTTCTTTTTATAAAAAAATCAATTCAAATGAACTCTTATCCATCATTTTCGTTGGTTGAACCCGCACGGTAATGTTAATTAATGTCAACAGTTGATATATGCGTCACAAGTGGTCTGACCCTCAACGGGATGCCAAGACGATCACGGCGAACAAAAAAGCCAAAGATGATGATGCATCAACATCCTTGTCAATAAGAAAGAAAAATAGTGACGTGTTGACAAATAGGTCAAGTGACTTTGATCTTAAAGAGATTATTTATATATAAAACATCGGCTTTTAATCTATTCAGTGTTATGAATTCCATGGTGAAGGATGGTATTCCATCTTTCATTTTATTTTAAGAAATAGTTTAAAACTATATGTTAAAAACTTATTTTTATATATAACTGTAAAGCCTATACTAGTACATTTTTTTTAAAAAAAAATTTGTCGATATGTGGCTAAAATTGGTAGTGTGCGTTTAACTGAAGAGAAAAGGTCAAATATTGGAAAAAAAAAATATTGATTTTACAATTTCGTAGTTTATGTGTTAGGAAAGTAAAAAGTGACAAATGATCTTGTGTATTTAGTAACCTTACGATGATAGTGCAATCAACGGCTAAAATTAAGGTCACGTTGGACGCTCATATACACCCAAAATACATGCTATAAATAGAAATAAAACGTGAGATGCACGACGCCAAGGTGGCATAATTTCAGTGAATAAAATAAGAGTAATGCTATATATCACCCATTTTCTCATCACTGTTTTATCAGCCCGTAGGTGGCATCCTAGTTGTCATACGACCTAAATTTTATTTTTCTCACTCCTCCTAATTTATTTTTCCAAATATATTTTTCTCTAACCAAATTAATTTTTTAATCAATCCTTTCCTTATTTATTTTTAATCTAAATTCTTTCCTTTATCGTTAGACCCAAAGTAAATTATCAAACTTGCTTTTCTTCCATTTTTAGATTCTCAACTCACTGTCAAATTCAATAGCAGAAACTTCTTTATACCAAGCCAATACTCATTGATACACATTGATCGGAGTTCTAATGTTTGTGCATCAAATAATAGGTTAGAAGTTTCATAGTCATATCCATATAAAATAATGTGAACAAAGAAGTTGTTAAACTTTCTTAGAGGCTTAAACAACCTTCTAATTCAACCTGTAAAATTACTATTGTAACTAGAGTACCAAAATTACCAGAATTTGTTAAAAGCATCCCGACAGCATTCAGTGGGCAAAGATAAAAAACAAAGTTATACCTGTTGTTTTGCATCCACTACTTGCTCTCTTATTCTTGCCTTGTAACATGCAAGAGTTGAACAAAGAGATTTTTTTTTTTTCATTTGTAATAACATGAAACTAACCACATGCATGCAACGGGTCAAGATTGACCCCTAATTTTCAAACTTATTACGAACAATCCGTGCAAATAATGAAAGTTGTAGCTGATTTATTGATCAATGAAGGCAGTTGTGAACTTGTGATGCTCAATTGATCAGACAAAGAAAATTACATGAAGACTGAGCTTGAGTTTCCCTTTTGGAGCAGAAGAAATATTTTATCAAAAATTTCTTTTCCTTTTCTGGGTTGAAAGGAGAATATATGCGCTGAGGCACAAAGTGGATTCTTTTCAAAGAATGGAGGCTCATCTGCTTCAAAGAATGGAGAAAAGAATTTAGATCGAACACGAATAAGGAAGGGATTGATTGAAAAATTAATTTGGTTAGAACAAAATATATTAGGAAAAATAAATTAGGATGAGAGAGAAAAATAAAAAGAGCAAGAAAGCAAAATTAAAAAATTACCTAGGTGGCATCACAACTAGAATACCAGCTAAGGAGTAATAAAAGAGTGATGAAAAAAATAAGTGATATATAGAATTACTCAAAAAATAATTATGTGTTGAGTACATTGTATTTGAGGAACCTATGTAGCTATCTAAAGAAGTGCTTGGGGAGACATGAGAGGAGTTGCATATTAAAGAATTATTTTTTTGTAAAACGCTGTAACCTCCATTAAAAAAAAAAATTCCATTCATTTTGGGATACAGGTATCTCATCTTATGCTCCAAATCAAATTAACATGACATCTCTAACAGGCCCGTGTGGTACCTATAATAATGACAGGGTTGACTCTTATTTTCATTTTTTATTCAGTCAAGCAACTGCACTGCATTTTAATTTATCTTTTCTTAAGGATTTAGAGTTTGCTTTGATTTGCTTCTTAAAAAATTATAATTTTTTTTAAAAATACATTTTTTAAGAAAATAATTTTTCATTTTTAGGAAAACTCAAATTGAACACTTTTTGAATTCACAATTTTTTTAGACACTAAATTAAATACTCATTGCAAAAAGTATATTTTTGTTTTACAAAATACTTTTTAATAAAGAAAAGACAATTTAAAGGAGCCTAATCACAGGACCACAATTTCCCACGGACCATATCCTCCTCTAATCATCCACCACTTGTCTCTTTTCTCTGCCACAAAACATGACTTTTACACTACGTCCTACAATTATTCTAGGAGGGTTAATTTCACGTTAAGTCCCTATTATTATCATAATTTTTTAAATTAGTCTTTATTATTTAAATTAATTTTTAGTATTTCACAAAAATAATTAAATTAGTCCTTATTATTTGAAAAAAATTCATACTAGTCTTTAATGTTTTACAGGTTTATTTGAATTAGTCCTTGTATTAAAGAGTTAATAAAAAAAAGTTTGAGACTAATTTGAATAAGCTTGTAAGATATTAAGGATTAATATAAATCTTTTCAAACAATGGGAATTTAATTATCTTTGTGAAACATTGATAACTAATATGAGTATTTCTAAATAATAAGGACTAATTTAACTATATTTATGAAATATTGAAAACTAAAATAAATATTTTTTGTGAAATATTAAAGAACAATTTGAATATTTTAAAATAATAGGGATCAATTTGAAAATAAGTATGAAAACAATGGGAATTATTTTTGAAATTTTTGCGCATTCCCACTCTAACAAGAATCTAGAATTATTTTCACTAATAATTATAAAAATTATAAGAAAATAATTTAATAATTATATTTATATATCTATTTTCTATAAAGACTAATTAATTTCTCAAATAAAAAATGCATATGAGATGAAATTCTTTTTTTTAATTTAAAAATTGATAGGAATTATAGTTCTTGGCCCTTTCTTGTATTGGTTTTTGAAGTTTTATGTTCTATTTGTTGTGAAAAGATTGGTATGGACAATCATGACCCAAAGTCAAATATAATGGCTTTGAGATTGAAAATGGAAGTTGCCTTCTTACATTGGAAATTGGAACTAGCACGCAAAAGTTATATGCCAATTTGCATTGGATTTTCTTGCAGCAAACATTTATTGTTTTGTTCCCTCCATTCTTACCTTAAATATATCATGGGTTTGGATGAGTTTTGTAAGGTTAAGGATTAGAAAAATTTTGAGAGAAGTAGAAAGTATATTTGAGAGATTGAAATAAAGTTTAGTTCTCTTTATATTTTCTCTCTATATATTTCTCTCTTTCAAAATTATTTTATAACACGTTGTCAACACAAATCTTTGCCAACAAGGAGTTCTGCAAATTATTAAAGGAAGCACGATCCTACAAAATTTTCAGTAACGGTTCTTATTTAATTATATCATGTCTATAGGATTAAGTTTTTTTTAATACCCTATTTATTTTACATTGCATTTATCTTGAAAATAAAATTCTTGTTAAATTATTTCTTTAAAATATTTCCATGTTCTCTATTTAATGAAATAATGATTAAATAATAATAATAATAACAACAACAACAAAGATAATAACAAAGACCGTGATTTTCAAGACCTGACTACCGTGACTTCTGGGATGTGATTACTTTGATTCTTAGATATGTGATTACTATGACTTAAAAAAAATAAAAATAAAAATAAGATGATGACTTCCAAGGACATAAAAACTAATATAGTTACATAACGATTAACTGTAACAATTATACTAACATGTTATTTAAAATTGACATCTTATATTATATTATATCATGCTTATAAATTTCATATGCCATATTTTTGTAATTTATTCCTACGTACTTATACTTATTGATTTACAAGTTACGTCAGGTAAATTTGTTATTATTTCATTTACTAATTTATTTTTTATATATGTTATATTTATAATGTCAAATCCCATGAAACTTGAGTTTGTGGCCCTTGATATTTCTGGGAACAATTATTTATCGTGGATCCTTAATGCCGAAATACATTTCAATGCCAAGGACTTTGGAGAAACAATTAAAGAAGGAAATAATGCATCCTTACAAGATTGCACTGAAGTATTAATATTCCTTCATCATCATCTCCAGGAAGGGCTTAAAGCCGAATATCTTACAGTAAGAGATCTACAAATCCTTTGGCAAAATTTGAAGGAAAGATTTGATTATCATAAAACAATGATCATTTCTAAAGCTCGCTATGAGTGGATTCACATGCGATTGCAAAATTTTAAAAATATAAGTGAGTATAACTCTGTTGTATTAAGAATTACTTCACAATTGAAATTATGTGGAGAAAATATCACTTATGAAGACATGTTAGAGAAGACATTCTCTACTTTTTACGCATCTAATATGCTCTAACAACAACAATATAGAGATCGTGGTTTCAAAAAATATTCTGAGCTAATCTCATGTCTTCTTGTTACTAAGCAAAATAATGAGTTCTTGATGAAAAACCATCAAACACAACCAACTGGCTCAGAACCATTTCCTAAAATGAGTAAAATTACATCTCCTGAGGTGAATGCTACATCATCAAATAATTATAGTCATGGGCATGGTCGTGGATATAGTTGTGGTCTTGGTCGTGGTCGTGGTTATAGACATGGTAATGGTCGCAATTGTCATAGGTCAAATAGACCAAATTTCAAAAGACAAGAAAACCACGACAAAAGAAATAATTCACGAAATAAATCTTTCTAACACACTAAAAGTACTTGCTATAGATGTGGCATGAAAAGACATTGACATCAAACATATCGTACTGCAAAACATCTCGTAGATCTTTATCAAGTTTTGTTCAAAGAAAAAGGAAAAGGTGTGGAGATAAATCTTGTTGAACGAAATATTTAAATAAATTACACACACCTTGACTATTCTGACTTCTTTGAAGATGCAACTGAAAATATCAAGCAATTGATTGGTGATGAAAATGTCCATCCAAATTAATCTTTATGTAAAAATAAAACGTTTTTATTATGTTAAACTATTTGTCATTATAATGCTTAATTTTAGCTCAAATGTAATATCTATATTTTATAAAATTAATGTCGTATCTTTGCTAATATTTGTGTATTTTCTTTATTACTATTGTGAAGAACTATGGGTTTGCATCATATCAATAATGGAGAAATATGTTTAGCTGATAGTGCTACAACACATCCTATTCTCAAGAATAAGTAGCATTTCTCTCAACTGAAATTAGCCGATGTAAATGTCAATACAATAGCTGGTTCTGCAAAGCTAATTGAAGGTTTTGGTAGAGCTTGTGTTATATTTCCTGGAAGAACAAAAATGATAATAGACAATGCCTTATATTCCAGTAGATCACAACGGAATCTATTCAGTTTTAAAGATATACGAGAAAATAGTTATTACAATGAAATCATGAAGGAAGGAAATAAAGAATATCTCTAAATCGCATCGCTTATATCTGGCAAAAAGCATATATTGGAAAAATTGCCAACATTGTCTTCTAGATTATATTGTACTTATATAAGTCCTGTGGAATCACATGCTGTGATAAACTAAAAGATAATTGATCCAAAGAATTTTACGCTTTGGCATGATCGCTTTGTATATCCAGGCGCTATATGATGAGACGAATTATTAAAAATTCACATGGGCACTCATTAAAGAGTCAAAAAGTACTTTTATCAAAAGAATTGTCATGTGCTACTTGTGTCGAAGGGAAATTGATTATAAGGCCATCACCAACTAAAATTGTTGCTGAAAACCCTGCATTTTTAGAACGAATTCAGGGGGACATATGTGGGCCTATTTTTCCAGTATGTAGACCATTACGATATTTTATGGTATTAATAGATACCTCCACACGTTGGTCACATGTCTCCTTATTATCTACTCGAAATGTGGCATTTGCTAGGCTCTTTGCACAATTAATCCGCTTATATGCACAATTTTTGGATTATACAATCAAGAAAATTCGTCTTGATAATGCAGGAGAATTTACATCCTAATCTTTTAATGATTATTGTATATTAATTGAGATTATAGTTGAGCATCTTATGGCTGACACACATACTCAAAATGGTTTAACAAAATCTTTTATTAAACGTCTATAGCTAATTGTTAGACCACTATTTATGAGAACTAAGTTGCCTAGTTCTACTTAGGGATATGCCATATTGCATGCTGCAGCATTGGTTCGGATAAGACCAACTATTTATCATAAATATTCCCCTTTACAATTGGTTTCTGGTCAAGAACCTAATATATCCCATTTAAAAATATTTGGTTGTACAGTATATGTTCTAATTACTCTACCACAGCGCATAAAAATGGGACTATAAAGAAGAATGGGTATATACGTTAGTTTTGAATATCTATCAATTATTAAATATCTTAAACCCTTACTTGGAGATCTTTGTACAGCACATTTTGTTGATTGCTAGTTTGACGAAACCATATTCCCAGCATTACGGGGAGAAAAACAAAAGCTGAAAAAGTAAGAAATTACATGGAATGCATCATCTATGGCTCATTTTGATCCTCACACAAATCTATATGAACAAGTTCAGAAAATTATTTATGTACAAGAGATTGCTCATCAATTGCTTGATGCATTCACTGATACAAAGAGAGTGATTAAGTCACATGTTCCAACTCGAAATGCTCCTGCTAGATTGATATTTCAAAAGAACAATCTAATACTCTAGCAAATGAGTCTACGGCATGTCAAAAACTTGGTAAACCAATTGGTTCCAAAGATAAAAATCCTCGAAAAAATAGGAAGCTGAATAAGTAAGTTGGCATTTTTGAGGTTCTTAATAATCCTGTAGATGTCGCAAAAACTGCCGGACAAGCAACACCAGTAAAGAATCAGGTATCTGAATGTGAGAAAAATAACAACAATATTGAAAATAAAGAGATCTCAATCAATTATATCTCTACAAGAAAAAGATGGAGCCAAAACAAAATTGTTATTGATGGAAAATTTTCATATACAGTAGCCATTGAATTGATGATAGAAAGTGAGGATTATAAACCAAAGTTAGTTCAAGAATGTCAACATAGAAATGATTGGCCTAAATGGAAAGACGCAATGGAGGCTGAATTAAATTCTCTTGCAAAGCGTAAAGTTTTTAGACCTATTGTCCAAATGCCTCAAAATGTAAGGCTTGTAGGCTACAAGTGGGTATTCATACAAAAATGAAATGAAAACAATGAAATTGTAAAATATAAAACATAACTTGTAGCACAAAGTTTTTTACAAAGGCCTAGAATTGATTATGAGGAGACACATTTTCTTGTGGTGGACATAATCACATTCCAATATTTAATCAGTTTAGCAATTTGTGAGGGACTTCATATGCACCTCATGGATGTAGTGACAACATATTTGTATGGGTCACTTGATAGTGATATTTAAATGAAAGTCCCTGAAGGATTAAATATGACTGAAGCATATAGATCAAAACCCCGAGAGATGTACTCCATTAAATTGCAAAGATCCTTATATAGATTGAAACAATTTGGATGAATATGGTATAATCGTCTAAGTATATAACTCCTAAAAGAAGGATATGTTAATAGTCCCCTAAGCCCATATGTTTTTATCAAGAGATCAAGAAAAGGGTTTGTTATTATTACTGTATATGTTGATGATTTAAATATAATAGGGACTATTGAAGAGTTTAAAGCTGTAGTTGCATATTTGTATAAAGAATTTCAGATGAAAGATCTAGGCAAATCTAAATTTTGTTTCGGATTGCAAATTGAGCATTTGCCAATTGGAATTTTAGTCCATCAAAAGACTTATACTGAAAAAGTTTTGAAGAGATTTAATGTGGACAAAACTCACCCATTGAGTACCCCAATGGTCGTTCGATCTCTTGATATCAAAAAGGGTCTTTTTCGTCCTCGAAAAGATAATGAAGAAATACTGGCCCTGAAGTACTGTATCTTAGTGCAATTGGTGCATTGATGTATCTTGCTAACAACACACGTCCAGATATTGCATTTTCTGTAAATTTATTAGCAAGATTTAGTGTTGCACTAACACGAAGATATTGGGCCGGTATTAAACATGTATTTCGTTATCTTCATAGAATAATTGATATGGGCTTATTGTATTGAAAGCATACACATACTGCATTAATAAGGTATGCAGGTGCTAGATATTTATCTAACCCGCATAAAGGGCGATCTCAAACTGAATATCTCTTTACTTATGGTGGTATAACTATTTCCTGGCGCTCAACAAAGCAGACTATTGCTGCCACCTCCTCAAATCATGCTGAAATACTTGCACTACATGAGGCAAAACGAGAATGTGTATGATTAAGGTCTTTAATTTGACATATTGAAGGAGAATGCAACATTTCAACTAACAAAAGAAGATCTACTATACTACATGAAGATAATACTGTATGCATTGCTCAAGTTAAATGAGACTACATCATAGGTGACAGAATTAAGCATATCTCACCAAAGTTCTTCTTTACACATGAACTCCAAAAGAAATGTGAGATCGATGTTTGCCAAATTCACTCAAGTGACAATTTAGCAAACTTGTTTACAAAAGCATTACCTGCAACAACATTGGAGAAACTGGTACACAAGATTGGCATATGACGACTGAGTGACCACCCCTAATTGTCTTCATGAGGGAGAGACTATACGCACTGTACTCTTTTTTGCTTAGCTTAGGTTTTGTCCCTCTGGGTTTTCCTGACAAGATTTTTTAATAAGACAACATGAAGCGTATAATGAGAATATTGTACTCTTTTCTTTTACTAGGTTTTTTCCCACTGGATTTTTCTAGTAACGTTTTAACGAGACATATTCTTGTAATGAATGTCCAAGGGGGATTGTTGTGAAAAGATTGGTGTAGACATTCATGACCCAAAGTCAAATATAATGGCCTTGAGATTGAAAATGGAAGTTGTCTTCTAACAATGGAAATTGGAGCTAGCACGCAAAAGCTATATGCCAATTTGCATTGGACTTTCTTGCTGCAAACATTTATTGTTTTGTTCCCTTCGTTCTTAGCTTATATATATCATGGGTTTGGATGAGTTTTGTAAGGTTAAGGAGTAGAAAAATTTTGAGAGAAGTAGAAAATATATTTGAGAGATTGAAATAAATTTTAGTTCTCTTTATATTTTCTCTTTATATATTTCTCTATTTCATAATTATTTTATAACACTATTTATGTTGTAACTTTTTGTTTTGTCACGTAATATAACTTTGTGTTTGGTTTTGTAATAAAATCTTTTGTTTGACCCCAAAGAAAATAAAGTTTCCGAGTTGTTAAATTTTCAGTCACCTACTTCCCCACGAGAAAAATTGAGGAAGTCTTGAAGAAAGTAGACATAAGAAAACGATGGAAAATAAGTCGACAAGAAAACGATGGAAAATAAGTCAAATGATGATAAAAAAACAGTAACTAACACAGTTACTGTTAGATACTTGTTTGGAATAATTTTATATGAAAAAGTACTTTTTCAAAAATACACATTTTTTAATAAATATTTAATTTGTCTTTAACAAAAAATTAAAACTCTAGAAAACCACAAATTTAACTTTTTTAAAAGTAAAAAATTTTTAATTTATCAAAAAAATATTTTTTAAAAAATCATTACAAAGTCGCACTTAAAAAAAAAAATCAATCCGTAACCCCAAAGGATACTAAGGTAGTAACCACCTGCCGCAGTTGGAGAAAAAGTCGGAGTCATTTTGGTATTTTATTGAGCATAGTTTAGTCTTCTATCAAGAAAGAAGATGCTACACGTATTATAAGGATCAGCATGAGTTTTTCTTTTTTAAAATTAGTCAGAAGCATGAGTGAGTATGATAAATAGAGCCAAAGTTATGAATCAGATGCAATATCATCAACTTTAATGATTAAATATTTATATATATATATATATATTCAATTATTTTTAATATTTATACTTCATCTTGCTTTTTAGTAATAATTGAATAGCAATGGTAAAGAGTGCAAAAGCATGTTCTTGCTGTCTCGCTACAAAAAGTTGACTCTCAACGGTCAACCCAATTTTGAAAGCTCTCTCCTCTGCTCCTTTGACCGCTTATCTTATATTCAATCGTGTCACATACAAAAATTAATAAACTTTAAATTAAAAATTAATTAATTTTATATTTATCGTATAAGACCATGCACTGCAATTAACCACGTATTTCTCTTCAGCGTTATCAAGATTGTAGTCTAGCTGCACATGTGGACATCTTAGTTTCAAACCTGCTTTTGTTGCTATCTGAAAATTGTGTGCAAAGTGTGACTCCTCTTAGCAAGATCCATTTACACAAAAGATATTAGTGTATTTATTTATTATATTTGTACGTCCCGTAACGTGAAGGTGGGATTTTTTTTTTTGACCTTGTGCATAAACAGTCTTATTGCTTTTAAATGGGTGACAATAAATTCTAAACCTAAAATTATTTGGTTTTTGGACTTTGATATTATGTTAAAGTAACTATTTAGTCTAAAAACTTAAACTTGTTGAGGAGATATTAACGTTTTTATTTATTGTATTAATACATTTGTATTGTGATCCCAGGTAAACAATCTTGAAATTATTCAAGAATCTTGATTTCCTTGTCTATATGCTCCTGTAGTTTGTTTTGTACCTAGTGAATCACATTCTGTCTCATCTGTTGGTCATGAATGGAGTTTTTTTTGTTCCCTCTTGATTTTTTGATTAAAAAGTTTGCCGTCCTTGCCTTTGCCGTAAAGCGCCGAGCGCGTAATCAAATCAAATCAAGTCTTTTACCTCACTGCGTGGGGCACACAGATGCATTTTTGAGCTAGAAAGTTTGCGTGTAGAGAATCCAAACGACACCATAGGTTGAATGTGAAGGGGCCAGTTATATATGGTGCTGATGATGCCAAAGATGCCAAAGATAGTTGACTTGGAGAATTTCTGCTTCTCATTTGCTGTATCTGCAGACATAGAAACTGATCTCATGTGAGAGTTAATTTTCCTGTGTATTATTTGATCTTTGTAATCTGTAAAGATTTTCATATAGTAGAAGAGTAGAAGGGAGTTATTTTTTTTTATGGTTGATGGAAGCTCTGGTGGGGCAGCAAAGCTTGATCAGTAGCAAGAAGATAATGAAACAATTAAAGGGGAAAAAAGATGAGACGATATTACATTCTGCAGCAAGATCAGGGGATTTACAGACAGTTCTGGAAATTATTACCAGCAGTGGAGAAGCTGAGTTGGAGGAGCTACTATGCAGGCAGAATCAATCCGGCGAAACCGCTCTTTATGTTGCTGCTGAATGTGGTTTTGTTGATTTGTTGAAGGAAATGGTCAAGTACTATGTTGTAGACTCTGCTGGAATCAAAGCTAAAAGTGGCTACGATGCCTTTCATGTTGCTGCAAAGCAAGGGAACTTGGGTAAGTGTCTCGTGGACTCCATCACTTTCCACCTGAATTTGTAATCTTGGGTTGTAATTAGTGTCACACTTTATTGTGTTAGTATTCATCTTTATTCTAGCCTGAAGAAAATTGAATCAATGAGATCTGGTTTAACAAGCTGAAGAAGTATTCATGAGATTAATGATTTTAGTGACTAGTGAAAACTGTCACTTTTTCCATGTTATAACTGCAATGGTGAAGAACTGAATATGAGTTTGAAAATGGTGGAATTGAACTGCAGAAGTATTGAAAGTCCTCATGGATGCTTTCCCTCAGCTGTCTGTGACGTTTGATCACTCAAACACGACTGCGTTGCATAGTGCTGCTGGCCAAGGCCATGTTGAGGTAGTCAATTTCCTCTTGGATAGAAATAGCAACCTGGCAACGATAGCAAGAAACAATGGGAAAACTGCCCTGCATACTTCTGCAAGAAAAGGTCATTGTGAAGTGGTTAAGGCCCTTTTGAGCAAAGATAAAGGAATTGCAACATGGAGCGATAAGAAGGGGCAGACAGCTCTTCATATGGCTGTCAAGGGACAGAGCGTTGAGGTGGTTGATGAGCTTATTGCTTTGGATGATGCTTTGGCTACAATGACTGATGCAAAGGGCAACACTGCATTGCATATAGCAACTCGGAAGGGTCGTACTCAGGTAAATACTGTTGTATTATGTACTCCATGTAATGCTTATAAGATATAATCCAACTTCCTACCAATCGAAAAATATAATTCTTGTAGTGACACAGCAAAAATGAACATCATTGAGGATTAGTAGTGTTCCGAACATTTCTTATATCTAGGGAGTGCTTTAGTTTGATTCTCAAATTCTAATAATATATCTAACGTTGGTATTGGGATGGATCCACCTAATTTATAGTTGAAAGCGACAATTCGTCACTAGAGCTTCTCTGAAGTCGGCTACATACTTGCAAGCTGCAAGTATATCTATGATCCCACATGGGTAGCCTTCTCCGGTCAAGTCTGATTCAATTGTATATCTGCCTGCTTCCTCAGTCAGAACATTTGCTTGATTAAATCTTCCAAGAGTTCAAGAACCAACATTAGATTCTCTCGAGTTAATTTGTTGTATGGAAGCAAACAATCTATATGTTCACACACTTATTAAAAGACAATTTTTAATTAATTTGTTGTATGTAAGCAAACAATCTATATGCTCACTCACTTAAAGACAATTTTCTTGATAAATAAATACAAAGTGCAGATCTTAGAAAATGGAAACGAGGTAGTGTGCTATTGCAAGAGTTGGCTACTTTTCTGGGATTGTAATTTAATGCTTACAATTAGAAAGTGAAGTTTCTTAAGCATTGAATAGACATTTGGTTAGATATACTTGCCTGACTTGCATGAATACTATGTTATGCAGATTGTTGCGTTACTGCTAAAGTGCAAACGGCTTAATATGGAAGCCATTAACAAATATGGAGAAACTGCTCTTGACATTGCTGAGAAGATTGGGCACTCAGAGATAGGTGCTTTATTGGACAAGCATGGAGTCAAAAGTGCAAAATTCTTGAATCCACTACCACAAACAAGTACAACAAGAGAACTAAAACAATCAGTGAGTGATATAAAGCATGAGGTTCAGAACCAGCTTGAGCATGCACGTAAGACGCGAAGGCAGGTGCATCAGGTGCACAATATAGCAAAGCGGCTGAATAAGATGCACGGAGAAGGGCTTAACAATGCAATAAACTCCACCACAGTTGTCGCCATTCTCATTGCCACGGTTACTTTTTCTGCCATTTTCACTCTGCCTGGACAGTATGTGGATGATCCTAAAGATGTTCCTCAGGGGTTTTCCCTAGGAGAAGCGCATATTGCGCCAAAACCTGAATTTATAGTATTCCTAATATGTGACTCACTTGCGCTGTTCATATCATTAGCTGTTGTGGTGGTTCAAACATCTGTCATAGCCGTGGAGAGGAAAGCGAAGAAGCAAATGATGGCAATAATCAATAAGCTAATGTGGATGGCCTGTGCTTTTGTATCAGTGGCTTTCCTTTCTCTGTGTTATGTCATTGTAGGGAATCAGGAAAGGTGGTTAGCAATTGGAGTGACCGTGATAGGAACTGCCATCATGGCAACAACATTGGGTATAATGTGTTACTGGGTGATCATGCACCGCATTGAGGCCTCCAATTTGAGGAGCATTCGCAGGTCGGCCAGAAGCAGCATGTCTCAGTCACGCTCCATATCACCATTGACAGATTTTGAGATTCTTGACGATGATTATAAGAAATTCTATGCTATTTGAATCGCATAGAGCACATCATAGGCCTGTAAATACTGCTGTTTTCGATAGCCCTCCTTCACTTGAAAGAAGTTGGCTGGTCACTTTAGCTTACTTGTACTATGTAGGAGTAGCACTTTAGCTGTAACTTGAGAACCTTCATCTCTGCCTCGGAGAAATAGATATTCAAGGTTTACAGCTTGTTAGATTATTGAAATATCATTTTAACTCACGCATGATTATCTGTTTATACAACTGCTTGAAACTGTCCATAGACTATAGACTTCTGTCATGACCTCAGATAGTAATTCCCTTCTAAAAGCATATGATGAGCTGGACACTCAAGGGCAGAATAGGTGTGAGCACAACAAGAAGCACATGAGCCCAAAACCGAATCAGTTGTGATGAAGCAAAACGAAACAAACAGCCCAAAACTTCCACAACTTCATTACGTCTTGAGCAAGTAGAATACATTATAAATAGAAAGCTATAGTTGTGAAAAAGATCATCAGAAAATTGTTGTCAAAATTGAGCTTTGTCTCTCTCTGTTCTCCTCTCTCTTTTGGGAGCTTCAGCTTGCTCGAAAAGCTGCTTATCTTGTAATTTTCTATTATTTCCTTTAAACCATATAAGAAAATCCTTCTCAGTTTTCAATTTGTCTTTAGATCCTAAGAGTTATCATTACAAAGGTGCTTTCATTGAGAGTTATCTTTTCCCCTACGTTTACTTCGTCAAGCTTCAGTTCTTTGTTCTGTTTCTGTTTTCACCTTCAGTTTGATATTATCAACTGGAAAAGGGCTTATCAGATCTTGAAACCTCGTCAACAAAATACCCGTACTTTACTTTTTGCACACACTACTGTTCTTTGCGCTTGCTTTGCAGTATAGATATGTCATGTACATGTTCCAGAGAGACATGCATCTATCAACTTTTGACTAATAAAACTTCATGGTTAGCACCGAATCTCAGCAATTAGCCACCACTACGAAGAATGATTTGCGCTCTGAATATGATTCTTACAAATATATGACTGGAATGTTTATTCTTTTGCGTCTTCTGCTCTGGTTATGATCTTATCAGCATTTGTAGTAGATCGAATGTAGTTAAGAAACACAGCACACTGCTTTTGGAGCTATTAAGGAATAAGATACTTCAAACTTTAAAGATGCAGTCACATGAACATTCTCATGCCAAAAATTTGAATAGCCATTGTCATAATTAGGCTTTCAAAATCTTTTAGGTACAGAATTACATTGATTGAGGAATAGGAAAATAAGAACTCATGCGAAATAACTTTTTAGGCTTGTGGTGATCACGCAGCTGGATTTGTCTTGGTAAATTTTCACAGGTCGTGATCACACATACTGGATAAGATTGCTTATAGCTGGAAAAAGGGGTATTGTTTTTTTCTGCCCTTGATTTCATTTCTCTTGCAGCTACTATTGATAAAACGCAAAATGGAAAAGGATAAAAGTTGGTATTAGGCCAACAGTATCATCAAGACAATAATGTTGATTCTCTTAATCTTCCTGAATTCTTGACACTGCCCAACTTGCTTTAGCAGCAGAATCGTCCAGGGAAGGCCTCTGATACTTCTTTTCATTCGAAAAAGTGCATGCACTTGAGAAGCTCAAATTTTTAGTACCATAGACAACACCTAAGCAAGTAGACAATCAGTCTGATCCACAATATTGCAGTCAGTGTATATCCCGCTGAAGCCAAAAGGACACGAACTTTGACATAAGTTAATCACTCATCACATGTATCATTTAAAATGAAACGGTCACTTGTACATGAGAAAACGTGTTGAAGTACTTGTAAAACTAATCAATAATACACCGTATATAATTACATTCGCGAAGATAATTGCTCGTACAAAATGTTACGTCCTTTGTGCACGAAATATCCAGCAATAGGTCCAAACGCTTAGTTACAGGAGACTACCCTTTTTGTTATTGTTGTCTTAGTTCATCTCTGTCAAAGATCAGGACGACATGTTCTCTGGAAACGCTGAATCGTCATTTTCAGCACGGGGTTTTTAGGGGATGATGAGGAGGAGAGTAATGGACATGTTTCATTTGTCATGGTCTGAGCAGTTGCACATCAAAATTATTGGATTAGGTGCTAAAAAGTTCGTAGGATGAGCTTTTTAACATCCCACTAGGCGGTGGAAGTGTTAAGTGCGTGATTTATAGGCGGATGTTGTAAGTTTTAAGTGATAATTTGAGTTTCGAGCCGGTTGATCTGAGGCCTACTCCTACAACGTGACATGTTTAGACGATAACAACGGCTCTCTTGGATCGGCCCTCCAGGTCGATCCAGCACCTTCGAACTCAAAATTTCTGAAGTTGAACTTATAGACCGTGAGAATGTTCAGTGTTGCAGTAATGAATTTCCAAAGAAATGGATAAAAATTGGAGAAATTGGATAAGCTAAAATGGTTACAACTATCACCTCAGGATAAATTTGCACCATCCTTTTGCAACTTCTTCTTTTCTCAGCTGTGCAAGTATTTCTGTTTGTTCAACATGTTTTTCTCAAAATTTGTCCTCTTACTTTTCTCGTTTGGACAAAGCATTTCCAGCATACCCTTTATTTGGGAGACTGTTTCTCGTGGCTTTAACTGAAATGCTGTAACATTCTATCCCATATTAGTTCTATCCTGTTCTTCCAAACTATTTTTTACAATTTTACAAAAAATGGTATAATATTCATCCAGCATCATCTTGGTAAAAGATATATGCTGCATACATATGCACCATTATAAGGACTTCGATTCGGCTAATTAGGCTCAATGTATCTATAAACTTTTAGTTAGACTTGAATTATTCCAGATGCCCTCTAAAATGTTCATATCAAATATAGAATAACTTATGTAAATAAGAGGAAATACACAATGGCCATAGTTGAGGACAACGCACTGTCACCAAAAATTAAAATGAAACAAGCTAATAAAACGGTATAAATACCCAGGCATAGTCATGCATTAGGTAAACACCATTATACACTCTATAGTTATACAAATAGCTCGAATAAGCATTGATTTGAGCATCAGAGTCTCTTTGATCAATGCCACACAAATGTCCCAAATAACTCTATCCTCGTTTCTTCTTTCTCTTGCAGATCTTTCAATTGGTTAACTACTAATTTTGACATTATCTCGGTCGAAGAAGAAAAATTAGAAGAATCCAGTTAAGATCGACACTGTACTAAAACACACCCACTCTCCAACAGCAAACCTAGTCTATATTTTTTTTACAAAGAATCACATCAACGTACGAGAGAGTAACACTTTGCTGAAAAGGTTACCATCATGTGTGTGTGTGTGTGTGTGTTAGCAAAAAGAGACCATCGTAGATGTGCGTTAGAAGTCGCTTTTTCTTAATCTTCTGACTCTGCCCCTTTTTTCTCTTTTTCCTCCTAAAAGTGCTTCTCATCTTTTATCGTCTGGGTTGTTTTCTTTTCGCACGGTCATTGGCTAAGTATATAGTACCAGAACTTTTAGTTGGGGTTCTTGTGAATTGGGTCGAAATGAATAGTGGATAGTACTAGTACCTTGTTGCGATTAAAGATTTTTAATTCAAAATTATATTATTCCAGTCTATCAAACTTATATATGCATCGTTCCACTATAGAATTTGTAACTTTACGATTAATCCGACGTGGCGTTGATTAGGGTGAATTCCTCGTAAAGAAAAAAGCTTCTAGCTGGTGTGGAGCAATGATAACGGTCATGCAGTAGATTTACAAGCAAAAGGAAAAGGCCAAGTCTTTCTGATTTAAAAAGTTAGAAAAGCAAACAAAAAAAAAAAAAGGAAAAAGAGAAAATTAACAATAGAACTCTTTTGGATGGTTTAGCTAAGCCTTTACTGATTTGTTTTTTTCTTTTCTTCTTTTGGTTGCAGTAGACAACGTGACAATAAATTGAAGGCATCCACAGGATATGAATGGGATTTTGAAACTTATGAACAAATTTTATAAACAAGTAATAATAATAATAACAATAATAATAATAATAAAGTATTCAGTAGTAGTACTTCACGGTGTAACACCAAATATATGTTGGCCTCATTATGTGCAGAACAATTATACAGAGAGATGATGACTAAAGAATCTGAAACAAATCTCACTTTACTCAATTGTAAAGATTCTAGCGAGAAGCCATGGACTTTATACCATAAAATGTTTATCTCTATTAAGCTCAAAAAAGAAAAAAAAGAGAAAAAAAATGAAAAAAGGGAAAAAAAAAAAGGAATAATAACAATACGTCAAATTTTGCATACACCTGGTCTATCTTGATCCTGACTAATAAGTGCAATCTTGGTAGCAGACAATGAACACAGAGCAGCTTCACTGATTTTAGTATCTCTTGAATCAACAAGCTGCTGAGACTTTTTGCAGTGAGCAATGGCTGCCTGGATTGAGCTCTCAATTTCAGTAGTGTCACTGCTGCTCCTTTTCAGGAACTGGAGCTCATAGAAACCGTTGGCGTTAAGCGAAATAGTCGATGATGATGATGATGAGGAAGATGATGATGATGAAGACGACGAAGAAGATGATGAGTTGAACGATGATGACAAACACTTTGTTGGAGAATGTCTCTTGAGTGCCCTTGAAAATGACCTCCTATGGGTAGTGAGATTGTTGTTATTAGTATCCTGGTGATCATTTTCATCTTTGTCAATGCTCTTGATTACAGCAGCTATGGTTGGATAAGGACTTTTTCCAAATGGGGTTTTCTTGGCCACCTTGATGCACTTATTTGAGCAGCAATCATCACCATCATTTGCTGCTTTTGGATCCTTTTCTGCAACATTGCATGCTGAGGCTGCAGCCTTGGCTGAGGACTCATCAGAGCAAGCAGACTTGTGAAACAATGACTTCAAATAAGCTCTTGAAGCCTTGAGCTTCTGACCAATTGATGAATCTTTAATCAGCTTAAGCTTCTTGGCCCAAGATTTCTTATGCTGAGTATTGTTAGTCTCAATAAAGCTGCTTAACTCATTAGTCCACTCGAAGTAATACTCATCTGGATTCAGCTCACAGCTGACCCTGCAAGACTCTGATGGGGAGGTGTTATTGGTGGAAGGAGCTGTTGAGCAGCTTGTGTTAAACCGCATACTGTTGCATTGTTCATCTTCCTCCTCGAAAGCGGCTTTTGAGCTCTGAATAAGCAGCTTCTGCACCATCTGCAGACGAGGAGGGAGGTGAAGAGGGAGGAGTTTGCCCTTGTAAAACAGCTCATCTGCTGGGGAGGTTGTGGTGTCCTTGTCATTAGAGAAGGAGGAAGACATCTGAAACTCGAATTCTCTGCTTTTTGGTGAAGAGTTTGCTGAAGAACACAGCAGGCTGGAGCAAGAGCTCACTTCCATGTCTATGTAGTCTTCATCTGCATGATTGGATAATGCTGAATTTGCAGCCATTTCATGTGAGCAGACAACTGTATAGTCTTTCTCTGTGTGTGTGTGTGAAGATGCTTATGGGGAGATGAGCTTTGTTGAGAAGTGAGAATGAGAGGGAGGCGTACAGAGCATCCTTTAGAAGTACAGAAGGTGCCAAGTCAGATAAGCATAAAGTACTGTAAGGAAAAAAATCTTTTTCGTTTATTCTACAAAGATTAATACTTTGTGCGAATTGATTAACTAACTACAATATAAATCAGCGGTTTAGTATCTCATTGGTTAACGAGACCCGGGCCCACTCTTGGAGCTTTTGGCCCACGATACAAGAAGGGACACCTTCACCCGGAGTATTGTAACATAGTTGGTCTCGGCCTCTATTTTAGCAAAAAAAAAGAAAAAAAAAAAGCGAGAAACTCAATTTATGTAGTATCACATCGAATTTATTTTAGAATTATAAATTTCATGAAATAATGACAGGTTTTAGTTCATACCCAAAATCAGACGTAATTCTCGTCATTTTTTTGGAAAATCTTGAATATCTGCTAATAAAATGGATGGTAGACTCTTTTAACTTTTCCCTTTCCAAATTTAAAATTTAACAAAGATTCAAAAGTAAAAATGACATCATCCAAAATCTGGTGGGAGTTTTTTGGTCAATGTGGTGGGAGTTGACCAAGACATTAATGTTGATGTTCAGTTATTTGACCGAATTAAAACGTTTTGAGCTTTGAGAAGCAAGTGATGAACACTTGGGCAACTCCGTCATGCATTTGTGTCTCCCTGTTTTTGGGGTGGGGCGATAAAAAAGGGAAGAAAAAGAAGAAAAAAGAAAAAACAGAAAATTCCTATTTAACATTCCAATTCTAAATTTCTCCTAATAAATTATCTAACCTCCTATTCCAACTCTTATAAACTTCTATAACATTTACTATGACTCGTTTGGATTAAACTTTTCTTTACAATGTTTCCCTTTATAATTTTTGCAAGAAAAAAAAAATTTGAAAGGTTAAAAGTTTTTACTTTTCAAAAAGTTGAATTTGAATTTCTTTTAAAGTTTTTAATTTTTATTTTAAAAACCAAGTCAAATAGTTAATGTAGAAAAGAATTGCTTTTCTTTAAGGACCAAAAAAAATGAATTTGCATGGAGAAAAAATCAACAGTTGTTTTATGAAATTTTTTTCCCCTTAACAGCTCAATAAAAGAAAGTGCAATTTTACTTAAAATCATTGAGCCGTCTTAGCTCAGCCGGTAGAGCGCATGGCTTTTAACCATGTGGTCGTGGGTTCGATTCCCACAGACGGCGAAAACGTAAATCTAATTTTCTAAGTTTTTCGCATGTGGCTTCTGATGTTAACATAGTGCACCTTATTTTTCTATAGCCGCATGTAATAAGCATTTGTGATGTGATAGGAGACTTATGATGACCTTGATTTGGTTTGTGGTTTTAATAGTGCAAAGTTATATTAGATAATTGAACATTTTGTAAAAGATGTACAATTATGTCTTTTGGAGACAGGTTACTGGCAATGTTGTTCATATATCGCGTAATACCAATTTTAATAGTGTCTTTTTAAAAAAAAATCGAAAAAAGATTTTATAGTTAAAAGAAGTGTACAATAATATTTGCTCTCAAAACCTCTTGCACAAATATCAAATACATAGAGCACATTTCTTCTAAAGGTAGTTATATACTTTGTGATGTCAACCCAAAATAAGTTCAAATGACTTCTAAAGATTATTTTTATCATCAAATTAAAAGAAAAAAGAAAGAGAAAATCATCGCATTCCTCATTCACCCACAAGTTGGCTTTTTGATACCTTTGATCACTAAACTCCATAATAATGGACGATAAAGACATACAAATAGATATGGGTCTCCACATTGATTTGGTCAAAACATGGGTATCTCTTTTTTACCCTTTTTTACTGTTTTTTGGATAGTCAAACTCAAAAGTTTCAAGACCCTAACCATAGGGTCTTGAATATGAGAAGAAAAAAAAAATGATAGATTGGAAACGTATGCTTTCGAAGGTCGACATTTTTTGTTTGTTTATAATTGTAGCCTATATCTTTCTGTCGCTCTCTAGGACACCTCAAAGCATTGGATTCAAGTTTTCAACCCCACACCTGTTTTTCCTGCTATAAAATTCTGCATATGAGCAATTTCTTGTGTATGGGGTTAGCCCGAAGAGAAAAAACAAAGACTTCAGGTAACTTTTATCACACCTCTTGGTTTTGTTTTTTATGATGAAAAAAAACACCCATTAAAGAAGATCTTTTGAACATAGAATGAAGTTTGAATAAGGAAATATATGATTTTATAATAAGGAGATATCATCTAATTTAGGATTAAAGAATAATTTAAGTGGTTAAAATTATCTTCTCAAGGCATAAAGTCTTAAATTTGATCCCATAGAGGTGGGGATTCAAAAAAAGAAAAGAGATATCATCTAATTTAATTGAGCACAAAGCTTACTAGAACTAAAGGGAAGGGGGGAATAAGAAATCAAGTTAACTTCTTCAGTTCATTTTTAATATTATATGCTCTAATAACAATAGTAACAATAATTGCATGATACCAGTGTCATTTCTGTTTTTACTTCATTTTGCATCTTTTCAGTTTTTACTTCATTTTGTATTTATCAATTAATTCAATAATTAATTTTATCAATCACATTTTATTTAAATAGTTAATTAATTTTTAAAAAGAAAGTACTTTTGAAAAACTATAATATTACCGTCAAAACAAAAGTTCTACTATTAAAAAGATTACGATTCAACAATTAAATATTTCACATTTTAAACCAATAGACCAATAGACCATCAGACCTAAAATTCGAAAAAATTCTCTTTCCATATTTCAAAGGCTGCATTACTAAAATAATCATTAGGAATGATTCTCACCTCTTGGCTCGTTTTCATCGCAGTGTCACAGTTTCACCACAGGGGCCTCACCATACCCTCTGCAAAAGGGTTGGTGAACATCTGCTACTCCCACATGAGATTTAATCACATGATTTCAACTGACAAATGAAAAGAGGCCAGGATAGTCTGCCACGTCTACCGATGTGGGCCCCAACTGCTATTGGCTTTTTTGCCTTAACGCGTAAGCTTTTAAAGGCTTATAATCTTTTTTTGCTGACAACTTTGTGATTCAAAATAGGATATGTGCACCTTTGCAGTACCAGACCTTTTAAAATGAAGAAAAGCAGACTATCCGACAATGTATAAAACTTTGTAAAGCAACAAAAGTGCTTCAGTGCCATCTGAAGATGAAATCAATTCAAGTGCTTCCTGGGTTAAGGAGTGGTAGGTGTGCGATTTTTTCGTTATGCGTAAAATTTAAAATAAGGATTAAACTTAATATAACACATGTTATGCACAATATTACTTTTCGTTCTTGCAGGTTTTCGATGAACTAGCTGCAATGAAATTGAAAATAGACTATCAGGGAAGGAAGAATTAAAAACTGCAGTCCCACTCAGCTATCTGATTTGAATCCACTAGTACATTATGATAAAATAATAATATCGGTGAACTGATAATGCATTTATGATAAATATAATTTGAATAGTTCAACAACTTAATGCTGAAATTTTATAATTGTCACCTCGAGGCTCGAATTGATTGATTTCATAGAGTAGGGAGAAAGAAATCTCTAAGAATTTGTACAATATGGCATTTATAAATAAGCGTCTAATCTTAGTATAATCTGCACAAATGTTATAGGCTTCTAAAAATGTTGAACCAAATCCACTTACATTAAAAAACTTTCATGTAGAAGAAAATGTCTAGGCAAATATACAAGTTTCATATTGTTTAATTTTATACTATAAGAAGGATATACAAATATTCTGTCAGCTCTATATGATTAATATCTCAAGTGGTATTTACTGAATGCCGCATAGCAAATTGCTTATGAATAATGTACAGCGGGGAGGAGTACATACCATGGTTTATTAGATTAATATGGTTAGGTGCGGAATGTTGTAAGGGGATCCCAGTCTTGTTAGGTGCATACAGATATAGGTCATCTTGCATTTACTTGTGGACTGCATCAAACTCCCACTCACCAATTTCCTCTGTCGAGAAGCTTTCGCTGTTGTCTTCGAGTTCCAACTCTAGCTTTAACTTTGATAGTTCTGCTTCTGGATCCAAAGACTTTTTTCCTTTAACTTTAGGAGACGAAGATTTATCTTTTTTGGGCTCCAATATAGCACTAAGGTTTCGCGTTAGACGACTTCTTGGAGTGTTTGCTTTTGGAGTCTTTGCTTGTGTCTCATTTTCCGGAGCTAGTTTCACATTAGAAACATTTTTGGGAGACAGGAATGCCCTGGTAGGAGATCTCCCCGGTGATGGTGTCCCGGTTCTCTTCATTAGAGTTTCAGCTTCCAAAGTCGGTCTCTCCACGGATTCAAATTCATTTTTCATTTTATCAAGGGCATCGAGCATCTCCTCCACTCTTTGATCATTTTTCCTGTTCATGATTGAACCATATTACTCATATAGACATTAAAGCTTGACATATGATACATTGTCTTAGACATAGACTCCATAAGAGTATAGCAAACAATATAAGACACAATTGCATCACCTAGACATCTTTGTATCTTGAGTGTAGAACTGTTTCCTTATACTTTCCACTAAGCTGAACGTGGTTATGCACTGCAAAATTGTGCAGAACCTCTAAGTATCGACAATAAGAAATTCCCACAAAAAATAAACATAAACACCAAATTATGTTGTAACACGAGTCTTTATATCTGCTAACAACAAACATAAACACTGATCAGAAATAAATATTATGAATCTAAAGCTAATTCCCCAATACGAAAAGGACATTCCTGGAGAGCTTCACTGACCTTTCCATTATTATCAGAAGTTAACAAACACCAATTGTTGAATTTTTTTAGCATTGTGAAGATATTTCTCCGGGGCTACCAATAAACTTCATAATCATGGTACATAATTGCAGAAAAGGACCAAAAGAACAACTTGAAGATTAAATGGATCGCTATTTCTTTAGATTATCTAATGTAGAAAAATAAAGCTTAAGAATTAACTTATAAGCAGAATTGAGTGCCCTCTCAAACTTTATGGTAGTAGACATCAAGTTTTTGTTGACTGGGTGATTTACATTATATAGGAATGTTTATACACTATTAACTTAATCCATACCATCCGTTCAGCATTTTGACACTCCTCTTCGAGCTTCTTCCTAGGATTAGACGCATCCATCTGATTATTGTTCAAGCCTGCTGCTTTCTCCAATCTGGCAGAAGCTTATATTTAGATAAGCCCTTCAAGTTTTGCATTAAGACTTCAACTGAATTAGGTAAAGCACCTTTTCAAGTCTTCAACGATCTTCCTAATGGTTGAGATATAACTTGCCAACTCATCCTGATACGTGAAAAGATCATCAACTAAACCAAAATTTTGAGAACTTATGTACTGTACCATCTAATAGTGACTAAATTACACAGATTCTGCATATATACCAAAAAGGATGCTCATATACCTTATAAATGGATAAAAACCGGATAGCCAAGTTCACAAAACGATCTTCATATCTCTCCAATTCCTCACTTGCAAATTAGAAAACAGGGAAAGGAAAAGTTATTATTTGCTGAGGACATTAGATAAGTAAGTGAAACGCCTCTATAACAACTCAAGCTTTTAAGAAGCATCATGTTTGTATTTTCCGAAACCAGTATAATTAATTGAAAACAAAGAAAAGCACCATACTTGACTTGCTTTTTCTTCTTTTCATTGTATGAGGAGTTGAATACCCAGCTCTCTTCCAGAAACTTTATAAATGCATTGCAGACATTAGCTTCTGTTCTGTATGAAGCAATAGATTTAGACAGTTCTTCCTCCTAAATTCGTCATTATAGGTCAGAATCTTGATAATTAGAAAGAAAGTTCCTAAATTGGACATGTTTGATCTTGAATTAGCTGCAGCATGTAACGTTATCCTACCTTTGACTTGAAGTGGTGAAGAATCTGCCTGCTGGCTGCATCAAACTGCTCTCTTTCCTCCTTGGCAATGTGGAGGCGGGCTTTTGCATAAGCCAATGAGGTATTAACCTAGAAAAACACCATTCAACATGTTGTCAACAGCTTGCAGTGGAATCACCATATATAAATATCGCATGGTGTGATTTCACATTAACCTAAACAGGGAGTGCAAAAGTCAAAGAGGTTTGGCCTCATCTAGGCCAATCTCAGATATTATCCCTTTATTGTTTAATCTCTCTGGGAATTGAGTCTGAAGTTTGATTGGAAAAACAAGTTTGAAATTGCTTATCAGGAGGGCAATTAAACTCAAACATAGTCGAAATTGTGAAAGTAGATATGTCCTGTAGAGATTAGGTACATTAGTAAATTTTCTGACATCCGTCTTGTAGGATACTATGCCAACTGAAGAATATTAAGTTGTGAAAAAAAAAAAAAAAAGGAAACAGCAAAGAAAAACAATTAATGGAAAAGCATGAAAAGAGACATAAGGCATCTAATCCAGCAAAAGATGAATTTTCTACTGAACGCTCACATTAATCCAGCAAAAGATGAATTTTCCACTGAACACTCACACACCTAGCTAGTTCTGGGCAATGAAAGAAAACTCGAAATACCTTCATCAATTCTTCTTCAAGTTCGTCTTTTCGCTTCTCAAGTGCCTCAATTTCCACTTCCAGTTCCTGAAAGAGGTGTCATCCTTAAATTTCCGATTTTTTCTCATCAACAATTTGAGTCATAATGTACATATAGTTTGCATTCATATGGTTAAAATTTGAGGAGTGCACAAATTCAAAAACAAAAGGGCACATGCAAGTCTAAGGTGATTAGCTTCAGAACAGGTATCTTTTTTTTAGTAGTAGTATCCAACAAAAAACTACAAGGGTAGGAGTTGGAACAACAGAAGTTGCTTTGCCCTATTGCCATTTAACCAAAATGATCATACAAAAATAGACACTTCGAAGCATGTACCTCAAGGAGGAGGTATAAAAAGATGAAAAGCAATTTGCTAAGTAGAGTTCACAAAGTTAATAAGTGAAACCATGATGCATGATAAATAAGTGAAAAATTACAGGTTCACAACAGAAGTGCATATGAGAATCATCCAGTTTTACAATCCTCTGCAAGTCATTCCTAAGAGATGCAAAACCAAACATTCATAGGTGCTAGGAAACCTAGCATAAATGTGTCAGCAGGAAGTAATGATTTCAGTAGAACAAGTCAATGAGACCATATTCTTTCTGTACAATTACTTGTGGGAGAAATAAATGTAGGACTTACTCAGACGGGCATATATGCATATATGTTGTTTGCTAAACTTTATACCATGTAGGACAACTGATCTCAAGGCCTTTTACCTTTTCAAGTTGGCTGACTTCACTAGTCTTTGTTACCCGAAAGTTAAGAGCTTCGTCTTTCTGAATTCTATTTCAAGAAATAAATGAGAGTAAGAGATAAGACATTAAACTTAAGTGCCATGTAAATTACAGGAAAAAGCAAAGCTTCCACAAAGTAATCACCAATTATATTACCTAAGGTGGTTACTGCACAAGGCAGTACAACTTCATGAAGTTATCTCATGGAAAGACATTTGATGTACAAGATTAAAAGATTTTAGCTAGAATAAGTTCTCACATTTAGATGCTAAAATTCTAATTTGAAGCTAATTTCTGTTAAAAAAAAGTTTACCATTGTTACAAGCTAACACCCTTTTACAAGTAATAATACAAGAAAGTGAGAAACTTATTTCTGAATGAGTTGCATGGATGTAAAACTTGATTATCAAACAAATGGAGAAAGGCTAAATAGATTTATATGAGCCAAATCTGGAGGAGGAGGGAGAGATAGAAGAAGAAGAAGAAAAAGGACTCTTGTATCTTTAAGTTAGTACTGCAAGCTACTACTGGTGTCCAGTGAAGTCATTAGATACTGTCCATGACGAAGAAGAAGAAGAAGAAGAAGAGGAAGAAGTAGTAGTAGAACGACTCTTGTATCTTTAAGTTAGTATCCAAGCTACCATTGATGTCCAGCAAGGTCATTAGATACTGTGTATGTAACTTTTCAGAAAAGCAACCTTACTGCATTGTTCTGACTTATTATTTGACCCTTTCCTTAATTAATCTTCTTCCTCTACCATTCAAACCAAAAAAGGCCATTATTTACTGTATAGAATACTTATTAGAAAAGCAACCTTCCTATAATTTGCTGACTTATGAGTTGGCCTTTTCCTTGAGCAGTATTCCTCTTACCTTCTCTTTCTCTCTTCTTCAGAGCATGCTTTTCTGGTTCCACATGACAAAACACACAGAGAGCTCATAAATTATACAGAAGGTTAGAATAACTGAATACCTTTGATCTGAAATACGCTTTTCAGCTTTTGAGACAGAGCTTGAAAGAGATTCTGACAAAACCTTTAACTTATCAACCTACAATTTTTTAAAAGGAAAAAGTATAAGCTGGGGAAGAAAAAAATAAAGAAAAGCAAATAAACTTGGCAATATTATCTGAGGCACGAGGTAGGAAGCATTTCAAGTCAATAGCACTATGCTGTCTTAAATCAAAACTGGAAACTTTCTCCATTCAAAATTTGGGGAATTCATATGTGATATTTTTCATTATTAAGCACCAAGTTCTGTCTCCAATGTGATCTACTGGAATCTTCACTATTGAGAACACAATCCCAAGTTCCAAATGCCTATGTTGCGTATCCATAAAGAAAAAGACACATCTTTAGAAAGACATACTAAGCCAGCAATTTGAGCGGCTCTGCAATCTTGCAAATGCAAGAACATAGATGTAAATGCAGTCACAAAAAAAAAGCCCACGAGCATGTCACATAGTAATGCAGATGCTTAGATTGCTGTTTGTCATTGCTATCTGGAAGGGATGCCCTTTTGAGGACTATTGGTAAGAGACATATACAAGGTTAGGATCATGCAAGAACTTTTAACTCAAAAATGGAGAAGTATCTTAAAGTATCCTCTTCAACTTCTCAGTTTTTTTAATTTTGTGAGAAAATCGGAATTCTTTTGATGGGGAAAAGACAAGAAAAGGGAAAAACAAAAAGTAAAATTGTCTCTTTTGTGGTATATTTCCTCAGGGTAAAGTCCTTTAGGAAGAAAGAAGTGGGAAGAATGGAGGCATCATTTTGTTTCTGCTAGTACTAACATACTGCTAATTTTAACACGCAATGACTACAAAGGCTGGAGAGTGCAAGACCCCTCCAGTGCACTACAATTGTCCAAGATTCAGTGGCATTTTTAAGTCGCAGGTTGATTAATATCCCCAGACATTTTACCTTATCCACACACCATTCTTACTTGGTCCACAATTTCTAAATCTTTAACTGTTAAAGACATCTTCAGCATAACAATTCTTGTCTGGGGGCTGGATAAAAGACCTTGCATCACTTGTCAATGACTTGGTCCAGAAATAGGTAAACTGCATCATCCCTGCACTTATTGCAAATTGAAAGCAAAGAAACACTTCTTGTCTTCTCAGCAAAGATAGTTAGATCCTCCTACATGAATGAATATGATAGGGACCCTACTTCCTATTGACATTTTAAAGCAGAAAGTTGCCATTATCTTCCAGCAGGACAGTGCCAAAGGCACATATGTAAATAGGTTGAATGCAAACGAGTGGGTTGACATTCATCTAGAACAGCCTAATCTGAAATGTGCATAACTTGTTCATTCCAAAATAATCCCAAGAATAAGATGGGGTGGAAAAAAATCCAATATCCAGGTCATGGAAATACCACCTAAGTTGTTGCTTGATATTTCTGGACAATTTCCAAATTAGGCCCCCAATCCTTGGTAAAATGTCACGAGGATAAAGTTTTCTTCCTTTCAAGAATGATATAATTATCATAACCTGGAAAATAGAATAATTATAGTTTTTATAAGGAGATCTTACTTTTTGAGAATGAAATTCTAGAGTATCCCCACTGTCTGTATGGTTCTTCTGTAACAAAAGCGCTTGCAATCTAGAACATAGCCGGACCTGAGCAAATGCTTCTTTTAGAGCCTGCAGGAAGAACAAGGCTTTCAGCTTCAATTTTTGGCATATACCCCAAGGCCATAATGATGTTACCAAAATCTGTTTCTAGAAAGGAAAAAAAAAAATAATGTTTCTGTGACATCAACAAGTTATATTTTTGTCAAACTAAGGTAATGACATAATGTTAGACTTCCCTATCAACAAATAGTCAGGAAAACCAAATTTGACCCTGTCCTGCTACAGTTGTTTGTGGCAAAACCCAATTTATCAGTAAAGAGTGGTCCTGAGGACCAGACGATTTACAATTTACAGTCCTTATTTCATGTAGAACTAATGATGGTTCTACAAATGCAAGGTGGGCTGTCTGAACTTCTTTTTTGGATGGGATAACTCCAGCACTGGCCAAGACAAGAATGGTCCAAATTTTTCTGTCATCAGAAAATGGTCTTATTTCTGTGCAAGCATCAAGACTTGTACCATTTTGCTTTCAAGGGTGTTTTGGCTTAAATCATCCGAAGACAATAAGCTCTACTATTCATATGGTATTCTGTACTAATAAAGCATAGACACATATCCATTTACCAGATATTGGCAAATATGCAACTAGGAAAGCGAAAAAGGAACTGGCTCAAGGAGCTCAAATTAGACACTTAGCTTGATTCACTTACCAGACAATGTTTACTTTATCTTGAAGCAACAAGATACAAATGAAGTATATAGTAAGAGAGTGAATGTGGGTTGCGACAAAAGTTTCAGACTATTTACTAGATTTAGGTCTAGGTGTGACTGGTAAAACTCCCAGATTGAGAAACTTCATGATAGATGAGGAAAGGTATCACTAAATTTGTCTCTTCCTCTGTTGAAATAACAAAATTTGATGCCAGTTAAAATGTTAGTTGATGGGAGGCATTAAAATGTTAGGTTGATGGGAGGCATTCTCAATATGAAATACATATCCATCTCTAGCAGCCTTATCATCAGATGGGACAATATACTTTGATGGAAAATCAATCATAAGAAGATTTGAGTCCACCTCACCTCTTCTATTTCACCAGTCATGGTTTCACGTCTCCTTTCACCACCTTCACTTGAAGACAGCAGTGCTTTCATTTCATCTAGATTTCGATGCATATTGGACATTTCAGAATCTATTCTGAGAGCAGAGCACAACATAAGTGAAGATTACTACTATCGAGGGGGAAAGAGCAAAAAGGAAAAGCATTAATACGAATGCACAGCTATCTAAATATTCAGCCATGCAATGAGTACGATTCATGCTATTGAAGAAAATACCTGCAAAAATACATAACTTGCTAAATTCTCTACAATGTTAAACATGTAATCATGCAAAAAGAGCTTAGCATATCAAGTTGTTATAAGAAAGAATAAAGTAAAATAAAATTGTCCTCCCAAAAACTAATCATATAACCTCAAAAGAAATATCAAGAGTGACTTCTAGTTTGCAAATGGTACCAAAACTTTGTAAGAAGTGCGAAATTATTTAGTTATAGATTAAGTGCATTTTACAAATGACGTTACGGATAATCATCTCTCCATAGCTTCCCGAGTGTGCATTTTACAAATGACGTTACGGGTAATCATCTCTCCATAGCTTCCCGAGTGTTTCACCTTCCTTGAGAAATCACTAATCCATCAGATAGATGACATGGGAGACCTAAATTGACTGTACATGAATTTCCAGAAAGATTTTGGATGCATTTAATAAGAACTGAATATCACAAGACCAAAGCATGTCAAGAAGAAACAATAATTATTTCCACACAAGGGTATATAAACACAGAATGCAGACTGGACCAAGGCATTAACATACTTATTAACTTAGAAACTTATATGGAGATCCTAAAGCCAAGAGACAGATGATAATTTCCTCAACAACCTTACTAGATTAGCATTTATTTTCAGCCCAGCAATTGCACCTTGGGCATATTGGAGCAGTTCTTCCCGCTTTGCCTGGAATTAGCAAAAGGAGCAATATATGAAGTTCCCAATCTAAACATGCGATGCATTAAATGTCACATGGTTGATCAAACCATGTGTTTAATGACCTTACCAATACTTCATCTTCATAGCTTGAAAAAGATTTTGCCAAATCCTGTATGCTTCTCACTGTTTTGTCATGGACTTCCTTCCCACCCGTGAGACAAAGCCTTAATATATATGAAGCAAGACTAATCATATGTTACTTCAGCCTACACAACAACTTCGTCCAAAACCTTTAAACTTGAGTTTACTGTTACTTTGCAATCTTATTCTTTCAGGTCAAACCTTAAAAAACACAATAAAACATTTAACTAGCTGAAGAAAGTGAAGAATCACCCAAATATCCCCTGCAGTAGAGTTACTTCCTCTTCGTTAGGTGCTTCAAGAATCTGAGTCATACCAAAGAGCTAACCAATGAATTAACCCCATGGATCAGAAAGGCAAAAGGAAAACAAACTATGAATCATATTTGTTCTTGAAAATGTACAGAGAAACAAGAAAGAGAAAGCACAGGATGGTCTCCCTATTGATGATAAGCTCTAAAGTTGAGAAACAACTACAAAGCACAAAACCAAAGTTTATTCTACTCATCGAAGTTTGGAAAAAGACATAGGGAGTGTGCACTGCATTTCCGGTTTTTAATTTGTAAACTCATAACGCATATACCTGAAAAAGCCTTTTAGATATAATTAGCGAAACATGCATGAAAACCCACGAACTAGGAGGCAGATGTGCAATTACATAGATATAGTAATCCACTTAAATGTAAGTAAAGGACATTTGGAGAAGACAAGGCAATCTCAAAAGTTGTAAGATACCCAAACACAATAGTTGACTAATGGCTATGTTGGTTTCCCCTGTGGTGAGCTCTAGTACACCAGTGAAAATATCACACAAATAAGAACTTAGGTAATAATAATTAGAGCGAGCTGATACAACATTATTTCTAATAATCTTCATGGGTGCAACAACTAACAATATAGCTCTCTCACATCACTATATTGAGGACAAATATCAGTTAATTATACAGTTTTTAGATCTTTCTAGAAATGATACATTGAGATCACAGTCCATCGATCAGAAACAAAAGGCAAAATAGTAAACAAAGGAATGTCACTTAGTGACGTCCGAATTGATGAACTAGGAGCCTGAGGAAACTATTGATGTTTCTTAAGCTTACCATAGACAATGTTATGCCTTCAAGAGCTTGGCTATGAAGAAAGACATCACGGAAGTTCATTGGTTCGCCACCAACATCAGGATCATAATACAGAACCTGTCCATTAGGATTAAGGATATGGATAAGCAAAGTAGTACAAGAAGTCAAGAACACTTGTCATTAGATAATTATAACAAGCAGGATGCAGCATATCATGCCAAACAATTAACAAAGGATAACGAAGGCGCTTAGCCAATCCGGTGGCGAACTCTGCTTTACCTCACTGAAACAAAAAAATATGATGCTACACGCAGGTGCAAGAAAGCTATAAGATAGTACACCACACCTAATCGTCGACTTACCACAGTAGGCTTATTCGGAGAATCTTTGGACTCATTGAATGGCTGAAGAGACTTGCTGGATTTTTCAGTGCTTGAAGGCTCACCAACAGCTGCTGATAGCCTCTCGATTTCTTTTAAAGCAACTAACCACCTTCTTAGTAATTGAACTCTTTCTACCCCTCGTTCAGAAACAGAAACTTCTTCTAATCTTTTTACTGCTTGCTTAAAATTTTGCAGTCCCCTGGCTGGCTGAAATTATCAAAATAATCCAAGAAGAAGCAAGAGAAAAATACTACCATCACATTTTCAGCCTCAGCAAATACAAACATATTCAATTAGCAAATTTTAAGGAAATTAGCAAAAAATACAAACATATTGACTCCACTCATCTACATAAATGTAATTGACACACCACATGTATTATATCAAACTTAATTTGTCCCCCTCTATTAGCAGACGAGAACTTCATCTCTAAACGAACAATAAAGCATTAGTCACTAGCAATTCAAACACACTTAGTCACTTACTAACATCAACGACTAATATATAACTTAAACAAAAAAAGGAAAAAATTAATAAATAATATCAACATGTGCAAGTGTAAAAGACTACTAGTAACATAGAACAGCCGATTCTAGAAAAATGCAAGTTAATACATACACATATACACGCAGATATGTATACATTGCAGGACATGATCATTCAGCTTTTGATTTAATTTTATTTGTATTACTTCTGCAGAGAGGTCGTCCAAGTAAATTTACAGCAGAAATGTAAATAATTGAATTCGATGCAATTTGATATATACGTATAACATATACATTTGTGTATGTTATACATATACATACATACAGACGTACATACATATATATATATATATGTATATGTGTGTGTGTAGTATACAGGTAGAGAGAGGTTTGAACCATGCGGTCTTGAAATAATTTGGCGCCGCCGACGACGGCTTGGCCGGCTTGCTGGACGACGGAATCGGCAACGCTGCGAAAAGTGCGGGTGAGGTTGTTGTTGCCGCCGACTTCGACGGCTTTGTGCACCGCCGATCTTAATATCCACGCCATCGCCGATCAATTTATCTATATATTTATATATGTATATATGTGTGTGTGTGTATCGTGTATGTGTGAGTTGTTCTTACATGCAATGTCGTAACAATATTGCAGAGAAGAACAAATCAAGAAAGAGGAGCGTTTCTTTGTTTTTCGCATGGGAAGAATGAATGAATGATTGATTGATTGAAATGCTTCCGATGTGAGCGTTTTGTTGTTTATGGTTCGAGTCCGCTGCCTCTTGTTTCGCGCCTTGCAGCTCCTGTAGTTCCTAAATTGCCCTCTCCTAAGTTTTTCCTTTACTTGCTTTGTTTTATGTTTTACGAATGGTTTTTTTTGTAATATTTTCATAATTAAAAATTTTAATTTGAGTTTATTCTTTTTTAAAAAATAATTTAAATACTTATTGTAAAAAAATTCATTTTTTTTAAAAAATTACTAACAATTTCGAACAAACTGCTAAGAAAAGAATTCATCAATTGTAAATTGTTCACTTTATTTATTATGGATATATTACTATTTCATAATTATCAAATTTCGTTTATCACATTGCAATATTAAAAGTAGTTTTATCTTAATTTTTATTTATAACAGGCCCAAAGGGTAGGTATAAGTAACCCTTTTAACAATTAAAATGCAATAACAAAACAACAATATTCTTTGTATTCTAAATGATATATTTGTATAACTTTACACACTTAAACAAAAAGCTGAAATTTACAGAAAATACTTCAATAATCTCGTTGAATGGTCCCATAGTGCCTCTTTAGTAATGCTTATTTTGGGTGGTTCGTGCTTATATGATTTGTTCAAATTAATTTTTTTTTTAAATCACTTTTTGAAGAAAGTGGTTTTGTGAGAAATTAAAAGTGACGGCTTCTAAAGAAGAATTTTTTTAAAATTAATCTAAATAACTATTACAAAAATACGTGATTTTTCAAATAAAATACTTTAATATTTTCTATAAAAAGCTACAAAAAGTTACTTTCTGTTTCAATACTTGTAAATACCAAAATAAACACAGACAAACAGGCTGATAGTCAGGGCCTGTTCTCCATTCTATAAGCAAGACTGTTCTGCTCATTCTCAAGTCGTTGGGCAAACTAAGAGGGCGTTTGGTTTGGCTTTTTTTCTGGTTAAACCTGTTTAAAGTCTAATTTAAACTAATGAAGATGTTTGTTTCAATTAAAAACATGATTTTTTTAAGTGGCTTTAAATAGAAAATAAAAAGTTCCTTAGAGGGTGTTTGGATTGGCTTATAAAAAAGCTACTTAAAGCACTTCTAGCTTTAAGTGGCTTTTTTTTATTGTCAACTTTAAGTAGTTACGTGTTTAAATAAAAGTTATAGTTATAAAAATAAATATTTATATGTTTGATTAAAGTGGGCTGAAAAGTAAGTTATATAGTTAAAATAACTATTAAGGACATTAAAATATAATTTAAAAAGGTAAGTATATGATAAAAGAGAAAAGATATTTTAGTAATAAAAATAAAAAGGTAAGGATAAGATAGTAAATGATTTGGTCAAACTTGCTTTTTTTCAATGTGCTTAAAGCCATAAAAATCAAAAGCTGTGGCTGGAGAGCTTTTTATTTTTTACTTAAAGCTACTTAAAAAAAGTAAATTTTTAATTAAAACAAACACTTCTATTAGCTTAAAATAGACTTTAAATAAGTTTGATCAGAAAAAAAGTCAAACCAAACACCCTCTTAACTCCAGCACCTCAACTCCAACTTTTACTTTTTATGGCTTTAAGCGGCACTTTGAAAAAAAAAAACAAGTTTGACAAAATCATTTACTATCTTATCCTTACCTTTTTATTTGTATTACTAAAATATCTTTACTATTTTATCTTATACTTACCTTTTTAAATTTTATTTTAATATCATTAATAGTTATTTTAACTATATAACTTACTTTTCAACCCAGTCTAATCAAACATGTGAATATTTATTTTTATAATTACAACTTTTATTCAAATACATAACTAAAATTGACAGTAAAAAAAAAATCACTTAAAATAAAAAATATTTTAGGTAACTTTTTTATAAGCCAATCCAAACACCCTCTAAGATTTCCCTTCAACCTTTGGCTTGTTTTACAACTTCTTCACGCAGCGTCCGCACTTAATGATTTCTGATGGAAAAAGGAGGAAGAAAATGAAAAGGCTGCAAATTTTCCTTTAGTGGCCCCAACGTCGTGCAAGTAAAACTATGCTAGATTTATGGTAATTGACTTGTGGTATCACAGTTATACACAATCTCCACTGGCCTGAAATAACTATTCTCCGACACAATCAAACTATCATGATAAGTTAGATTGAGAAGAGACTTCCGTACTTAATATTTACCGAACCTAAATATGCAGAGTCAGTCAAAAAATCTATCTCAATGTACAAAACTTTCACTATACAAGAACCCGCCAAAAGGTTAGGCCCAAGTAGGAGAATTTCATTTGAAATAAACCTATTTACATACGTTTTGAACCTCAGTTTTGCACACATGGTGGCAATGTCTAAACAGATATTTTGTCTGCTTGTATCTCAAAATTATGATAATTGGTCACTCGCTGAAAATTTTGGCACACGTATGGCAATTCTAGGTTCTATTGAACTTGGTTTTTGTGCTATTTGTATTCAAGGAAAAATATGATGGCATAGAGTAAACAAGAGGAAAAGAAAATTAGAGAAAAAGTATACCATGAATCAAATAGCGAGTCATTCATTCAGTAATGAACAACCACCATATGGCTTGTTTTTGTTACAGACAGATGTTTTTATACATCATACAAGCGAAAATTACGTATAAGAATGAGGCAAAAAGCTAATATTGTTCGATGGAAGTAGTGATAACTAAAAGAAATTAAAAACTTTGTTACCATCTATCAAGCATTTCAAGCCAGAAGTCATATCTTTCTGAAGGGAATTAAGGTTCTACAAGTCATTGATATCTGGAAATGGCAGTCTCCAATAATTCCATGAGTTATAGTCCTCCTGTACATACAGTTAGTATCAGGATGTCGTGAGTAATCAGATTTTAGAATAAACAATATTTCTTTGACTTATCAAGAGAAAATAATATTGAAAACGTACTATGCTTTTGCAACACATTACCTGCTCAACCAGTGATGTCGGAGGGAACATATCATTTACAAGAGTGTGTAGCGAAGTGTATGACTTCACATCAATATGGCGATTAACAGCTACCTCGCCCTGTCAATATAAACTATTCAGAGGAGGAGAAGAGATATAAATGAAATGTTATGCACATACTGTTCTTCTGGAAGACTCATACCTTAGGGTTTATTATAAAAATTTTGCCCTTTGGGATACCAATTTTCAGGTAGCTCAGCTCATCAGTATCTCTATTCCCAAAACCCGCATAAAATGGATTGTAGTCAGGAGGGAAAAGTGCTTTGATATCCTGCAATATAGGCACTTCAAGCTTAAAGAAAGCCAATATAGAGGAATTTATCACTGGCATGCAAGAAATTTTAGATTCTTCATAACGAAAAAGAGAAAATAAAAGGGAATCGTGTGCTTCCAATATCTACCTCCAGACAGGCGATCTTGAATTCATGAGGGGCCCTTCTAATTACTGCCATCAGGTCAGAAGACACATACCATCAGAAAGATCCACTACAAGTAGATGAGACTGATAATGTACAAAAGTGGAGGCAAAATCAGAATAGTGCTGTGGTATTAACAGATCATCATAATGTGGAAGTATCTAATTCCTTAGAATCGTTCAAAGTACAATTTAAACAGCAGATAGGCATATGCATTTGGTCCATGTAGGAAGCACACGAAAGACCAAGTCCCCCATGATTGTATAACGAAATTGCCACATGTTCAACCAGTTTGTTTACTCCCTCCCTCCCAGTTTCTCTCAATCTCTGTGTCTGTCTGTGCGTGTTTCTGGTTTTAATTTACAGAAGAATCATATCAAATTATGCAACAAAAATTGGTCAAAAATGTACAGCTTCTAACCTCAGGCTAAGAAATAACCCTTGGAGGAATTGGAAAATACCTTCTCGGAAGAGTGAGGGGAATAAACCATCTGGAGAAATAACAACTGGTCCATCAGGTAAGGTTTTTCCATCCTGTAAATATGTAGAATTTCTTCAGCTAACTCCAATCCTCTGAGAGTAATTTATCAAGACAAATACAGTAAAAGGTCTAAGCAAATGGATTGAAGTAAACCATAACCACTACAGAGATCCATATTCGACTTTTATTACCAAATAAAACACCTGGCTGACTGATTCTCTAGAAGTTCAGTTTAGTTTTTCCTATTATTACAGCATGCCAATGAGTCATCCATAGAAAATATGGCCAATGATAGCAGAACCAAGGCGATATTGATACCTGCTTAAGATTGAACAGGAAACTTCTAGTTAAATATGCTTGAACAATTGCACGTGCACTCAGAAAGAGTAGCTGGTATCCATTCTCCTGGAATAAAAAAATCATTACTTCCACCAGAAAATGAAGAAATATATATCACTACACATTACATGATAACTCTAATAGAAGCAAAGAAAACATATTAATGCAATGATTAAAAACACACTAGATTCCAAGACATATATACATTCTCAGGATTTTCCTGACTTAACACAACAGAACACAGTAGTGTACTTTATTTGGTTGGGATTCAAGTTAAGTGTGATGACTAAGTAAACCTTACAACTTACAGCAACATGATCCCTTCTGGTCTAGGTTGATTTACCATGACAACCATAGAACAATATTCAAGAGACAAGAGGGGCAAAGCGGGATAAGTCGGTCAAATCTACACATCAATGATGTAAAAGAAGAGCCCGAGCTCTCAAGATCCCCTCCCTAGCAGGATACATATAACAATGTAATATTGTTCCAAAACTCTATTGCTTTTGAAACACAAAAGTAAGACAGCCAGCAATCTCGATATCTGATATCTTAAGTTCTTTTCATGCTGAAAGTATCACTTCATAGTTGTTCCAGTCCCATAAAGCACAAGGCCATCCCCTACAGTTTATAGTACTCCCTTTCATTGCTCAGACAACTTATCAATCACACAACACAAATACAGCCCATTTATGCCAATCTGCTTCACCTTATAAGCAGCAAAGTGACAAGTTCCTAGATTTCCATCCATTTCAACAACAAATGCTAGCAAAAATTATTTTCCATTATGCAAAAGGTTTCGAATATGATAAGCCACTGCCAACACTGTAAACATCCTCTAACAGCAGCTAGTTAACCACCTGGTACAATTTTAAAGAGCTTATCTAGTTTGTTTAATTGAATATTTATTACCAGAATTGCCTTGGGAATTTTATCCTTTTCCATATCCATCAGCAGGGATTTTCAGAAAGCAACTATAGAAAACCATTTGTAGGTCAAACTGAAAACGTTCCAAACCTCAAGCACCAGGTTGTAAAAGGAAATACCTTAATGGCAGAAAAAAAACGAGCTATTCCAGAATGTGTCCAGTCTTTTCCAACCAAGGGCATGACTTGACCAAGAACGTCAGACCTAGAGAGCAACATGAGCAACTATCAGTCAGATATTCAAACACATTTTCATTTTAGAAATAACCCAAGTTATAGCACTACATGCTAAGATATAGATCGTTACTTGAAAACGAGATTGGCTTAAATGGGCATTCATTTCTTTATCTTTTCCTTTTCTTTTCCTTAAATATTGACATCACCAATTATGCCTTACACCAAGTGGGATAAGGTTTGGTTATTCAGATGTGTTTTGATTATTCACATCACTACTTGCAGCAATATATTCATAATCCTTCTGTCATGCTCTCCTGTATTTTGTAAAAACTAAGTATTCATAAAAAATTAGGAAAATTTGTCGATGAATTTTGACATATCGGATAAGACATGAAGCTTCTTTGATTAAGCCAATATGACATTTGAAGACAATAGTATGTAAAGTACGATAATCTAGCACATTGAAAGAGTTTAGTGGACTAATTGAAATAGAGAACACAAGTCTTACTTGGTAATTGTGCCATCAACATCTGAAATGACGATTCGTGCATTCCACTTCCATAAGTATATGTGAGCTTCAACCTACTCGAAATAAACTGGCTTAGTTACTAACATTGAGGGACCAAAAACCAACCTGCCACCATCATCTTTAAAGTACTGATTCAGAGTGAGATGAAATCACATACCTTTTGCACTCGTAGATACCTTGTAGAAAAGATGAAAGTCACTGTATTTTTCCCTTCTTTGAGGTTCAAAGATGCAATTTGATCCGAGGTGGGGACATTTGTTCTTACAAGTTGCTTATGCGGAGACTCACAGCCAACACTTGTTGGGGTTGATTCTGCCCGCTGGTCCTGCGAGCCAGATTCAGAATCAACGCACACCTTCTCATTTGATGAATTACTGCTAGTATGCTCAAGCGTCTTACTCCTTCTGAATGAGATAGACCAGAGGCTCCATCTCCTTCCAGAAGGAGTATGAGAGATACCAGAGTCATCTTCCTTGGCTTTCAGCATCTCCATGTCTTCTACAGGAATTGCATTATTGTATTCAACAGGTATATCCAAACCATATGCAGCTATTCCAAGGACAATTGGTGCTGCTTTCTGCCATGGCAAGTACTTCTGTCTTATCCGGACCACCAAATTTTCGTTCTTAATTATTGATGCTGCATTGAGTTTAAATTCCTCCTCAGATATGCGGTTGGCATCAAAAGCTTCCGCAGCCGCACTGGACCCCATGCCAGCGTGAAGCAAGTTTCCACAGAGAGATATTTCTAACCCTGTGTACAGATGGCAAGTAATGAAAGAAACAAAAAAGAGAAAGGCTAAGGTGAGAAGATATCATAAACTTAAACCACGACGCATCGGTTCTTGAACAGTACAAATAACAATAAGTAATGGGTGTTAGCTGTACCTAAATCAGCAATATCTTCAGCAGAAGTTGCCTTCTGCAGTTCCATATTCTCTCTTTTTGTGCATTCCGTTTCAGGAACAAGTGCTTGTGGACTACTTTGTACTCGTTCAGCTGCTAGCTGCACTTCAGTCTGTTCCTCTGTTTTTTTATCATGACAATCAGACTGAATTATTGTGCTGTTAGAACAACTTTGATCTGAAATCAGTGCATCTTCCTCAAGGGTATCAAATTCAACCCGCAAATCAGATGAAGGACTAGAGGCCAAAGTATCAGACGTGAAGAGGGGTATCCTGTCACCATTGCTGGATTTTCCAAAGCCTACATCACCATGATCAATGATTGCTTTAGGACTTATAAGAGATTCCCCCTCGAGAATTTCAGCAATTTCATGATTATCTGATGAAGGACCCATCTCTTGATGACTTACATCTCCATCCTGCATGGCCAACTCTGATAGTTCCAAACAACTTTTGTAAACATCATCCCTTCTAAGACCTGCATATGTATTCTCTTTACCTGTATTTGTGTGTCCATTGCTTTCTTCATTTGCTTTGTTCTCAATTTCTGGCACTTCATGACAGTGCTGGCTATCTTCTGCGTGCAATTCCAGCTGGTCTCCGGAGACATTATTATCGCTGTCCTTATCGCAAACATCTGGAGAATCAACCCTAGGTGTGGATGTGTTTAAATCAGTCAAATACTCAGCAGCCCAGGCAGCTTCACTGGTGTTGAATTTTGTATTACCCTCGCAAAAATCAGTCCCTTCACCTGGGTCTAGATGAAATTGGGGTGTGTTTAATTGCACATTTTCGCCATTTTTATCTGCTGATGTGATAGGTGCAGTCAGTACATGACCATCCACACTCATCAGAATTACTTCTGAACTTGTCTGTGATTCAAGGACCTGCTCCACATTATCTAAATTATCGTATTGGCTTGAATCATATTCTGATAAGTCAAGTGAACCATCTAAAGAAGACTGCTCATCTTGAAATTCATAGAACCTCGTGATATTAGACTCCGTCCTCTCAAGACGGTCCAGACCTAAAGTAACACGTTCATCTAGCATCTCTAACTCACCATCTCCAAATTCTCCAAATTTGGAACTCTCATGTGTAGAGGCATCAGTATCAATTCTGCCATCACCTTCATCACCATAATCATTCTTGTTATCCTCTTTTCTACCTTCGAGACTATCAGAATCCTTTAATCCACCATTTATTTCACTCTCCTTATCACAAATCACCTCCTTTATGAAATAAGCTTCACCTGCATTGTCAAGATACACATGAAAATTGGCTTCAACACCATTCACTTCAATCTTCACGAGCTTCTCCGCCCCCTTGAGAACACCTTGGAATTTACCAAACTGAACATACCAAGGTGTGCTCTTGAAGCTTCCATCTTGCTGCTGAACAACAATTATGTCGACCGCACCACTAAACGGATGAAATGGGGTGACAACAGACGATACACCCTGGGTCAGTAAGTTGCCAACTTTACCTATCATCTGCTCTACCTTCCTACACCCTCAAAAACCCACCACCAAAAAAAAAAAAAAAAAAATCTCAATAACTCTTCACAACCCTGGTGGTATTTCCAAAATCCACCAATTGTCTCATCAATCAACGAGCCTTAAAAAGAACACTAACAGAATCCTCAATTTCTTTACTTCTTGAAATCAAGACTTTTTATCTGCATGCAACATTCAATCTCAAATGAATGCATGATCATGCAAAATAAAATAAAAAATCAACCCAATAACAACAAAATTCAACATCATTCAGTGTGAATCAAATCCCTAAAGAAAATATTTTTATATCAAAACAAAGAAAATAAAAACAAAGCCCAGAAAACCAAGTAAGAATTTGCATCAATTCAGAAGAACTAAAAATCAAGATTCTTGGAAAAAAAAATAGAACAATTGTATGAAACTCTTACTATGCACGTGTCCAGAAATGAGCTTGACAGAGTCGATCAATTTGAAACGAATTTTTACAGCTCGAGCGATACAACCGTGTAAACTCATTCATATGTCTACACGAATGCAGAATCTTGGAAAATGTCGAAGATGTGTATGTTTTATAGTTTCTGTCTTTCTTGGCAAAAGGGTAGGTGATGGGAGGTGTTGAACTTGAAATTGTTCATGTTTCAAACGTGGTACTCACATGTTTTTGACATATCCTATGTTTGTATGGGTAGTGTGTGTTTTGGTATATCTATATCTATATGTAACATATAGTAATATTTTATAGATTTTAGATATGTTTTGTTGAATTGGAAGGCCTTCAAGTTTGGACTATTGAAAAGTTTGATGAAATTTTTTGGATAGCAGGCCAATCAAAGTCATTAATTTCACAGTTCTCCAGCATTAAATAGGTAAGCCTTGGAAACATCGATGTATGCCGCTAAGTTTAGCTTTTTTTTTTAAAGTGTTTTAATATGATTTTAAAATATATTTTTAAATAAAACTAATTAAATTCTTTAAATTTTTAATTTAATATTTATTATTAAAAAATGGACATTTTGATTAAAAAGATACATCTTGTGGATCTCCTCAAGGATTGAAATTCTATAGAGGTGCGGGTTTTGCCAAGAAAACAAAAAAATACATCTAGTAGAAAAGGATAAATCCAAATGTATCCATAACTTTGTTTCACATTTTTGTCCATTTAAATTGGGAAAAATATCATATTGACCATCAAACTAGCAACTAGCAAGTTTAATTGCTAAGAGGTTTTGGATGCTATTTAGGGTATTTTAGTAATTATAGATCATTCTGGCTTATCCCATGCAAGTTGCTCCTTTCTGCTTCTTTTTGTTTTCTTTAATCTTGACCAAGATTATGGGTTGTTATTTTTTGTTTGAGTGTTTGAATATTTGAATATTCTATTGGAATCAACTTATTCGAGCATCTTCCTGTTGAGGCCTTGTAAAACATTATCCATTTTTAAGTAATCATTCTTTACTCTTTTTTGTCAAACACAAAAAAATATATTATACCAAAATTAATATAAACACAAGATGATCAAATTTCTTATGAACAACGTAATATAATTCTAAAGAATAAAATGTATCACAATTGCATGAACAATTAATCTGTTGCACAGTTCGCATACCGAAAATACCAAGTTGCATAAATAATACTAGATGATAAGAAAAAGTAAATTCGTACAACAAGAAAATGACTCCAACTGAAATCAAAAACAATATATAAGGCTTAAAAAACTTGCATAGTATCAAATAGCAAAAGGGCTAAAACTATTATACAACAAATTCATATTATACAAATAATAATAATAATTCAATACAAGTAAAAAGAAAAAGGGTCGAAGCAAATCCCCCTCTCTCTTATTTTCTAGTCAATATTCTTTTTTTGGTCAAAATTTTCAAGTTATCAGTCACAAGTTGGTTTTCTTACACAATGTTGCAAACTAACCTTATTTCTTTACGAGTTATCTAAGTTTATAACTCTATCAATATCCAACTATTGAATTAATTAGAATGAACTATTATTAGCGGGATTGTGAAAAATAATTGACGTTTAACACAATTCCTCACATCTTCAAAAATAATTTGGCCGATTCCTTCTCCAAACTTGTTTTTGTTGTTAAAGATAAGATTCTTCCACTCAAACCATAAGCGATACATAGACATGCTAGATCTTTACTTTTATTTATATGTGATTTTTTTTTGCAAAATTTTATATGTGACTTTTCTTTTCCTTATTTTGCCACCCCCTTGTATCCCGTATTATAAGCATATTCAATTCATGTATTTTACTTTGTATTCAGTTTGTGTAATCACATTTAATTTAAATTCTATTTATTTTGAAATTATACTAATTTTATGTAATACTTGTTTCATTTAATGACAAAATCAATGTTAAGATTGTTTTCAACTAGTTTAAAATTTTAAAGTATATAATACTCAACTAACTTAATCATAACTTTCTATTTAAATTAGTGATCGAAATTTGGTAATTGGTTTAAATTTGAAAGTATAAATTGTATACTTAAATAGGGAATATGCACAAATTATCTTAGAAATTATAATCAAACTATTGAGTATATAGGACCTTACTTATCTGAGAAGCACCAAAAGTTTATTAAGAAAGCATCAAAATATATACAAAAAGTTGTAACAAATGGTGATTTGTTATGCTATGTTATGTTATAATAAAGTACTACCAACAATTAGTTGTCTTGTAAAGGTCTTATACGTGTGGATTCCATTTTTCCTCAGTTGCCAGGTTGGAAAACTTTTTGAGTAGGTCAGTTGTGCATGTTGTTTTCCATGTCCCGTGAGTTGGAAACAATTTTTCTATCCAGAAAAAAGTCAGAGAGATTTTCCGTGCAAAATTTCCACCCCATGTGGGGCGTGGGAAAAAAAAAATCAACTTGGAAGCAAGCCATTTTCAGCATAATTAATTTTTTAATGATTATTTTCGTAAATAAGCTTGTGATTGTCTTAGACGTATCTCATTTTCTCTTTTATTTTCCGAATCAAACTTACATAAGAAATTAAATTATTGGAAAAACTTGAATTTGGATGAAAATTGCCGAAGTATATTTCATTCTTTTGTTATTTGTATATTTTATTTTCTTAAACATTACTTGTATAGTTTATTCATGTGTACAAACAATAGAACTAAAGTATAAGAACTTCACCTGTGAGAATTAGTAATTTCATTCAAACAAAAATATCATTTGAATGGAAAATATCAATGTTATCAAACTCATGCGTGAACAACAACAATAATATCAAATGAACACTAATAAACAAATAAAAGAACCCATAGGTCAATAAGCATGATCAACTTAACTATGGAAAAATAAAATATATTCTTAGTGTTTCTTTTAATAATCTTTGTTAAATATCAATTGAATACCTTGCATGATTCATGATATTTTGAATGTCTATTGACTAGATCTCTCTTGGTTCTCTATATTCCCCTTTTCTCTCAAAATTTCTTGTGGCAAAGCGTTAAACAAACTGCTAAGTCCCGGCCTTAGGTCGGTGGCCTTGCTTCTCCTTTCTTTTTTTTATTTATTCTTTGTAACTTTTTTTTCTTTTGTTTTTTCGTTAATCTTCTACTCCAGAGTTTTTCTGTGGACTATAACAATACCAGATGTAGAACAAAACTTCTTTACCCCAGCAGTTTGGTTTTGTGGACCAGTCCTGCATTTTTAGTTGGTGCTTAAGCTAGGGTGTTTTACATTGTTGTTTGATGTTCATGGGTGTTGTATAGTCTTCTTTTTAAATGTTTTATTAGGGTCATTTCAAATATGGTGCTTATTTGTTTGACTCTTTCAAATTTGGTTAGATCGTGCATGTGCATGCTTTTTCTCTTCAGATCTGAGCTTTTTGTATATGGTTATTCCTAGTGATACTCGACTTTGCAGGCGATTTGGGTATCAGCATTCTCCTATTCCCGAAGTTGATCTTGGCTACAGAGGTGACAAGGTAGTCCTGTATACTACTTGTTCAAGCCAAGGGTCTAGAGAACCAATCTATCGTACTTTTTAAGATGTTTAGACCATTTAAGTTTTGAACTTTTGAGGCCCAACCTTTATACGGGTTGATGGGTCTTGTTGAACTCATTTATGTGTTATGGTCCTTAGTTCAAATCTCAAGTGCATCCGTTCGGCCAAACTTCCTATACGACCTGGAAGAAGGTGTTGTTTTGTGGTCTTGACCTTTTTCTTGTGTTGTATGTTGTAGTTTTGTGTTATGTTGTTGTTGTAACGTTTCGTTTTGTCGTGTGATGTAACATTGTGTTTGTTCTGGTGATAAAGTCTTTTACTTGACAAAAAAAATGTTTATTGACTAAATCAAAAACAAAATGAATTATTATGTTGTATGTTATGGCAAATAACTGGTCAAGAGTTTGAATTGTTTTTCAAATATAAAAAGCATAAACCTTTATTAGCCTACTATTAATTATTAATTATAGAAGCATAAGTCTTTTTTTTTTTGTCATGACTAACAGTTGGAACCGTAACATATATATATAATATAAAAAGATAATAAAATCATAATTATAATATTAGCTGTTGATATAGTCTAAGAAAATAAATCCACTTGATTAAATGAAATTGTGATCTCTCGATTAAGTGTTGGTGGACGGTGCCATTTGGTGTAGACCGGTTGATGCGTGAACTAAGGATACACTAGTTGACGTGTGAACTATGAATAAGCCACCATGTAAACGAAGAAACGCACGGGGCTCTCCTCCTATTGTGCCTCTGACAATTAAGTTAGCTTAAAGATTTGAAGATCATTACGAAGACCAAGTTGAATATATGAAGATGTTCTTCAATATTTAGAGAGAATTCTAATGTGTGTTACCTACTTTGCATGGAATGGAGTTGGGTATTTATAGACAATTGGGCTCAAGCTTCAAAGTCAACCACAAATAGAACATTGACTAAGCTCCATGTATGCGTGACATGGCATATCTAACCATTTAAGGTTTGATGACATGGCTATGTGAGTTGATATGCACAGGGCGGATGAGATGAGCACGGGTCCGCCCCTTCAAAGCTTCCATCAGACCCAAGCCCTTAAGGTGCGTGTCCTTTGAATCTCTAAGCTCTACTCATGCGCTTAGGCTTGTTTCTTTATTTTTTGCATGAATATACGTACAAGTTAGACTCGAAGTAGAAGGGTCTGTTCCCAGCTAGCTTTGATCGAACCCATCGGAGTAGGGTCCGCCCTTTTTCTCATGTGGGCCCTTCATTGCCATGTGTCATGCTCGTATTGGAAGATCATTTATGCCTATATCAACTGTTTTTCAAAAATTTTATTTATTGCCACTGGTTTTATGGCTTAGTGGTGTATCAATTTTCACTCTATATTATATTTAGTTATCAAAGCCTCTCTTAAATTTAAAAGAAAAACAGTATTTATTTTGTAGATCTTTGGTGTTTATCCATTTAAGATTAAGATTCTCTATATCAAATGCTTTATTATAATCACTAACTAGTATATACATACATGAAAATGAGTAATTTTTATATATTTATTTATTATTAATGATCAATTTTTACAATTAATGCAAAAATAAAATATAAATATATTCTGTAAAATATAACTTTTAGCAAATTTTCAACCGTAATCATAATTTTTATATTTTTTGCAAATTAAATAATCTTGGAAAGAAAAATCAAATTCAAGGATATGGAAAAATATGAAACTACATCTATGGAACAAATGAGGAAATTCGTACAAAATGAAAGGGGATGGATGGAATAAAGTTTTTATACAAAAAAGAAAAAGGCATGACATGATGACATGCAATATAAATTAAAAAGACAAAATATTATTTTATAATATATATATATATAGAGAGAGAGAGGGAGAGAGAAAAACATAACTATTTTTATGTATATAACATTGTTTTGACGATTCATAAGATTTAAATTATAAGAAAAAAAGGTGAGTAATGGGAAAATTTTATATTGGGTGAATTGTTCAAGTCCTCCCTCTGGTTTGATAAATATGTATATATATATCATATGGTTACAAAATTAGCTAAATCACCCCTTGTGATTTTAATAAGGGTGTACATAGACCCCTTCCATTAATTTTTCTGTCCAAAATAACGTATTTTGATATGCACGGTGGCTTGTGCAATTTTGCTTTATTTTTTCATAATAAATGCATTAAATAAGCTTTTCTACCCTTCATTTGTTTAAAAAACAAAAAATAGCAATTAAATTAAAAAAAGAAAAAAAAATAGAAAAACATCCACCATCCCCGCCAACCCACCCCCAACCCCATCCCTGTCCCCACCACCTCCCGCGACCCCCACCCGAGTCCCCACCACCCCCCGCTACCCCTACCCCCGTCCCCACCACCCCCGGCCCCACCATACCCAACCACTCCCATCCCCAACCCCACCAACCCTAGCAACCCTTACCCCTGTCCCCGCCACCCAACCCTTCACAGCAGCGCGACCCTCTCCCTCCGCCCCCCCCCCCACGACGCCCCTTAACCTACACAACCCCACTACCACGCAGCAAAACACCCCTTTCCCCGATGGCCCCCCTTAACCCAGCAACCCCTACCACCTAATGGTCCCCCTTAAGCCCCCCACCCCCCGATGGCCCCCTAAACCCCACGCAGCACCCTACCCCCAATGGTCCCCTGGTTTCTGTTTTTTTTTTTTTGCTTATTTTTTTTAATTAGATACAAATAAAATAGACTTTTTACGGGATAAAAAAAGGGTAAAATAGGTATTTTTTTAAAAATCTATCAAAAAATTAATAGTAGTTAGCTTTAAGAGAACGTGTGTACCTTTTCAAAAAACATAAGGGAGCATTCCACTAATTTTTAAATTATAGGGCGTGTTGTGCACATATCGCAAACCACAAAAAAATTTATATAATTGACCCTTTTATATTTAATTTTGAATATGTTTGTTTCTTCCCAATTTCCACTTGCTTTCTCTTTTTTTTTTCTCTTTTTTATTTTTATTTTTTCCTTTCGCTTTGCATAACCAATTCCCTTCCTGCTTAAGATCCAAGCAAAGCCATCAAACCCCCACGCCCCCCCCCCTCCACTACAAGTCATCTAACCATTTGTGCCAGATCCAGCTGACCCCTTTCTCGCGAGAAGGGCAGTTTCGTCACAATAAAATTCCCTCCAATTAATTTGTACTTCGCCGCTTCCCACCACGACCATCCGCCGCTGCCCCCTCCCAACAAAATGACGAAACTACCCTTCCTCCTCTTCCCCCTCCTCCTCCTCCTCCTCCTCCTTCATTCCCTCACCCTCACCTCCGCCGAGGTCAAATCCGTCGAGATCACGTCCGATCCACGCCCCATGATCCTCCTCGAACGCTTCGGCTTCACCCACACCGGCCACGCCTCCATCGCCGTCTCCTCCGTCTCCGTCGACTCCTCCTCCACCTCCTCCACCTCCGCCGCCGCCGCTCCCGAGCCGTCTCGCCTCGGCTTCTTCCTCCTCTCCGAGGAATCCTTCATCCAAGTCCTCATCGAGCTGCAACAAAACCCTTCCTTCTGCGTCCTCGACTCCAAATTCATCCTCTTCCTCTTCACCTTCGAATCCCTTTCCCCTCCCCCCATTTCCTCCTTCAACAAATCCTACTCCATCACATCTCCTAATGAGTACTCTCTCTTCTTCGCCAACTGCGCCCCTGCCTCCAAAGTCTCCATGCACGTCCACACCGAGCTCTTCAACTTAGACACCAATGCCGAGAAGGATTTCCTCTCCGCCGGCCTCACGCAGCTCCCCACGCTTTACTCCCTCTTCTCGGTCTTCTATTTTGCGTTTTTCGCCTCCTGGGTTTACGTTTGTTTGAAGAATAAGCTGTCCGTGCACAGGATTCACTTGTTAATGGGGGTGTTGTTGATAATGAAGGCGTTGAATTTGTTGTTCGCCGCGGAGGATAAGCATTACGTGAAGGTCGCCGGGACTGCCCATGGGTGGGATGTGTTGTTCTACATGTTTCAATTTATTAGGGTTGTGTTGTTGTTTACCGTCATTGTGTTGATAGGGACCGGGTGGTCGTTCCTGAAGCCGTTCTTGCAGGAGAGGGAGAAGAAGGTGTTGATGATTGTGATCCCATTGCAGGTTTTGGCGAATGTGGCGTCTGTTGTGATCGGGGAGACTGGGCCGTTTATTAAGGATTGGGTGACTTGGAATCAGGTGTTTTTGTTGGTGGATATAATCTGTTGTTGCGCGATCATTTTCCCGATTGTCTGGTCCATTAGGTCGTTGAGGGAGACGTCTAAGACAGATGGGAAGGCTGCAAGGAATTTGGCAAAGTTGACTCTGTTTAGGCAGTTCTATATTGTGGTGATTGGGTACTTGTATTTCACGAGGATTGTTGTGTTCGCCTTAAAGACTATCTCAGCTTATAAGTACCAGTGGGTGGCATATGCTGCTGAGGAGATTGCAAGTCTTGCCTTCTATATAATGATGTTTTACATGTTTAGGCCGGTCGAGAAAAATGAGTACTTTGTTATCGATGATGAGGAGGAAGAGGCTGCAGAGATGGCTCTTAAGGATGAAGAGTTCGAGCTCTGAGGTCTCGAGGTCTGGCGGATCCCTTTGTTTTGCAGACTATTCAGTTCTGACTTTTACACACTGTGAGTTGTTTAGTGAAGCTACGGTGTAACTAAGAGTTGCTCTGCATGGTCAATTTTATTTGGCTTTTGGTTATTGATTACTCTTTTTATACGAATTACTTTGGTTCCATGGAATAGTGTACTTCACTATCCCTAATGCAATTGTATGCCATTTTTTCTCCATTCAATTCTTCACGTGAATATGTTTTTAATTATCTGTGAATGTTCTCCATTGTCTTCATCTGCAAGATTACATGATTATTGTATTTGGTTGTCACTCTTGTGTATTCTAAGGATCTTAGATGTAAATTACCTCAAAGTGTTCTTACACCAGCCATCTGTTAGAAAATGATCATGGTTTTACTTGTGCCAAAGGAGGATATTTCCTTTCAGTGGCAGAATTATTGTTGTAAAATATAATAATTATTGTTTGATGTGTTATATACAAACTGACTGATATGCAGTCAAGCGTGTCATATTTGGTTACAAAGCTTAAGTCATTGGTAGGCTCTGGATTATAGCAAAAGGTGATAGAAATACATTCCCAGTTTGTTGCAACCTTAAATTGCGAGTATGTTTATAAACTTGTTGAATTTAGAAGTTGAAATGAAGAATTCTTTGAGCACGAATTAAAATCTATAGTTAAGAGAAAAGGGGAAATTGGGCCATGGTTACAAGATACAGCAGAATAGTTGCAGCTGCCCTTGCCTATATTAGTGGTCAAGAAGGCTAATGAAACCAAGAAATTTAGTTAGTCTCTGTTTGCAGGATCACCGATCACAGTGGAGCAACTATTTATTAGGACAAATATGTTCCTCTTTTATGGAATTTCGTTTTGCCTTTTGAAATTTTTTTTAAAAGTTTATGTAGCTAGGGGGGCTCAGGTCGGAAATTGTCTTCCCTGCATAAGAAATGAAGTTGGAAGAAAGATCATGAAAGTTTTCTCTGTTTCTCTCTTGTGACATTTTCCTTTAGCTGTTAGTTTTACTTCTTGCTTGCTGTTTTTACACGGATTAGACCCTATGGCTAATGTAATCCAGAGTTGGATTTAACAGTCTGAAAATCTTGACCATCCCAGGAGGGTTTTTTTTAGGAATCACAATCAGAGAAAAGAATCCAAGATTCGTAATGTAGTATCACAGAGATTCTAGATTTTGTTCTTTTCCTTTTCTTGAACGGAGAATTTGTAGATAAAATTAGGGAACTCAGTTGTGATGCTGATCTGACTTCTCTCAACTATGCTATTTAGAATAAATTAAGAATACGGTGTTAAAATATGTGCTACAGTGATTGTGAGAGATAATCAGGCAGCTTTGCAGATGGAGTAGTTTTAATAGGAATGTTTATATGCAATACGAATGAATAAACTGGCAGGCCAGGTGTTGATATGGCTATTGTGTTTCATTTTCCTTGAATGCTTTTGGAGATTGTTCTTTCAGCTTTTCTCTCCCTAATGCAAATAGGCTTTAACTTGTATAAGATTTTAACTGAATTATATTCCTTGCTGTATACTTCTGCACTTTTGGATATGTGATGCAGTTGTTAACCCAGAACTATAATTTGTCTGACAGCTAACTAATGCTTGTTTCCTTTTAATCTCAGGTTTTCTTTGAGGAAACTTAAATTAGTGTCCGAATTTGGTCGTACTGTAAGCTAATGATGATATCGAGTTTGTATAATTGTTTTTGATGTGAGTTAAACCCAATTGGCGGAGCCCAACTACTATTAAGTTCTTATGGTTAAACTACATAATATGGTTTTTGTTGTCATTGCTGCATTTTGGCCCTGAGTGACTAGTTGGTTGTGCATGCGTTATGGTGTTTGTTGCCATTGCTGCATTTTGGTCCTGAGCGACTAGGTGGTTGTGCATGCGTTATGGTTTTTGTAGCCATTGCTGCATTTTGGTCCCGAGTGACCAGTTGGTTGTGCATGCGTGTTGATGAATGTCTGGAATTAATCTCTCGAGTCGCAACTGAACTTTCTTCCCTTTAATACTTCTGCTATTTCTCATATGATTTCTCTCATATGTTGCTGTTACAACTTTCTTCCCTTTAATACTTCTGCTATTTCTCATATGATTTCTCTCATATGTTGCTGTTACAAGTCATCACTATACTGTTATCGCTGTTCGTGAGACAGCCATCTGATGTTGTTGTGGGAGATTTGATAATAGTGAATCTCATGTAATGTGTAACCCAAAGACTTGTCTTCGGCGACTTGGATGTTAACATGATCAACCTGCCTTCCTGTTATCAATTTGACAATTCCATATTCCTATTACTTTTGTGTTCTTCTATGACAAGTTGATCAAGGTTTTCTCTTCTTTCTGCTAAGTTGATCGAAGTCTAGTCTACAGGAACTTCGCGTTTAATTAATCACTGTGTATACTGCAAAATTTTCACAGTGAAACATAATTGGAATCTTTAGAGGGTGTTACCCAAAATAAAAGGTACCTCTCACTAACATCTTCTTTTGAGTGCTGTATGGCCAAACTCTCTCATGGTCGGAATAAGGGATAGGTCAAGTGGTTAAAATTAGTTTTACTGAATAATAGTTAAATCTTAGGTTTAAATCTAGTGAAAAACGGGTGGAATTGGAGGTGGAAGATTTGTTAAAAAGAAAGAAAAACCCTGGTGACCTGGCCGCCGCCGGTAATCACGGCGGTGTCTTTGACACTGATTAATTAATTTCATGATAACGATCCACACCACCTCGTCACCTTTTACACTTTCTCGCTTCCCTATAGGTGTCTGATGCCATAAGGACGCAACCCGGACATATAAGAAAAAGTTGAAGACTAATTTGTTGAAAACTTTTGAATGATATCTAATAACTATAATTATATAATTATAATTATTAATATAATTATAATAAAATAATATAAATGCATTATAATTATGAATTTTACTCGTAACAAATTCTCAATCCAAAGAAGCCAACAGAAGCTGTAAATACTATATAGTAAAATAAAATAATCTCGATATATACAAGTGTTATATTATTTACTATCAACCTCACTTAAACTATAAAAAATATGTCACTATAGAAACGCAAAAGAGCCATTTTCTCATTTTTTTTCTACTAACAGCTGACATAAGTTTCATGTAACACGATAATTTAACATTTCTATTTTATTGTAAAATTTTCCAAACTTGACAATTTTGATGAATCTTCCATCAACAGAAGTCATGCATCAGCGATAAAGAAATGGAAAACATGGTGCTAACAAAACCATCCACATATATACATCAAATTCCATTTAATACATGTCACAAATTTCAACTCATTTGAAAAACACAACCTGACAAGCACAAACAACCATCTCCCAAGCCTACCATAACTAACATATTTTTGCTCCAAGCGGAAAAGTGAAAAGCAAAAAAAAATAACAAACAGAATATATATCTGAAAAGGAAAAGCGCCAGTAATAATCAACAGTAATACTTGCCCGTTCTTTTAAAAAAAATAATAATAATAACAACAGTTGCTGTTTTGAAGACGTATTTGTGAATAAATTTTAACGATCCCGGACATCTACAGTAGTGGTGCCGGATAGCAGCTTCTGAAACATGGCACCAAATGCAGAAAACGAAGCCTTCTTCACCCTTCCCACCATGCGCCTTCTCCTCTTAGTCCTACTCACTCTTTTCTTCTTCTTTTTACCATTAATGGACACCCTCTGTTTGAATTTTCCGAAACATTTTTGGGTGCGTTCGGGCACAGACTCTTTCTTAGAGAACGTATAGCTCCTGAGATACATTTGCCTGCATGACACACTACTCTGCACCACCGGCGGCTGCAACGACCTCCCCGATGAAGACGATGAGGATCCTGCCGGCCTGTCGCCGGCAATGCCGACTGTTTTCATAAACTCTGCATCGGATTCAGGCCACTTGTAGAGGTTTTCGTAGGTGGCTCTCATGGGGGCTCTTGCATCATTGATACAGTTTGTTATGCAGACTGTGTTCATTTCTTGGTGTGGTACGTTTGTGTGGTCAGGGGTCAGGGATCTATATAAATGGCCTTTGGCAGTTATGATTTACAGAGAAGAAAGGGGGTTAAGAGTTAATGTTGATGGAGCTAGCCTATAGAGAGAAAAAAAGGAGATTTGGGGTGAATTAAAGAGGTATGGGGTTGTTTTGGAAAGAATAAAAAAAAAAAATGGTCATGGTTTTATGTCTTGTGGGGAATATTTTAGCATCATTAGCCCAAAAGAAACACGCACACCCAAAAAAAAAAAAACCCTTTTTCTTCACTAGTCGTGTTATCAATCATACTCAACACACACAACAATAGGATTAGAGGAGTAGTTCAAGTAATAGATGTTACTTTTTTTTTCTTTAAAGTGATGATTTGACCATGAATTTTATGAGAGGTTGGAGCTGTGTTGGAGATAAAAATTAAAGAAAAAAGACATGTAAACGAACTTAACCTTAGTATAATTATAGAACTTTTTTTCTTTTGTAACCAAGGCTATCTTCTTAGTGGAGTTTACATAATTAAAAAAAAATAGTGCATAATAAATAAATGAAATTAGATAAGTGTTATGAAAATCATTAAAAGAAACAAAGATAGAAAAAAGTAAATACAAAAAATATAAAAAGAACGAAAGGAAATATTTTACTGATTTTTTTTTTTAATGTGTGTTACAACGTAAAAGCTCTTACTTATAAAAATTTGTTATCCTTCTTCTTTTCCTTGTACAAAACTATAGTGCTTTAATTCTAGGCTAGGTTTTGAGCTACAATCAATGCAATTAATTAATTTATGGATCATGTAGTGATGGTTTTAAAGGAGTTAACATGTACGTAGTGCACACAGAAATGTCATATTTTGAGTGTTGAAAGGTGTTATTAATTGGTGGTTGGGCTTTATTGGATGTCTATGCTCAAATTTTATTAATAAGATTTTTCTTGTATTAAAAAAAAAAAAAGGTGTTACATTCCAATTTTTGCACACTTAACATTAAGTTTTACTTTGACGGTATATGCCGTTAAAATTGTATATTAAATTTTTTAACATTTATCACATAACATAATCAACAAGTGTCTTAACATAGGGTACAATAAGGTAAAATGTACGTTATTTTCAATATTTATTTAATTTATTAATTATTTTTTCGTGTTTTACAACTTACCACATCTATCATTTATGTTTTTCAAAAGGTGGTACATAATCCCATGCCTTAATGTTTTCTCATCCAGATTTGCTTATTGTGCATTGCACGAAATTCATAATGTGTTATATGTTTTTGCAAAAGTAATTTATTTTTAGCTAACAGTTAAAATTATAACAAAAAGAAAAAAACTATCGTGCCACTTTTTGAAAAGTTGAGAAGTCAAGTGAGGGTAATGGTAGGTTTTATACATACATGAAATAATTAACTAACTAACCAAATTATAAAAGGTTTAACTAACTAAACAAACTACAGGCAGTGATATATCACTTTTTGAAAAGTACAAAAAGATATCAATCAATTAGATAAATTATTGAAAATAACATGCATTTTACCCGATGCAATACGTGTAGCATCCTCTCTTCTCCTCCTAATTTTTCCATGCTGGTTATGTCACTCTGTTGACATATTGCACTTCTCTTGTAATTAATAAACACAGTGGTCTTCTTCCTCCTTTAACATTGTTATTCACAGTCAAAACAACTGGCCTTCAAACACCAAGATGATGCTCTTATGGAAAATGATGGTTTTGTCATTTCCACGATAATAAAAGTAGAAACCAATTACTTGTACACAAATAATAATGGCACATGGAAAAAGACAAATGACCAACTGCTTTTAATTAAAAAAATTTATACTTCTTCACAAAAGTAAGTAAGTTTTCGTCAAAATTTTTTTTTCTATTCTTGCTGATATTGTTCAACTCAACTTACGACTAGATACGTGAAATATGTACAGTGATTGTTCAACAATTGAAAACACTTTTCTTGTAAAGAAAATGAAATCTTATCCGTTAGGGATCTATATATGAATCATCTATTAATGTCTGAATTTGTTTCTAGATTCTTTGATTTATTTATTTTTAGAATGAAACTAAATATTTATGCAATGTCACATCGATTTTGCTCAAAATTACGATTTACAAATTTCTAGATGTAGTTCTACGCTCGATCAATGGATTTTTGAAGTCGATAGAGGGTTGATAAATTTGGATTAAGATCCATTTTTAAACCAATAATATCGCATTTGCTTTACCTTAATACTACAACTTTCTTGGAAAAGCGATGAACTAACATACGTTCAAAATCAATTGAAGGATAATGAGTTCATAAAATTCTTGACTAGGTTTCGAGCATTTGCAATGTTTTTTAAACTATATCTTTCAAGAAGTTGAATGAATAGAAAATCACTACTTGGCAGGAAAAAGAAAATGATGGTAGAGCACTACTAGAAAATTAGCTTTAACGACCATCGAAATCAGTCGCTAAATCACGAAATTGATCGCTAAATCCAATTAGCGACCGACAAAAGTGGTCGCTAAACCCTTGGTCGCTAAATTAAAACTAATGACCGAATATAGATCGGTCGCTACTTATCAACCCATAAATTGGTCGGTAAAAATTTATTTTTGGTCGCTAAATATCTTGTCCTAGCAAAGTTAAAATCAGTCGCTAATTTAAATTAGTGACCGCTACTTAACGACCGAAATATCGGTCGACAAACTTTAACAACTGAACCAAAAACCAATAGGTAAATTTAGCGATCGACTAGTTCGGTCTGTAAATTTAGCTACTGACCAGCTCAATCGATAAATTTAGCGACCGACAATATCAGTAGTAAATTTAGTGACCAACCAGATCGGTCGCTAAATTTATTGTTCGTAATTTTAGCGACTGATACCAAATCAGTCGCTAATTTTATTGTTTGAAATTTTTTAAACAACTGATATACCTCCTCTAGTTTTAGCTTACAAGCAAGTCTGCTAATATTTTATATATATGTTAGTGACCTATATATATCATCACAAATTTGTAACATAATAAACCAAATGCATTTAAACACATCTTGCAATCCAAATTTTCCCACATAAACCATACAATAATGTGCCACAAAAGCTTAAAACATACATGAAATAGTGCACCAAACTACATACTATTTTTATCCAAACATAACAAAGTATTCTGTTCACTAACATAACAAAGTATTTTTTTCACCAACATAGCACAATCACATATTAGGAGGGGGTAGATCCAAAGACGGCTACTGAGTAGTCAATCCTACTGACTGCAACATCAATCTCATTTGTTCCATCATGGTAGCCTGTTGACGTTGGAATTTTTGCTCCAACTCAATTTCTTCGCACTGTAATTGTTATTCAATTTTTCTTGCATTTGTCCCTCCATATCTTCTCGCGTTTGTCACTCCATATCATCTCGGATTTGTTGCTGGGAGGACATCAATTCAGAGATCTTAGCTTTATTCTTCTCTTGTTATTCAGAAAGGCAAGCATCCAATTGTGCTTGGGAGAGCAAAGGAGTGCAACCTACGGAAGAAGATGTTGAACCACATCATTTGGGAGGAATAATCCCTTGGGCAAGCCAAATGTAGTACCCTTCTTCACACCCCCAATTGCATCATAAAAAAGTTCAGGATCAAAATACTTATCTGATTGGTTGATACTATTTTTTTCGCTCTCATCACATTCTTATCTCTTTTGTGCATGAAGCTCATTATAACGTTTCTACATATAATGAGTCCAAAAACATAGTTTAATTATAAGCAATTAATCGAAATCATAAAAATAAAATGTCAACTTAATGTAGTAAAAAGCCAGATATATTATCGAGACTTCTTTTGCTTTAGGATTAACCCAGTCACCATCAAATTTATTTCTCTTATTTGTTTGCTCAAACACTTTTATCAGTGTAGCATTTGGATTCTTTATTTCTCTTATGTGTTCGTCTTTAAGGTTGAATTCTATAATAAATATAAATTATAACATGGTACAAGTAATAACTTTATTAACTTGTAACAAAAATCAACTAATGTTTTACGACACATACATTCCATTTCTGATATATAATTCTTGTCGACTCTCAGGGTTCAGAGGAAGAGGCAAAGCAACACCTCAGCCTTCCTCATTGTCACCTCTCTTGATATATCATCATTGTCATAAGAGCCACTGTCATGCTCTGATTAAAAAAACAAAAACACATGCACATGTTACCAAAATATACACAACTTTAACATTTATCTTATACAAAAGATACACACATATAAAAATATACGTGATTACAACATTTACCTTATAAAGCTACAGAAGATATAGAAATATGTAGTGGAGTACTGTCTACATGAGCTGATAAAAATGATTCTCATGTCTAAGGAACAAATGATCTACCCCTTCCAGTAGACAAAGATGTAGGTGTCTGCTCTCTAAGATCATGTGACATGTTTGAACTAGTTGCACCATGTGAACCCAGCTTCGATGTCAAAGATTTTGACCTGCTCTTTTCCCTTTACCCCCTAGCATCTAGATATTATTAAACAAGTACATGCAATGCATGTAATATAAATGATAAGATTTTAACATAATATTTGGATACAAGTAAAAAGATTATAATATAACATGAAAAGGATAATTTGATGCGAAAGGAAAAGTGTATATGGTTAGGAAAATCAAGAAATCCCTTCTGAACTTAGCTAATCTTAGAGTTTGGAGTCTAAATGAAACTGTTCTCTATTGAAAGTTGAAATATTTTATAATTTTTTGTTGATATGAGATCCTTACTTAAAAAAAGTAAAAATATTATAAGATAACGTGAAAATGATGAAATTAAACATAACAAAAAGTTCGTTGTTAGTAATTACATATTACCAATGGTATCAAACTTAGTTGAAGTCACAACAAACATCCAGTACGTATTGCCGCTCTTTTGCTTTGTTCTCAAACACAAACATTGATACTTTCATGTCAAGAAGATTGATACTTTCATCTCAGGAATATTTGAGGATCACTCATAATTTTTGAACTAAACAAACATAAAACCAAAACAACTAGCAAACAGTGAGATACCTCAAGATCTTTCTAGTTCACATCTAATAAATTTCTTCGTGCTAGGGTTTCACACAATAGAGTTTCACACAAAGCTACAATTTCACTCCATTAAAGAACAAAAACAAATAATTTTCATTGTGGATAATACCTGAAAAATAAGTCAATCCTTTAACCTAGGGTTTCAGGCGATAGGGTTTCAGGCGTAGCTCGTTTCAATAATCTTTACCGGTCAGCGAAGAGCTCGCCGATGAACGTCGAGTTGTGTTGGTGGATAGCCGAGAGGGTGATGAACGTTGGGTAGTGGTGGTGGGCGGTTGAGAGAGAAAGGGTTACATACGTTGGGGTTTTTTCGGGGGGAGGGGAGGGAATGTTTTAGGGGGAGGGCCTAAAAGAAACTTAAAATTTTTATTTTTTAATTTTAAAACTTTAAAATTTTTTATTTTAAATTTAAAAGGTAAGACTCCAAAATTTTTTAATATTTAAAAATTTTAACTTTTAATTTTAATTTTGGAACTCTTAAATTTGTATTTTTATTTTCTATTTTTTAAAATTTTCTAATTTTTAATTTTAAACTTTAACTTTTAAGTTAACACATATATAGAACCCAATTTTTTTTTTTTTTAAATAGGGTTTAATCATTTTTTGGTCCTTGCCCAGGAGACACTTTAGCCTTTTTCATAAAATTTATTTTAATTTTTGTTTAAATTCGTTTTAGCTAATCCTTATTCTGTAAGTGCAAGACAATCTACCAGTACTTGATTATGTTATTTCTAACATAATGATACGGAGATATTATACTAATGCTATTGTATTAAAATAACAATAACAATATATTATAAGATTAAGGTGATAATTAGATTTCATAATTAAAACTAATTAAACCAATCATGGTTAAGTTACATGTCAAAAAGTTAATTTACTTAATAACAATATTAATATAATTAAAAAATAAAAAATTATAATATACATATAACTCATGACTAAAGTTAGCAATATAATTAAGTTCAATTAAGTTAAATATGATTTAGCTATACATTAAACTAGTAGTTAGCTAGTAAGTAGATGCTATGATTAAAATAAGTTAGCGATATAATTAAAATCAATTTAGTTAAGTGTGATTTAGTTATACACTAAACCATTATTTATCTAGTAAGTAAACGTTATGATCAAACTTATTTATTACATAAGAAAAATTGGTTTAAAAGAAAACTGTGAAAATTGAATGTTAATAGACATATTGATTGATTCATATAATATAGTTAATTTGTAGTATTTACCATGTGTAATACATAAATTTGTAAACATAAATATGAATTTATGTAAATATGTATAGTAAATATGCATTATATATAGGCCAAATAAGAATAGGATCTAAAATACTTGCATTTTATTAAACTAGATTATCTTCAACTATTTCTTTAATTTCTCTTAAAATTTCAAATTATCAGTTGCTAAATTTAGCGACCGATTAATGTTTAGTCACTAAATTTAGCGACTGATTTTGGATTCGATTGCTAAATTTAGCGACTGAATTCAATCGGTGGCTAAAGCTTAGTGACAACTACAAAGCGATCTCAAAATTAGCGATTGAACACGAGTTGGTAACTAAACTCAGCAACCGAAACCTAGTCAGTCGTTAATTCAGCAACCGAACTACAATTGATTGCTAAATTTATGAACCGACTAAATAATTTAGCGACCTAATGAGCTTCAGTGCTAAAGACGATTAGAAATTCTATTTAGCGGCCAATCATAAATTGGTCGTTAAATTCTCAACTTAATTATTTTCTATTTTAAATTTACAGACTGCATTGTTATAAATTAGCAACCAATGTCACGGTCACTAATCAGTTTGGCAACCAATTTAGTTTCAGTTGCTAAATCAGTAGTTAAATTTAAGATTCAGCAACTGATATATGGCGGTCGCTAATTTTCAATTGGTAAAACCTAGTTTTCTAGTAGTGAGAATAGAACATTTACACAATTTTAAGTTAATGCCCAAGAACCATTACTGTTAGAAATATTTCTTTTCTTAGCCTTTCATGACTTTCATCTATGCGTAAGGGGAGACATTGTGCGAGTGTTAATTATGGGGCGAGAAACTATATGTTAAGGGATAAAAAACAAATCAGATGCTACTTGACATGAACTCATCTTTGGAGCGCCCGATAATTTTGTGGGAAAAAAAAATACAACTTTTTACGTTTAAGAATTAAATAGAGTGATAAGGTAACAATTTGTTATAATAAAAAATTATTGATTTTAAATATTTTAAGCACCACTGGTTCCACATTAACCCCAAAGAATTTGTGCCCATGAAGTGGATCAGATAACATTTTGCTGAGAGTAAGTCTTTTGTTATATAAATAAAAGTTAATTTTTTGAAGAACTTGTCTTTGTGAAAAAAAAAAAAACAAAGAAAAACACAAGATTAAAAAGGGGAAAAAGAAAACTCATGGTCAAATGTTTGAGATGATACGCGGGCTGGAACAGGGATTCTTAAATTTTAGGCCCACCCGTCACAGCCTATATGGCCCAAGCATCAGTTTTTCAGATTATAGAAGTTTAACAACATTTTTATATTTCATGTTTTTATCTTACTAAGCACAAGTGATTTCAGGAAATATCTCTTAAACAAAACAAAATAGTCAAAAATGTACTTTTCTAAAATGTTATATTAAAAATATATTTTAAAAAAAATTTATAAGAAAATACTCTTTAAGAAATCAATCCAAACTATACTAAATATATTGGGACTTATGCATGATTCACATATTCATGCGTGTGGGTCAACCTTAGGAATTATCTTCAGTAGGATAGCAAAATCATTAAGTCAAATTAATTTTTTCTCTTTAAGAATATTACATCAACTAGTCAAAAACTTTAAATGAACATCTAATAATCTTATGGAGGCAAAAGCCATTGATTTATTATCTACTACATAATACTATTTATGCTGCCATAATGCAAGCATTTTTCCCATATTTCCTCCCCCATAATGCAAACACGTTTTACACTATCTAGCTGTCCCTTCTTATCATAATCAACGGCCAAGGATTTTTGTCATCTGCTCCTTTGGTTTTTTTTTTTTTGGGGGGGGGGGGGTTTGAAGTTGCCTGCTTCTGAATGACGATTGGCCCACATTTTTTTGTTTATTGCTTTAGGGCTCGTGCCTTTTGTTGCAGATGTTATGTGCATAGTTTTGTTTGTTTGTTTGTTTTTTTTATTTAAAATTAATGCTCTTCTTTTCACATCAATCTGTTATTTATTTCAAGATATTGTTTCTCATTTATTATTATTATTATTATTTTCAGTGTTGACTATTTATTTTCTATTTTGAATTGTGTATCTCATGCAATATTTTGGGTTTTTATATAATTTACACATATTTTATGGTACTTTCCAAATGTCCTTTTTCTTTAATAATATCCACATTTCCTATGAAACCTTTTATATTTCACGTAAAGTATTCATATTTATCTATTATATTGGTACATTATGATTAATAAGATATACTATAACAGTATCTCTCTCTCTCTCTCTCTCTCTCTCTCTCTCACACACACACACACACATATATATATATATATATATAATGAAATTTGATATTACATGTATTTGTATTATATGTGAGTAAAGAAAGTTCGTTCATGTTACAAGCACGAAAATTGTACATTTTCCGTGCTCATATACTTAAAATGCAGCTGTGACAATTCATACATTTATCAATGTATTATAACATATTATATTTGATATACCATTTTAATATAACTGAAGGTATAATCTTATTTATTTTTGCCACATTGAATAATAATAGTTATGTTGTTGATTCTACGAAAATCAAATGAATTTGGCCTTTATTACATTCATATCTATATTATATGCCAATTCTTTTTCATTTAGTTAGTATCATCAATGTTTTAATATACTTTCGTAATGATAAAGTTATATATAAGTACACTTATAATTCTATGAATTCACATAGTTTCAAATTCACATCCCGTACAACACATGGATTTTACAACTAGTATCACATAATTTCAAATTCACACCCCGTGCAACACATGGATTTTACAACTAGTATACAATTAGATACATTGGCAAAACTTCCCTCTTTTTATTTCTCAATAAAGAGGAGGAGGTGCATTATGCAATAATAGAATTGGAATTTCCTTTAGAGCAATCATTACAACTATTGGAGTCATGAATACGTCAAGTGTGTAAACTTGCTCATTTAGTAAGAATGACAAAGGCCCAAATTCCAATTGGAATTGGGTTCAAAGTCGAGATTAAAAAGAAGCGAGGAGGGAGCGGAGGAAGTCCACTTCCGTCTAAGAGGCTGTTTGGCGCTGCTTATTTGGGTTTGGGTGCGCATAAGCATTTGAAATAAAAAGTTAGTGAGATGAAGTTTTTATTTTAAGTGCTTATAAGCATTCAAATAAAAATAAGAGGGTGTTTGGTTTGGCTTTTTTTTTTTTAGCTAAACCTACTTAAAACTTAATTTAAGTTAATAGAAGCATTTGTTTTAATTAAAAAAGTATTTTTTTAAATAGTTTTACGTAGAAAATAAAAAGCTCCCCACTTTCAACTTTTACTTTTTATTGCTTTAAGCACTTTGAAAAAAAAAAAATTTGACCAAATCATTTACTATTTTATCCTTACTTTTTTATTTTTATTATTAAAATATCTTTACTTTTGTTTATCTTATACTTACATTTTAAATTATATTTTAATGTCCTTAATAGTTATTTTAACCATATAAGATACATTTCAACCTACTTTAATCAAACACGTAAATATTTTTTTTACAACTACAACTTTTATTCAAACACGTAACTATTTAAAATTGACAATAAAAAAAACCACTTAAAACTCAAAGTATTTTAAGTAACTTTTTAATAAGACAATCCAAACACCTAAGCTCTGCGTAACACCATCTAAATAATTTTACAACTTATACTTCCCCTGTCTAATTTAATAATTTTTAACATATCTTTCTCCAAAAAATAAATTTGATACGTGGACTTATAGCCCAGTCAAGCCTGGGATATCAATTGGCCTGTTCCTTACTACTTTGGGCTACGTACCCCCATGAGAAGGGGCCCAGTCTAACCGTTCACAGATTCCTGACCGTTGGATAGCGCAGAAAGCATCAAATCTAAGGCATAAAAGATTCTGACAGTTTCATACTATAAAAGGCCTAGAAAACAGAAACTTACGACACAAAAACGATCGCTTACGTTCTCTCTCCTAGGGGTACAACACAAAATCACGATTTGGGGAATTTTTGGTGTTGAGGTAATACATCCATCTAGACATATGCACTTTCTTCCCATTTATGTTAACTTTGTTGGAGTTATTTTCTGGTTTGAATTTTGATTTTCGGTTAAATATTAATCTTGATTTGGTTTTGGTATCAAAAGATCGATAAAGTTGGGGTTTTTTTGACTTTCTTTTAGTATTGAGTTAGTGTAATTTGTTGTCTCTAAATATTGTTTGCTTGTTTCTAATTATATTTAGCATGTGTTAATTGAATATGTCTAATTTTCTATATGTGTAATGTGTGTGTGTGTGTGTGTGTGAGAAAGGAAGCCCTTTGTAAAGTCGCCTCCAGATGATCTGGAGGTCACGGGTTCACTGTGGAATGTGGAGGTCGTGGAGATCATCGGTTGGGTTTCTAATAACATCATTTTGAAAAAAATGTAAGATAAGCATAGTGGGGGTTTCTTGCAATGGTCTGCCCTTTATGTATGTGTGTGTGTGTGTGTGTGTGAATTGGGAACTTTCTGTGGATCTCTTGATTTTGCTGTCATTACAAATGACAAGAACTTGTTTTCTTCTTTAGTTTTGTTTGATTTGGTTTTCTTGGTGGAACTTTGGGTAGAATTATTGGTGTTGAACAAAGGAGAAGACTGTCAAGATTAAGGAAGGAGATAGATGAAAGCTTGAGTAATCTGAATATTTTGATGTTTTTGGGTTAAATTTAATGCGTTTCTCTCCGTCAACTTTTGGCTTTACTGAGGAGAAGACTGAAGAGTTCCTAGATGCTGTAAATCTTGCCGCCTGTTTTGTCTGAAAGTATTTTAGAGACCTTGTAATCCTCGGTCAATAGTTGCTAAATGTGTGCGCTTCCCTTTTAGGGCTCGTTTGGATTGGCTTTTTTCAAAAGCGCTTTTTTTAACAACTTTTGAAAAACAGCTTTTGAAAAACAGTTTTTTTTTAGAAGCTGAAAATTCTGTGTTCTAAAAAAAGCTGTATTTGAGCTTTTCTCAGAATTTCGATTTTTTCGGAAGCCAAATCAAATAGTTATTGCAAATTTAATGTGACTTTTTCAGGAAAAAAAAGTGCTTTTTCCTGAAAAAAAGCCAATCCAAACAGGCCCTTAACCAACTTGATGTTTCAAATGTCTTAATTTTGATGTTTGTCTACTGTAATTTAAGAAATTCGGTTTGAAAAGCTTTTGCTTGTCATGTAGAATAAGAACTGATAAATTGTACACCTTTTGTCCTTTAAATTGCAGAAAAATCTCTATAGCGGTCCTATTGTATCTTATAATAAAAGAGATAAAGTCAGCATGGAAGTTGCTTCTCCCCCTGAAAGGAAACTTGAAATGAGGAATAACAAAGAATAATGGTGATGGCACCGTTTTGAAGGCTTCTGTCATGAAGGGAGAGTTTGATCAACAATTCATTGCTATTCTCATTAGTTAACTTGATCTGGAACTGATAATTCAATCAGAGTGGGTCATGATTGTTATGATGTATTTAAATATAAGAAAGCCAGTTCTGTTACCTGGGTTATAGTTAACTTATATTGAAGAGGATTGTCTACCTTTCCTTATCTGAAAATTGAATAAATTGTATATCACAAAATGTGTGTTTGATTTGCTGATTTTGCTCAAGAGACAGTGATATATGCATCGTTGTTTATGTTAGATTCATGCTAAAAATGAATTCTTTACCCTTACCCCCTTTTGCTTTCCTGCAGGTCCATAATGCCTCGCTATGATGATCGATATGGTAATAATACTCGCCTCTATGTAGGCCACCTGTCTTCCCGGACTCGTTCACGTGACTTGGAACACATCTTCAGTAGATATGGGAGGTAAATAAATGCCCACCTCTCTGGCATTGTAACATTGTTGTCTGAAAATAGTCCTTTTTCTATATGGCTGGCTGATAACTGAACCTATCAGCAAATGGAACTTCCTAAAATAAGCTCTGTTTTATCAACTATGACTGTTAGTCTATGCAGTTAAGTATTAACTGTTCATAATGGAAGAGTTTCTGGTTGTACTTATTGTTTCGACCATCGCTTTTTGGCAGTGTGCCTTTACTTTGGCCGGATGAGTTTGTACTGCTGATTAGCATTCTCTTCTTTCCAGAGACTTCTACAGCACAGGCTAATCCTTGTATAGTTTAAGTGCTTAGGCTTATCCTATCTCTTGTCTCCATTTGCTTCCATAAGTGGTCAAATCTAAAACGAAAGGTTTCTCTGTAGAAATAGATGTGGACCAGTTATGTAGTCCAAAAAGAAGAAAGAAAAAATTAGTTGTGAAGTGGTCCTTTTAGCTAAATGTCTGAAGGAGTAAAAAATAGATCTTCATTGAGATCTATTGTTGTGTCTCCTAGGGCAATTGTGAGGCTGACATGATTGTAACAAGTTCATGAAACTTTTAGTCACATCTGGGTCTCCTTTTATTTTAAATCTAGACGAAGGACAGTTGCTCTCCAAGCATGTTTCTTGCTTGGATATATTATTCCTCGTGTTATCTGTGAAGGACCAATCCTTAGATGTCAGCGAGTTTAACTTAAATGATCTTGTTGAAGGTTTCTAGGCTGTTGCCTGGCCTGGAGGTCAATGTTGAGAGGGTAGCCTTGGTGGAATTGATGGAATTTCTTCCCGAGTGTTAGGAGACTTTGGCGATTCTTTCTATAATGTCTTGCGTGTTTTATTGGAATTGGCAACAATCTCAATCTGGTGTTAGTTCGTCTTGGGGAGCAAGTTTCTTACACTTCCAGTGCTTAAGTAAGTAATGATGGCCTTACTGTTTCTGGCAACCGTTTCCGCAGAGTACGGGATGTGGATATGAAGCATGATTATGCCTTTGTTGTAAGTATCTCTCTCCTTTTCTGTTTCAACTGCTAGCTGAATACTTTCTGATATTGTCTCTGGAAATCACCTAATTACTTAATTAGGGGTTTTACATTGTTGGTTTTCGTGTATCATTTTTTCTTGCAGGAATTTAGTGATCCCCGGGATGCTGATGATGCAAGATATAGCCTGGATGGTCGAGAAGTCGATGGTCGAAGAATTATTGTGGAGTTTGCTAAAGGAGTGAGTGAGTTTTACTTTATGATTTAGCTATCTCACTATATGGTGAACTTGTTGTAGCTTTTCTTCTTTAAGAATTTCAAAATGATCCTTCTGGACCTGCTTATTTAAAGTTTATATAAGCGGATATATTATGATTCAGGTAATTTATATCTGGTGTTTAGGTGGAGAAACACCTAATTCTGTGACATAAAGCTAGTTATTGCTTTATAAAATTGAAGAACTGTCACATTTAGGTTGTTTGTAATTCTGTTTTGATTTTTCTTGGTTATTCTGTCCCCTTTGCATGTCTTCTGAGGAGAACATATCTGGTTATTATTTTCCCATGTCCGAATTGCACCATAAAAGTATACATGATTTTATGTTGCTCTTGATCTAGATCATGTTAGATACCTGTAGTGGTATTGATATCGTCTTTTAAGTAATTCACCTGTACTTCCAACAGACCTACTTTACAGTATCGTCTTTGCCCACCGCTCTTACCTACTTGCGGGGCCAACAGCCCCTTGTAAGAATGATAAAGGGAAGGAGGGAAAATGAAATGAATTAGAGCAGAAGTTCAGAATAAAGAAAAAGGGCTTATGTTTTATTGTTTCGAGGTGGGATGTTCCACTGTCACCTTTGATGCCAGGGTTTGGGAGGGGTTGTGTGGTAGTGGCATGTTACATGTACAATTACCCTTGAACTTTATTTCCTAATAATGCTCAGCTTTGGTCTAGGTACCTCGTGGACCAGGTGGCATGCGACAACATGCTGGGAGAGGGCCCCCTCCTGGGTCTGGGCGTTGCTTCAATTGTGGCCTTGATGGTCACTGGGCTCGAGATTGCAAAGCTGGGGATTGGAAGAATAAATGTTATCGCTGTGGCGAGAGAGGTCACATAGAAAGGAACTGCCAGAATAGTCCTAAGAAGGTCAGGTAATTATCCAGGAACTGCCAGAATAGTTGTTTTCTTTTGCCTGTTCTTTCTCTTTCTACTTCAATTCAGCACTTGTTTTAACATTGTCTTAACTTTCCAATTTGTTGAACCCAGACCCGTTCGGAGTTACTCCCGCTCACCAGTGAGATCACGTTCTCCTCACCGTGGCAGAAGTGTGAGTCGTAGTTACAGCCGAAGCCGTAGCTATAGGTTAGTTACTCCCTCTATTGGTCTTGTTTCTATATGTTAGTTGCTACTTTAATTGGTCTTGTTGACTGATAATTGGCTGTCAATTGCTCCCCGTTGGTGGATTTGGTTTTTGGTGAACATACCAAGTCACTAACATTTTGGTACTAAGATGGACGCATTTAGAATGTCATAGCAATGGACGACTGTGGTGTCAATCTAGCAAAGTTTTGTGCTCTTGTTTAAGTTGTAATTGCTCATGATTCAATCCACACAATCCAATCTATTTTGCTTCTTTTCACTTTTGTACATGCTTTGTGATAAGCATCTCATCATATCATTTCTGTGAATCTCATCGTATTTGTTTATGAAGTAACTTATAATGGTTAAGCTAGTTAATTTCTTCTCTTGCCAGCCGTTCAAGATCTCCTCCACGGAGGGAAAGAGTTGTTGAGCAGGAGATAAGATCAAGGAGCCCTCGCCAGAGTGTTAGTCCTGAGCCAAAGAAGGGTACTCCTACGTCTAGATCAAGGAAGCGCAGTCTTACCCCTGATGTGGCTAACCCAAGAGAGAGTCCTTCGTCTGAGAGACTCGAGGTGAAAGATGATGGGTACAGTCCAAGCCCTCGGGAGAGGAGCAGAAGTCCTCTGAGCCCTGAGAGAGACGTGGGTAGTCCTGCTCCAAGGAAGTACGAGGAGAGCCCGGACGAGACTAATGGCCGTAGCCGTACCCACAGCCGTAGCCCAAGCGCTGACAGGAGCCCTGTTGATTATGGTGACAATGAAGTATGATGAGAGCCCCAACGAGACTAATGGCTGTAGCCAAACCCACAGCTGTAGCCCAAGCGCTGACAGGAGCCCTGTTGATTGTGGTGACAATTGAGATTTCTTACCTAGCAGTGTATCAAGGAATGCCTTCACATCATGTTGTGTTAATTTTATCTGCAAACTTAGTTGAACCTTTGGATGATACGACATTTTATTAAAATTATAAAATAATAGGTGATTTTCAATTCAGATATTGCCTGACATGTTTTATATGTTTTGTGCTAAAACATTTGAAGGCTGGGTTTGAATATATTTGTCTCAGCGTACAAAAAGTGCTTATAATCACTGTTTGGCTTAGCTTAAAACAGTAGCCATAACTTCAGGCCTTTTTAGCTATGCGCAGAAAACACTTGTGTAATAGTGACAGTATTGCGGAAATTTTTCTGCGAGGGGTCGCTTATACGACATCTTAAAATAAGGTGGGGGGGGAGGTGTTGCCAAGAAAAGCTTAAAAGGTGCTTATAAGCACTCAAATCTGAAGGTTGATTGCATCACACCAGGCGAGCCTAGCGGAACAAGCTTAGAGCTTGTTGGCCTGAGCGTGGGAAGGATTCTCCATAATCTCTTATCAGTGCAAAAATTAAATTAAAGATTGTAACTTATGCAAGAAAGGTTTAAGCTTCTGCGAGCATAAAGCCCGTTGTAGAAAGGTTAAAACTTTTTTGTTTCCCCTTTCAATGCATGTCGCCATCGAGCGTTGTAATAATTATTCTGAATTTTGGTTATTATCCTGTATTAGTTTATATCAAGTCCGTGTAAGCCAATCCACAAAGTTATTAATCCTCCTTGAACTGTTCCTTCTCTTGTCTTCACAACCACCAAAACGATAGTGTGTGTTAAATGGTCGCTTTTTTCTGGTACGCTGTTTAATCATCAGGCTAATGGAAGAGTTTTACAAGATTCATATGAGAAATTTGTTGTGCATTTCACGTGTATTAGAACACTGTATGATCCCTTCTGTTATTCATTGTACAAGTAAGAATTACATCGTTCGATTTCACTATACAATCTCAAGATACTAGTTCATTTTTCTTCTTTTTTCTTACTTTCTTTTGGGTAAAAGATACTTGTCCATGATAACAACAGAAAGGACTCGAAACCTTCTTTAGCTGTACAAAGAAATGTGGTAATTCCCCAAAGGAAAAAGAGATATACAAAATCCTTTTTTTCTGTATCCCGTGATCATGCCGAAGAGAGAGAGAAGAAAATTTTTAGCTCAAATCTCATTGCTGAGAGGACCAATATCTAATTCGTCCTCAATATCATCACCATCCTCGAATAATTTCAAGAAACGAGCCTGCTCTTGCTCTCTCTTTCTTTTCTTCCAATACTTGTAAACAACCACCAGTCCAAGAATGAAGACAGTTGAAACCGAAGCACTTATGGCTACAACTAGAGCCCAAGGCATCCCCTTTTCCTCACTCTGAGAACTCGAGGAATGAACTGAATCTGGAACAACACACGTATCCACAGTTATTGAGAAGAGACATGAAATACATCCAGTTTTTTACATGCCTATCTATAAAATATGTGTACACAAGAAGTTCAAGTTTGTTAAAAAGGTATGTGATAGCATGTATATTCAACTGAAACTAAAAACTATAGCAATTGGGGTTAGAAGGTCTAAAGCACTGATAGTTTAACCACATACCATCCAGACATTCCAAAAATAGAAAAATTTCCCTATCTAAGAAAACATAATAATTCTTCCTATTAAAGAAAACATAGTCATGACTAAAACCCACCATGTAGGGAGAACCCCTCGTACTTCAAAGTGATGCAAATGCGGGGAATGTTATTGTGATAAATGCTACAAAAGCTAGTAAAAATGAGAAATTGATTATCATATTACCAAAAATACAGTTAATAGTACTCTAACTTGAAGAATAGTTGAGAATACCAAATATAAATACTCCAGAAAGGCCTATTCAAAAGACAAATATGCAGATGTATTCCCAGAGAGGAATAAAGAATATGTTTGGTTAGAGGTGGATACATAATCATTACTGCTCGACAAAACACAAATTTCAGCCAATAGTCCTTCTGTTGTCCCTCCCAAATGACTGCAAATAATGCTTGTTTGCAATCCCAAATATATATGCAGAATAGCTGTTTCATTTCAGCAAACTAGTGATTGAAATGCATCATCCGTAACATGACAACAGATACCGATTCAGAACACATGGCAGGGGCAGCAAAAGGATAAGGATTAGAATACTCACCACCTCCAAGGGGCACACACTCCAGACATGAAAATGTAGCATTGAATTCCTTGTCTTTGAAGTGAATATATTTCCCATCAGATCTTGTAAAATCAGAAGCACAAAACTCCCACTCATCAAATACATCATCTGATATCAAGGTGTGCTCCACATAGAACCCGCACCGTTTGCATTTTTTGTCTTGAAGTTCTGTCAGAGGCTGAAAAACATCAAAAAACAAGTTAATATACAACACTATAAAGTAGTTGTTAAGACAGCAACTTGATATCCATAAATGAAATAGCTGTCAAAACTCTAACACCAACAAGCTGCTACCATGAACAAGTCAAGTCTAAGAACGTTAAGATTTAACATACTACAGGAGTTGTTCTGCAAAAGAAACAAATACTTATCATTAGAAGGCGAAACAAGCAATTATTTTCTACAGAGCAAAGTGGTGTGAGGTGAACTGCAAGTTGGTAAAAGGCCAGATATCGGACATTAATCATTAATGGTGCTACCATTGCCATAGTCACTTCTTGTTTCTTAACTAAAAGATACACAAAAGAGTAACATGAATCAGGATATTTTCCTCACATCATATACTAAAGGCTTGCTATAATTTGGGGAATTTATTCAGTAACTTAAATCCATTCACAATGATACTAGCTGAATGCATAATCAACAAAAAGCATCTCAAGTAAGTGAAGCATCTCAAACATTTTTCTTTGCAGGGATACAAAATAAAAATAGATAGAGGAACATTATCAGGGGAATGAGGAGATCAATGTTTCCCAAAATAAAGAGATTCTCCTCAAGCATACCACCATGCTTCAGTATTAAATTATTGGGGAAGGCAAGTCCAAAGTCCCACGTTCTCCATGTGCTACCACAATAATTTAATAACTCCGTACCAACCAAATATTTTCTATCTTTAGAAGAATGTTAGCTATGTGCTTAGAAATAATCATGTTTCAAGGCACGTCCATTTTCCTTTTTTTTTTTTTTTTTTCACCCAACACCCCCAACCAACACCCATCTCTCATGGGATTCAAGCCCAGATCATCGTTAACCACTCTTGGGGGAAGTAGTTTCAAGTTTCAACCATTTGAGTTACTGCCTAATCCCAGAGGCACATTCTTATGAATAGGATTTATTTAGCTTACTATGATAATTCAGGTTCGAACTAGCAGCCTGGTTACTACAGATATAACAGACAACTTGGGCAAAAGTCAAGTTTGGAGAACCTAAGGATCTTTTGCACGTCACTCTAAATTATTTCAGGAAAAGAGCAATATGATATAACGAAGACAAAAAAATCAACCTGCCATGACTCTTCACCCTTGAATAAATATAAGACATGCTTTTCCTTCACATCAGGCAGAATCGTCTTGTTCTCTCCTTTACAGCGAAAGTAAACTGTTGGTTCGGTATTAAAGAGTTCATGGGTCTTATTTATTTCAATTGAATCCAGCGTAACAACTGCTGCTGACATAAATTCTGCAAAAAAGAAACAATAATTGAACTGATGTCAAATCCTTTTTCATTTTTCTTTGACACGTAAACAATGTAAAGAGCATAACAAGGACAAAGTTCATATATTTCAGTTTCCATATTGCCAAAAGGCAAAAGGTCGAAATACAGTTTTAAGCTGGACAATGGTTTCTCCGTTTCATAAAACAATTGAAAAATAGAAAGTACAGTGATTTGCCAAAGTCAGCCTATTAGATCCTGTGAGTACTGTAATAATTCAATTTGCTGATTTCGTTACTCTATGGTTTACAAGAACATGGCCAACAACCTCAAATAGATTTTACCAGACACAAGGGCAATAAGCCACATTCTTAGCACGTTCACAAAGTAATAATCTCATAATCTCTACACAGAGGAACGCGACAGAAAATCTTCTGCAGTTACCCATGACAAACGCCTTCAAACACAGGCGTGTATAGGGACAGTAAGCCAGATTTCAATACCTAAACTAGTTATTAGATTATTATGGTACCACACGCTGTAAAGCATACTTTTATCCGAACACAAGAAGTTTTCTGTCTTCTTTTTTCTTTTCAGGTGATTTCTTTCTATCTCTCTATTCAATAGATTATTAGATTATTACAGTACTGCAAGCAATAAAGTACACACCTTTAACAAAACACAACGAGTTCTTTTCCCCTCTTTTTTGTTGATTTTTTTGGTAGTCTCTTTATTCATTAGACAGCGAAAAATTCACCGAAAAACACATTTCATCTTCTTTATATATTTATGCATCAACGAATAACTATAACTAATTAGAAATTTACCTAATTGAATCACATCCAACACAACATAAATTAAATAGCAGAAAAAAGAAAAAAAACCTTAATTTTCAAAAAAATTAAATTAAATTAAATTAGGTTACAAGGTTACCTGGAAACCAGCTGAAAACAACCAAGCACCCTAGAAATGCGATAGAACCCCTAGGCTTAAGACGACAACGCATTTTTCCCCTTTTTTTCTCGAAAATTTAATTTTAATTCGATTATTTTGATTAATTCGCACAGCGTTGAAGAATCAAATGAAACGGACCAGATACTGTGAGAGAGAAAGAGGAGGGGAGAGCTCTCGTATGTTCGATTGATGGCGGCGTAAACGATGTCGTTTGGTTGGAATCGCGCGTTTTTCCTGTGGTCGTTGCGTAGGCCAAAGGAGACTTGCATCAAAAGTCAACTGTTATTTTTTTTTTAATTTCTTTTTCAGGTTTGATAATTCTCCCTCCCCGGGAAGCCTTTGCGCTTCCCCGGTGTTTATGAAATTGTATTCACAACGTTATAATATTATGATTAAAATTAGTGGTCAAATGTTAATGGGACTTGGTAAATAATATTAACGAATCACAATTATTGCATTTTATTGGTAGTGTTATGATACCCTTGTCATGTACTAAGTTAATTAGATACAAAATTGAGATCTACGTCAAGTAAATTAACTACCAAAAATGGGCTGTCACTATAAATGAATTTAACCAATTGGTTGAAAATATTTAAATTTATAATGATAATGGTAGTAGAATCAAGCCATTATAAAGTGAAAGCAACTCTTATAAATAATGGATATGGGATGCCGTGCTGCATAAGGTCACTTAAGGGGTAACTAAATGCATAAATAGTTTGAATATATTATTTTACCATTTATCGACCATTTCTTTAATTATACAGCTAATATCAATTTTTTATAGTGTTTCTACTTCGTGATTAAGTGATATTATATAGCCAGAGTAAATACTAATGAGGTAATTGGAGAGATTAAAAAAATTGAATTCCAAGAGCTCTTATGAGCAGCACTACAACATTTTTTGGACCTATAGCAGCATTAAATTTAAAAGTTTCTTTCAAGAAAAAAAAAAAAAAAACTTGCCTAAAGCCCTCTTTTGTAGGGGATTACATACAGAGTTGAATAAATCAAAATCCAAAAAAGGTAGTTCATGGCCAAGCTCAAGGATGTTTGAATAATATTAATTTTGGAATGTACCAATTGTGTTTATAAATGATGCTAATAATATATCAACTGATATTTTCAAATATATTACTCAAAAGAACCGATAATCAATTAAAATTGAGAAAATTCTGTCAGTATTGTTAAAAACATACATTTATGAAGAGATAAAGAAATAGAGTCATGTACATAGATGTTGGGAAAATTAGGACGCGTACACACTCACGCAGCGGAATTAAATCACGAGTAACCAGAAAAGAATACGCACAATTAAACGTGGTTTGGCCTTCTGCCTACGTCCACAAAAAACTCCACTAATAGAAAAGAGTATTACAACTCATTTAACTTTTTGCACAGAAAGAAAAGTCTAAACCCTCCCCCACAGAGTTCTTATAGTGGTTCTATCGTCAATAGGACTACAACAAATATAAGACACTCTCGATGCACTCAAGCTCTCTCTCTCTCACCCACACCCCCCATGGGGTGTGGCCCTAAGGCACACATCATACAACTAATGCAAGAGTCTTATTTATAGAGGAGATTTCCTTGTCCTCCAAGACAAAGGATTTCTTCATCTATCAATCCTACCATAATTAAGACTCTTACCATAACTAGAATTTTAATTCTCATTAAAACTCTTTCTTAATTTGTATGGGCTTGGAGTTTGAGCCATAACTCAACAATAGAAAATAGTAGGGAATATTAATTATTTTTTCTTTAAATAGAAATATACATTTAAACTACTTTTAACCTGAAAAATCAACAATTTAATTTTGAAAAATCAATTAGCTCTATTGGAAAAGATTCTAGATATAACTATAAGATTACTGCATCTTGTTTTGGTCTATACTCCCGGAAAACTTTGAGAATCTTATGCATTTATACATCAGAGTTACAATGGAATAAGTTTCTTAAATTGGAGGAGAAATTAAATTATTTTTAATGGAGCAATCATGCATAGAATGACTATAAATTGTATTATTGACGGATGTGAGAATTTTAGTGGTCAAATTAGTAAAAGGATAGGCCGCTTGAATTCAATTCTTAATCGAGTATAATCATTAAAATTCTATGCATTGATCCTTATCCCTCATATTCAGTCATTGTTTCTTCTGTGAGAAAAGAAGTTCACAGCCTTCTACCTTCACTTTGCATTTCTCTATAGACTTTTTCTCATTGCTTAAAATTTCCGCTACTACTTCCCGTAGGAGTCTAAAATGTCTCAATCCTTATGTGGCTGACCATCTTCTCAGACTAGCTATGATAAGTTATTGTCTCACCAACTAGTTAATTAGACACGAGCCTCTCCTCAAATGAATTTCTCCTTTTGCTTCTAGCGTATGAGGCAGTAATAGCCGTTTCCCGATGTATCTATCGACCACCTAGCGAGTTTTATATCTTTGTGGCTCTTCGATTTTCATGGACCAGTGAATTAGAAATTAAGAGGGAAAGGTAAAATTGAGAAGGAGTGAAAGCAAAACAAAGATGCATAATGTACAATTAGACGTCTAGTACATCAAAATCGACAATTGAGGGGAATTTGCAAGGCGATTAACATAAATGGATTTGTTGCTAGATTTTAAATTAATATCTCGTGTAATCTTCAGTGTTTCGTGTATCGGGCTGTCTAAGACTCTGACTTGATCAGGCAACTCAATCCGAAGAGAACACCTTAGCTTCCAGCTGGTAAGCCTTGGTGAAGAAAGCAGGCCAACACAGGTATGTTGACATAATGCTGCTAACGGTGGAGGCCCCAATAAGCATGTTCATCACAACAATCTGGAGCTGAATAGCCTCCAGTGGAGATGCTCCTCCCATTATAAGCCCGGTCATTGCACCTGGAAGTGATATGAGTCCCACAGTTTTCGCATTATCCACTATTGGAGACAGTGCAATTAGCAGTGCCCTCTTCACCTGCTGCAGCGTCGCTTGTCGCGGTGTAGCCCCTAATGCCAGAGCTGTCTCTACCTACAGGATTTGTAGGAATCTTTTAATACAACAACAGACCGTGTCAAAGAGTTGGATAAAGATATTTAGATGAAATCTCGTATCTGTAGAATTTAGACAGTAGACTTCAACGGGGGATAAGTAGTGTCGTTAGATTTATATGCTAAATCTTGTATCTACAGAACAAATTACGACATGGTAGCAGACTTTGCAGCACCACTTTTACGCATTCTTAATACCAAACAAAAAATCTCAAATCCGTCCCTGTTTAGCTACGCTCAAAGGTCACGAAAACGTGAAGAAGTTCTAGGAAATGTTAGCAATTACGGGGACATACCAGGTTCATTTGAATCTTTATGTCCTCCCGAAGTTTCTTCATTGTTACGCCAGTGACAGTCATCGCGTTGCCAACCATCATCCCAGCAACAGGGATGATGTACCTCGGAGTGAAGGGGAAAACGTTCAACACCACGAGCAAGAACATCGTTATTGCAGTTCCAACTAGAATGGACACTCCTGCTACATACTTGCCCCTCGGTACATGTTTTGCCCGTTGTCCAGCCGTATGACCAGCGACAGAAACCTGCAGCAGCAAGAGGCGGATTAGAGTAGCGAGCCGGGGTGTTATACCTACAATACTAGTTTCTTTTCTGAGTCTCGCTTGTAGCGCGAATTTCGTGTATCTAAATATTTCTTTATGCCCTTTCAAGTCTTGACCTTTGGTAATGCATAAAAAAGGCTGGTTATTGGACTCTTAAATTTTCAGACCCATAAAGCAGAGAAGATAAAAGCCATGGCTGATCTCATGTGAACATCAACAGTTCCAATAATTAACACAATTATTCACGAGAAAGCAAATAAAAGTCAAATGTTGTCAAGGTAGTGCAAGACACATTCAACCGCTATCATATGACCCTCACCCCGCCCCCCCAAAAAAAAAAAGAAAAAATCATGATTATCGAATAACAGCTCCTTCTAACAGAAACTACTGTAGAATCTTTAGAGATCAAGCTCTACTTCTTAATTTCCAATAACTGCAAATCAATAACAGGGGAAGAAATAATATAATAACTAGATTCTTTTTCTTTTTCTTTTTCTTTTTTTTGCATAACATAAAGCATAATTATTTTCAATGTTATGAGAAATATATAATAAGATTTTGACGGTTCAAACACCGTTAATCTCTCTAGAAGAAAAACAAAAGGATTACCATGAAGAGATAAGCGAGGATGATCCAGCCAGCATTAGGCTGATTGAAGATAAACTCAAGAACAAAGCCAATAATGGAAAGCTGAAGAAAAGCCCTGAAAACTGCGTAAATCATTTCTCCCTCTAAACCCAACTTTTGCAAGTTCGATAATATTACGGCCAATAATACCACTGCTAGAGCCGCTACTGGCTTGATCATGCCTTTCAAGAACTCCTCTAGCAACCCCAAGTCCATGGCTAGCTAACTAGCTTTGCCAGCTTGTCCACGCTTTGAACCCAAGTTTCGAATCGTCGAATAAATCAAACCAAACTAAACCAAGTCTAATTTTACAAACGGAAGATTATGAAACATAATGAAACCAAGAATATGATGGCATATAGTTTATATTCTTCAGAAGTGTGAGGTAAACGACCAATTATATATATAGATAAGACGAACAGTGATAAATGTAGATCACGTCAAGGCACTACCTGTTTATAGCACAAAGCGAGGCAGTGACTTCGAGGGTTTTTTTTTTTTTTAAATACTTTTTTTTAACAAGAGAATTATTCGATGGGGCCCGAACACTAAGTGATAAACTCGATTGCAATGACCTATCCAAGACCATTGCATTGGGCTAATTCAGGCATTCAACCCCAAATAATAGGAGACTTGATTTGAACTTGGAATACTTTTTAAAAGAAAGTAAAGGTGATCATTTTAAAAGAGAAGGCTTCTCTAACACCTTCCCAAACTAATTTTTTGATGTAGTGAGAAATCAGATGATTTTTGAATTTCTACTCACGTATGACTTTTAGAATAAGTACAAGCTTATTTCCCTTTTTTGAAAATAAATGGGTCCTTATTAACGAGAATAACGGGATGGTTGACAATAAATAATAACTTATTAAATCTTTTTTCCTTTTATTCTATTCAATTACTGCATTAGCATGTCGTGTATGTAGGACTCGTTCGGATTAGCTTTTTTTAACAACTTTTTTGGAGAAGTTCTAAAAAAAATTATATTTGAACTTTTTTTAGAGTTCCATCTTTTTTGAAAATCAAATCAAATAGTTATTGTAAAAATAATATAACTTTTTTAGGAAAAAAAATACTTTTTCTTAAAAAAAGTCAATCCAAACAGGCTCGTAGTCATTTTTAGTTTTGATTGGTAATTTATTTTTTAAAAAATGTAAATAAAAAATTATATATAATAAATTCAAAATTGACACTGCACTTCTTTGAAATTTTCTATAATCAATTTATTATTGTTTGAAATTCATGAAATAATTTAAGTATTTGAAACTATTTTTTAAAAAATAATGACTTGTCTTTAGCGGGGTTGCGGGCGGAGGACAAATAAGAAGTAACCATTACTACTTCCTTTATTTTTCACTGAGTAACGAAAAGAAGTTAAATACCACAACTCGACATTGAAATTGACTCCAGGATGATCTGCAATTGGACTAATGGTTCTAATTACAACAAACAACTATTTTAGACTTATGACTAATGGTTTCAAGAGGTAGCTTTAAGAACAGCAAAGCTTCAAAACATGGGCATATTTACTCTGAAGCAAATAGGTCTGTACTCTACTTAGAAAATTTACTTTTGAGCAATCTACGAGATTTACTAACTTGAAACAGAAATCTAATTAACCAATTGAATCTCTTACTACTTGAAAAGGATAAATTGGGTCTCTCTTTTCCTTGATCAATTGTTTTATAATTCAACTTAGAGCCTAGGTTTGGCTTATTTGAAGGTGCCTATAAGTAATTATTACTTATAAGCAACTTTTGACATTTTTGTTTATAGACAAATAATAAAAAAGTAAAAAAGTGTTGACATAAAATGTATCTATAAGTTATACGACCTATTTGGCTAAAAAAAGTACTTCTAATTAGCCGTGTTTGTTAAAAATAGCAAAAATAACCTCCCATTAATCAATGTCTGTAAAATGTTATTATTGCTTATAAGCAAATAAAATAAAGATTTGCTTGCTTATAAATAAAATATTAAAAATATAGTTTTTATTTTCTCTATTAGCAAATAAATTGAACTAAGGGCCTATTTGAATTGACTTTTTAAAGAAAAATTATTTTTTCCTAAAAAGGCTACATTATTTTTGTAATAACTATTTGATTTAGTTTTCGAAAAAGTTGAAACTTTGAAAAAAAAAAAAACCAAAATTTTCAACTTTTAAAAAAAATATTTTTTAAAAATTATTGATAAAAGTACTTTTAAAAAAAGTCAATTCAAACGGGCTATAACTTATAAGTAAAATCAATCACCCTCCCACCTTCTTAAATAAAATAAAACGATAAGCACACCACTTAAAAATATAGAAAAGACCTTCCCCGGATCAAGATGGAATATTGAAATGAGATAAGCAGGGGAGCTGGTACTTGATAGATCCGTCCGTGCCCGACCATTTCCAAAAAAAAAAAAAAAATCGTCCGAAAGTAACGATACGTACGTACGACCACATACGAAATTGGGCCCCACCATTGCAAGCTCTTAGCTCGACAGTGATCTTCAAGTGTACGTAGGCAAATTTCTGACCATTTTTGTAATTTTTTACTTTTGGGCTTTGCTTTTGTTTCATTCCTCCCGTATAACTTGTGCTTCTTCTTCTTTTTTTTTTTTTTTTTTTCCTTTATCTTTTTGGTTTATTATGATTTTGTTGTCTAATAGTCAGAGCTTTTTTCTTTTTTTTTTTAAAAAAAGTTTGTACGATACAAGCAAGTCATCCATGTGACCTTGCGGGCGTAGGGGCATAAAAGATATTGATAGGAATATTCAACTTTTGTTTTTTCTTCTTCACTAATTCTTGTCTATTACTTAGGTTAAAATTTCTGTATCATTTATATATAATTTAAATGTGTACTAATTATAACTCAAAGAAGTATACCATATATGCTCTTATTTGTTTTTCAACTTAGCTAAAATTTGTTATTAATATTATAAATTGAATTAATAACAATTTTAACTTTATTCATTTAAAAGACCTTTGATTTTCCCCTTATATTAGTTATAGATGTTAATGCATATGAGTTTTAAAACCTTTAGAGTATCATTTTTAAGGTGACTTTTAAATCAAAAGTTAATATAAAGGGGTTTTGAAACCTTTGGAATACCTTATTTGTAATAGACTTTATGCCATATCAATTCTTCTATCTACAAATAGTTACATTGTTAAAACTTCAAGACATACAAAACAAAACATTTTTTTTTTTTTGCATATAGTGTTTCTCATAGTGAATAAATTTGCATAGTTGAGAGAGTTTAACACTATTTTTATCATGGGATTTTATGACTTGAGTGATACATTCACAAAGGGTAAATTATTGTATCCTAAGAGGTTTGTGTGAGAAGCTGTCGACATCGTAGCAACACGTTAAAGTCTTAGGGGGATTGAATTCAACTCAAGTCTCAATCCTAATTTACATTTGATATTTTCTCACTTTCTTTCTTATAAATATTTTTTTTAATTTCTTGTCATTCATTTTATTTTGATTAAGTAATTTATATTACTCGTGTATTCAATTGGCTATTTTAATTTTAATTTAGTTATTTAATATTACTACATTTTTTGTTTCGCACACAAACCTACATATATATATATATATAAATTTTTTGAATTATTTTTAAATTTTAATTTATATATATATATATATATATTGTTGAATATATTGGTTTAATATATTAATTTATTGATGTTAATTATATTTTGATGATGCTATAATTGTATTTTGTTATCTAATTGCTACTACTTTTAGTATATTGAATATCTTGTATAGTACCATTCTTAAACAAAGAAAAAGATATAGAGCATGGTTCATGAAGTTTGTGTACATTGTAGTTGTAGCTCTTTTCCTCTTTTTTAGTCTTATGTTAAGTTGATCTTGATACATAAGCAAAATGATATGAGCTCAATAATTCAGTACATTGCATGGATTCTTCATGCATTTCGTCACTGTTAGGTAGTGGTTCAAAATCTAAATTCATACAAATTAGAAAATAAGTAGACGTCAATTAATAATGTTACTAAATTCTAACCTTGTTTAGCTAGAATTTCTATCCTATAAATAGAAAGTCTTGTTTTCTAACTTGTATTGTATGTCTTAGAGGTCACACCTCATGGGGTGTGGGAGAGAGAGCCTAAGAGTATCGGGAAGGATTTAGACTTTATTTGTTCATAAAGTCCTTTGTCAAGGAAAATTTTTTGCTAAAGTTTTGTCCGTGCAAAATATGTAAGACCCATTATAATTGAATTGTGGATGCAGGTAGAGAGATGAATCATGTTTGCTTGTCCTTTGGGTGTGTTTTCTGATGTGTTTAACGTGTATGTCCTCAATTTTTTTAACAACCATTTATAGTTACTTATGAATTCGTATAATATATCATTGTATATATAATAGACTATTATAATAATAAGTTCAAAATATCTTAATGATATTGACACGTGTTGTACTACGTATAAATATTATTACTGGGTGGATGAGAATGACTCAAAGCGGAATCTGGAGAATGGAGATAATATTTGGTCCACATATGATCGATGCCACTGCCCGTAATAAATGCAAAGAGGAGGATTTACGCACAGCAATGGCCATGAAATTATTCTATTCCTACTTTTTTATCCTTTTGTTTTATAGTTCGGGGGTTTTATATGAGGAAGGGCCATCTCAAGAATAAATTTAGAGCATATAATTAAATTAATGGACACAAAAAAAGAGATTTAGATACTCTTCTGACTAAAGTTTTATTTTAATTGTATCTCAACTATTTTCTGCTAAAAAATGTAAGGGTTTATTTTTTTCACATGATCTAAAATTTAAAAATAAAATGATTAGTTAAAATATGTTGTTTAACAACTAGTAGCTAGAGAGATCTTGCTCCAAAAAGGAATTGCAATTCATCTAAAAACTATAAAACCTAAAGATTATCATATAAATTACGAACTACTTCTTGTAAGACCAATTCACATCAACAAATGGCGATATATTATCACCTCGTTTAAAAATTTAACAATCAATTAATATAATAGTATCAAAATTGGGCACTGTTCTAGTCTTGTCTGTCTATAAATAATCCGTATCTTTTGCCGACTCTGTTCACCTATATTAGTTCTGGTAAAAAAATTGTTAAAACATAATTATATTAACTCACTTTTTTTTTAATTAAAGGGAGGCAGTACTAACTAGACTTTATTCAAAATCAAATAATCAAATTCACGTAGAGGTAGGGCTGAACCATTCCCTCTAAATTACTCTTAAAGATGAATGGTTGATAAGCCTACCATCATGCTTGACAAGTGCGCAAATAGAGTGCACAAACAAAATAAAACTGCTACCTTTACAACCTAATCGTGTGACAATTAGCCAAAAGAAAATTATCGTCGAACATAGGGAAGACCCAGCTAATCTCTTCTGTTTGCATATTTTTAAACCAACTAAGAACAAACTAATCTCAGCTATGAGCACATCGCAAGCGCCATAAGGTTCAGCAAAAGCAAGGAGCATCTTTCCCTTATTATCCCAAAAAATACCTCTGCCTCCTGCCTCTCCATTAGATTTAACAAAGCCATCCAC